>VWZT01016777.1:39851-182145 GCA_013397055.1 Pachycephala philippinensis
CGCGGCCGCGCCCCTCCGCCCGCTGCAGCCACCGCGGCCGCCCGCCCTCCGCCCGCGGGGAGCGAACTTGGGTGTCCGCAGGGCAAAGGAGCGCCGAGGAATGCGGGCGAGGGGCATCTTTCATCGGGCGGGGGGAAGAAAAAAGCCGCAACTGTTTAGTGAGGTTTTGTTTAGCTTCCTACAAGTTACCTGCTGCTAATGGCTGATAATTACTTCTCTGTGCAATGTGGATTTTTTCCCCCCCCGGATCAGACATCCTGCCATCTGTATATAACACACACACATGTATTTTTCCCTTGTCTGTGCTGAAGCTAGGCATTTTTCTATATATTTGAAAATTGCAGGACATGGAGCATGCTAATGTTTTAATTACACAGAATGTGAATGGTTTAACAAGAGATGCAGACAAAACTGGTTTTCTGTTGAGGCTCAAAGCTTGAGGTAGTGATTTTTAAAAATTGGTGCATATCTTGTGCAAAGATACACCATCAGTTGCTGTGATCAGTTAAGTAGTATAGTAAGGGTACAGATGCATAGAAATTCTATTCTATTTTACAAGCTCAAATGTGCATAAATACCAATTACTGTATAAACTGTAGATAACAACTAATCAAATCCTGAATTGGAGCTATTTATGTTTACTACTAATACCAACTATGACCCTCAAGTTTATTCACACAAAAATTAGGAAAAGCACAAAGAACAGAAATCATCCTGAAAGATGTGTATTGCTAAGGGAAGGTTGGATGCAGCAGTCTTGTGGAGAGGTGAGATGATGACTTATGTATCACTTTGTCAAGGAAATGTGTCAGAAGAGGGCCCGGCAGTCCTTCTTTCACACTCCCCACAATGCTCATGAGTACGATGAGTGAAAAATTAATACTGTAGAGAGCGGGTTTTAATGGCTTGGAATCTGAGATCAATTAAATCAGGAAGCTCCTATGAATTTTGGGGTTGTGGGGGGCTTTTTTCCCAATACTGATCAAGATGATATTTGAGTATTTCTCATGGTTTTTAAAAATCCTCTTTTCATTGCTTGTGTAAGTGTTGACAAGAATATGGATGAGATACTTGTGGATGCAGTGGTCTTTAAGGAAAAGACACATTTTAGTGATGTCAAAGACTACAAAGAATATGTAAATTCTGGGGCTCTCTAGCTTGCACATTGCTCTGCGTATACTTGCCACTGATAGTTGTAAGAAAAATGTAGAGGTTTTTTTTTTGCTATTTTCAGGTTTTATTTCAGTGCAAACAGACAACTATAAAGTCATAGCCAGGAGCTTCCTTTCCGAGTAATTTTTATGACATTGGCAAACCAAAATAGTTTGATTTTTTGCAGGCCTCACTTTTACGCTTTGGCTTGAAATAGAGAGTCTGAATATCAAGGAATGTGGTGTTTCTCTGTGCAAAGTAAAAGGCAAAGTAAAGGTGCTTGTTTTTTCCTGGCGTCTATCATTATAGTCTATATTTCTGATCTTACATTTCAGAGTCTGTTGAATGGATTAATGTGTTACAAACCCGATGACCCAATTGAATATTTGGAAAGTTGTTTGCAGAAAGTAAAAGAGCTTGGAGGGCCAGAAAAAGTGAAATGGGACACTTTTGTCAGCCCAGAAAAGAAGACCCTGCCTCCACTCAATGGAGGACAATCCCGGAGGTCTTTTTTCAGGAATGGTAATGTATTAAATTTAAAAATTATTCTATTTCTTCAACTGTGTGTGGTTTTACATCCACTACTGAATTATTTTATACTTCTATAGCATATCATGCCTCAGTCGGATTTTCTGTAGGCAAAGGGGTTAAAGAATTCTGTTTCCTTGCTTTTTGGCATTTGTTTTTCTCCTGCCATAATGGATGCTACGCAGCAGAGGAAATTGTGATCACTTTCCAGCCAAATGATGGATGTTTGCTGTGTAAATGTTTAACGCATCAGTGGAGAGATTTCTTGTATCCTACCTAAAACATTTGCAAGATCTGGCAGATCTGACACGGTGAACTTGGTTTGTATTTTCAGTTGGTCCTTATGGATGACATACACACCAGCTTCAGTGCAGTTACACTACGTGGTTTTTCTATTTTACATTGGAGCTGTATGCTAATTTACTAAATAAAATGTAAATTATAAACTCTTAGAAAAAAGTGCACTTCATAAAATCTAAGCAGATGTCATACCAATACCTGTAATTATTTTATTTGTAATGTTAACAAAGAGCAATTAGCTCATCTTTCAGTTGCCATAGTTATTTTTCCTTGCCATCCAACATTTCATTAAAATAATCAGCGAGAATACTGTCTCTATCTCTGTGTACAGCATGTATCACTAAGAGTCCTTCTCAACAGTAGAGGTTATCTGCACAATATAAAGCTTTTCTTCTCAGAGGCCACTGCTGAACTCTGGGTGCTATGGGCAGATGTTCACAGGCAACCTACGTGCTTGTAAAGAAACACCAGAGAAAACTGACTCTGAGTGGTTGTGCTTTAATAAATCCATTAAATAGAGGCCAAAAATATTTAACATAGCAGCAGCAAACACAATGTAAAATTACGAGATATTTATACTTCATGTACGATACTTATTTAAATCTGTGTACAGAACAGATTTTGAGTTTTCTGTCTATTTCCACAATTCCCAGTTTATCTTACTATTTTACAGTGATGCCTGATAACTCTAACTTCCCATACCGACGCTATGACCGACTGCCTCCCATCCAACAGTTTTCCATAGAAAGTGACACTGACCTCTCTGAAACTGCTGAGCTAATTGAGGAGTACGATGTGTTTGACCCTGCAAGACCTCGACCAAAAATTATCCTTGTCATAGGTATGAAGGAAGTTGTTTTGACAAGATTTTCTCTCGGCTACTTTGCCTTTTGATTTGTACTGCAAATATATTGAACGCTTATATGAATTTAAATACAATTTTTCCATCTGCCATAGCAAGTGGTGCAGGCCAATTAAGAGTGTGAAATTGGTAGTGCTGGGGATAGCATCCCAACTGGAAGAATTTTAGGGGTTGCAGTGAGCACCTGCACTCATGTTCTGTAGACTGGATGCCTCTTAGCAGCTGGAGAGCTCATGATTTGCTTATGAGCACATCTGCCAGTTTGATTTCATCTCAACTAAACCTGGTTCATGCATTTCAAGGCAGCAGCACCATGTGAACCAAAGTGCTCTTCCAAAGCATGCTCCAGATGGAAATAAAATACTCAGTAGATATACTCAAAGCTGATCACAAAAATGGGTATTTGAAAATATTGTGTAAGCCAGCTCAAAAAGGTGATAGGGAACAGCTGTCCTGTATATTTAGACCCTTGTCAAATGATTGGTATGTCCAGTTGGAGTGAGAATACACAGTCACTAGTCACCATTGCACTGGTAAATTAATCCCCAGGTCCATTTGGCAAATGAATCCTGTTCCAACTTCACAGAGAGTGAGCACTCAGTTCACAATAGTTAATTGTGCTCTCACCCCAAGTTCTCTCTTGTGAGCTGTTTAGTGTCCTTTCTAAGCAGCTCATACTTTCCAGCCTCAGACAAACATAGGTTATTAAAAAATATCTGCAGATTAAGTGTAAATCAATATTTTTTTCTGTTCTTGAATTTAAGATCTTTGCATTAGTTTCCTTATCATCTAGGTAGTTGTCTTTAGAAATTTTACCATCAGGCCTAACTCTCTGATTCTCTGGATGGTTTAAAGAGTTACAACACAGGTGCCAGGTGATGGAGAATTACATTTTTAGTCTATAAAGCTTTATTCATATTAAAGAGAGATACTGCTTCCATAACAGAGAATACATGCAGTAAAGTAAAAGGGAACAGGATTGTCTTCTCTGTACTACAGAGTGGAATCTCTAGGAACAGCATGTCCTCTAGGCTCTGCATCCAGCAGCTCTCAGAAATGAGATATTGGAATAGATTGAAAACAGAAGACCAGGCATTTTTTTAAGTGTCTGTGGTATGCCAAAGCAATTGCTCAAGGCATTTGAATTTTCTTAATTTTTTATTTCATGATTACAGATTTCAACATGCAAATTTCTCTGTGTATTGCTGAAAGTGAAGATTGCAATTAGATGGAGAAATAACACATACCTTTCTTTAATCTTAATTAATTAGCTACCCTTCCTTTTCATAAAGGAGAATAACTGGCTCCTTTTCAGTGACCACGGAAGGCTCTTAATGCATTGAAATCTATGTAGCTCCATTGCAGTAGAGTGATGAATGAAGGTTTGATTGAGGTGAGATAAAGAGAGATTGGCTTTCTCCTCTGGAACTGAGTGCGGGTGTATTTGAAGTGAAATCCTTGAACACCAGCATGCAGTGAACAGACCATGGATTTTACAGAGCTTTTCTTTTCTCCCATTTATATAGGGAACATTGTAAACATTCCACAAAGGCTATTTCAGGTTTATATTCCCACTGAGTTTCTCTGAATCTATTACAGTGTGATCTGATAGAAATACGATACTATATGTAGCTTAGCAGCTATTGTCCATTTTTGTACAGTATCAAGACAATTTCTCTGAAATTCAGCTTTCTATTGAGAAAGCACATAAAAACACATATTGGAAAGAGTAACTGAATAAAAGAGAAAAAATGAATAAAAGTATACTGTTCGTTTCAAGAGATACTGCACACAAAAAATGTGTTGCATATTTTCAGTTTGCATAAAACGCCAACAAAAAAAAATCAGTTAAGTAATGTATTTCTATCTAATTAGTGATAACTAATCATCCTGCCTTGCTCAGGTGGTACTGGTCCTGGTCACTGTTAGGGGACTGAAATGGAGACCTGTCTTCCGCTTTGCATATTCGGCGAACTTTTCTTTACTAATGCATTAGCCCAAGATCTTTTTAATGCTTCCATAAAGGTTTTTACAACTTCTTTGCTTTATGAAATCTGTCATCCTCATAATGAACCAGGTAGCTTCAGGGCTAAAGAGAACTCACTTATAAAGGTGGGGGCTTTGTTCTTTTCCTGGGTTTGCAGAAGAGACCTCTGGTGAAAGATAAAGCTATAAAGCTACAAAGCTACATAGTAAGTGTATGACTGGATTTTAGAAAAATCAGATGGAACCAGCCAGGAGGGCACACATCTGAGTCACTGGAAAAATTAAGTTTCTAAGGCATTGTAACACTAGTAAATGAGACTGTGTTTAAAAATGTGCATCCTAATGTACTTTTAAGAAACATATTTGTACTGTTGATACAGCTTGAATTTAGAGATCTTCAAATATTAATTATCTGGTGTCATTAGCACCTTAGTTCAGTATGTTTTTAAGCTGCACTTTTTAAAACATATTACTTTATATTAAAAGGCTACACTTTCCTTTTGAGATCAAAGTGTAAGGGCTAGATCAAATATAGTGCTGTCAGCAGGCAGCTGCCTATTGATTTGTTAAATCTAGTCCATAGTTAGATTTTAAAGTCAGAACTATTTTCAGAAATTTTATTATTAGATGAATTTATTCTGAAATACAACAATATACAACAATATATGCAAAATTGAAATAATGAACAAAATTAGATTAAAACAGCTGCTTTAGTAACACTTTTTGGGCATACAAATCTTCACTTGAAACCTTTTAGCGAACATAATTTTAGATGCAACAAGTGTTCCCTAGTCTAGACATCTAGAAATATGTAAAATAATCACAGTGTTTTTGAATAATGTATCTCAGAATAAGTGAAAAGAACAAAAAACAAAAGCAAATTGATTTTCCTTTCTTGTGAACAGTTTGTCAGTGTGATTTATCAAAGAGTCAGGAATGGATACAAAGTTTAATAAATTATGATCTGCTGTGGGAAGTAATTTTGTCCTATCTCTTTTCCCTTATTTTGTTACCTGAATGTTTCCTCTCAGACTGTAAACAGATAATACCCTCTTGATATAAAGGGATGTGTTTGGATTGATAAAAACAAAATGTGTGAGAAGTTTATGTATATTAAGCCAAATAGTTTATTAGCTATTTTCTGATTGCAATTCAAATTGAAAGAACAGAAGTGCTGAGCTACACTATTTTTTGTTTGTTTGTTTCTCTTTACTGGCAAAGAAAAGCTCTCCCTAAAAGGAGTGTGAAGTCTATCTACTTGTTTCAAACAGGGTTTTTCAGCTATTTTATGCTTTTACAGACCAATTTATCAAGTATCAGTTCTGTTTTTCTGGCACTTTTTGTATCTCTGTTGGAACACAAGCACTATTTTCCTTGTTTCCAATTTTCTTCTAATTTTCTGCACATTACCTATATATGTTCTGCATTTTTGTTGTTGCTGGGGTGCAACATAGTCTGTTTCAAACTTTTAAGGTTTGGTGAAATGCATTTTTCATGGGGAAAGCTGAGCATGAAAGGGAGCGGGGGAACTGGAGCAGAAGTGCTTTATAGCCACTTGAGTGGAGAAGATGATTCCTCCTGTAGCAGACGCTTGCACACCTACAAAAGGGGAACATTCTTTATTCTAACAAAGAGGATAGCTAAGCTGTCTGTGAAAGAAGCAGTCCAAGCTGGAAAAACTAAGCCCATCTAGATCACCTGGAATTACTGAAATGGAAGAATAGCTGTAGAACCTAATACAGCCTGCTGAAAGAAGAGAGAAACTTATGTCTTTTTACAACAGAAACAGCAAGTGAACTGAACAAGACAAAAATATTTTTCAGTTGTGATCTACTGTATAAGATAAGATACAGTTTTTCTTTCATTTTTTAACATGTGTGTTTTATGAACATCTGTAGCTCTGTTGCCTAGTTGGATGTTACAGATAAATGCTTGCAGAAACATTATTTGAACTAATTGGATAATGATAAAACCTTTTTTTTCCCAGGGGCAAAACTAAACTGTGGGCAGGGTATGGGAACACGACAACAATAGGCACATTTGTCTGTGTGCTTCCTGAAATGGCTCCTGGTGTGAGTTCCAAAGGGCAGGTGGAGCGTCAGCATCGCAGCATCAGGGCACAGAGGGCTCCAAGTGACTGCTGGTGACACTGAAAGCTCTGTGACACTGATATTGGGGTGCAGGTTGGAACCTGGTTACACAGAGAGTGCCCTAAGCACACATGTACAAATATTGTAAAGCTTATCCTGCAGCCAGAACTGTACTGATTACAAAAATGCTTAAAAGCCATTTATGGGAATGATACAGATAATATAGAAAGAGTTACATGATTACTAACAAGAAGCTCAGTGTATTTAGATTTACTTTCATTGCATTGCTGTATTTTTTAAATTCATAGAAAATGTGTATTTTTAAAAAATCTTCATTCTTTCTCTGTTGAAATAAAATTCAGTGTTCTCAAAGAATTCCCCAAACTATAGCTACTTAGGATTGGGAACTATTATCAAAACATTGGTTTGGATTTGCTGTGTTATACTGTTCAGTACCATATACTTTTCTATACATAAACATTTATTTTTATCAAAACAATTCCTTGGCTTTACATACTGGATTCCAGATTCTCTGTTCATCACATCATAACATGTCCTTTTAGTTCAGACATGGTCGGATTGTTTTCCATGAATTCTCGCTGCTGCTCTCCAGCTGACCTTCCCTGCAGCTTTCCCTGCTATGTAATGTAGCTGTTTTCTGTGAGTTTGATACCCGTTCAGCCTGTGCTGTATATATTGAAGGGTCTCTTTATTCTTCAAGTTGTCCAGCAAGCTGAACCTAATTTCTTCGCTGTCAGATGCTTCAAGCATCAATACCAGAAGCTGGTATTGCATGGTTCAGTAAAAGTCCTTATACCAAATCACTATGGAAACATCTCAGATGATTATTTAATGGTTTTTTTGTATTTTAAAATCAGGAAACCTCAGAAGCTCTTGCAAGCATGTTTAGGAGCAGATTTTATTAGTTCCATTTCATGGCTAGTCCGTTGATTTAATTGGCTTATTTAACCAAGTATGATTCTTTCTGACATGAGTGCACTTCAGAATATCTGGCTCTATCTCGGGATTCCTAGAGTTCAAGAAGGGAATAGTTCATTTGTCTGCTCCTCTACTGGGGATCAAGAAAAACTCCATTCCAGGAACAGCTTTAGGATGAGGTCAAGCCTCAAAGACTACTTCTTTTTATTTTGCAAGTGGATTTGTATTCTTTTTGTTAAATTTCATTTTACAACTGTTATGTTTATGATCCGGTAGATGAGACACATTTCTAATGGTTGGTAACAGGTCATGCAACTGCGAGATTTACTCTAATAATGCTTGGAAAATTGGTGCCAATAGCAAAGATTTCACGTGTGGCTGGGTACTTCTGATGAAAGGTTAATTTAATGTTTTGCTTATAATTCACACTAGGTGGCCCAGGAAGTGGTAAAGGAACACAGAGTTTGAAAATAGCAGAACGTTATGGATTTAACTACATATCAGTTGGTGAATTGTTAAGGAAGAAGATCCACAGCACAAGCAGCAATAGGAAATGGAGCCTAATTGCCAAAATAATTACTACTGGAGAACTGGCCCCTCAGGTACAGCATTTCCTATGTTAATATTTACTTTCAAGGGTTTATACATACTGTATAAATGAGCACCACCAAGAAAACTTCCTACACAATATTAAATAACTAACTTCTTTTCTCTGTGAAAGGAAACAACCATAACTGAGATAAAGCAAAGATTAATGCAGATCCCTGATGAAGAGGGGATAGTGATTGATGGATTTCCCAGAGATGTTGCCCAGGCAATCTCCTTTGAGGACCAAGTAAGAGATTGTTTTTATTCTTAAAATAACTTACATATCTCTACAACAGTTAAGCTTGTTGAAACCATTGGTCAAATTCCAAGAGAGAGCATTGCTCCTTAAATCTTTGCAAGTGCAGAATTACAGGTTGACAAAAGATTTATGTTACATTATATCTTGTTGTCTGAAGACAGACTATTTTCTAAAAAGACAACGTGATAATATAACCAATAATCCAGGCCTCTTGTCTCGTAACGAAAGTCCTCTCAAGATGAAGAAAAAAACACATGAAATCTAACAGTGAATATTTTCTATATCTTAGTGATTTAGAAAGTGGAAATATATTATATTTCTGTACTTATTTGTTCACCATAATCTCCATTAAGAGAAACATACTTAAAGCAATGCATGTCTTCACAGTGCTTTTAGTATCAAGTTTATTACAGTGCATTGAAAAGACGAATAAAAAAAAAGGCTAAAACTACCCATGCTTTGCTACTTTTTGTAAACAGGAAAGCATGCTCTTTTTTTTAGAAAATTAGGTCATTTTGGTTATTCTAAACTACAATTCTAAGGTTTAGTCAGCTAAAACTGTACTCCTGAGTCCTGTTGACATGTTGTTTTCACGTGTGTATTTTAAACTAATCTAAAAATACTTTAATTCAGTGGAAAAACAAACAGCTGATGTCATTTTCTGATCAAGTGCTGCTAACATAACAGTTATGGTCAAAGAAGAGGTTGCAGTTTCAGAGCTGAATTCTTAGAGTGCCTCCATGCAGAGTGTTTCAAAGTCTTTCACAATTGCTGGTGTACTGCTGTTTCTGTACTTCGAATTCTAAGAGGCATTGCCAAGGCAGAAGTAATAAAACAAAGCAGCTAATGAAGCATTTCATTAGTGTGCTTTATAAGGTATTATTCTGGGCAAAATTTAGAAAACTGAATTGAGGAAATTAAAGGAAACAGACAAAATAGTTATTACAGGAAATAGCAGTGACTGCCAGCTATGTCTCCTTATAATTAACAAAAGGGAAGATTGACTATTTTAGAAGTCAAACAGCAGAAATGTAGACTTCACGATCATTTCCTTGTGTCTTTTTTTTTCCAGTGTGATAGTGTGACTTAAACACATTTCTTGGTGTCATAATTTTGTGCTGATTTTGTTTTTGATGAAAGAATGGGGGATATGAAACTGGAGGAAGTGACAGGAATTAAGTTATCCTAGGCTCAGATTCTCTTTCCACAAAGGAAAACCAGTTAAACAACACTTTATATTCACAGAGAGTTCCTTCATTCTCAGTCAGTTGGGATTTGCTAAATCATACTCCTTAAGGCCTGATTCTGCCCGAAAGATAGATTACTATCTAAGTCTCCAAAAAAATCAAGGAGCATTTAATATAGGGACACCTTTCAATCTCATCTGTTCTAAAAATATACAGGAAGGAAGGAATCCCAGGCCTTTTATACGAGCATAGGCTGTCTGTTTAGGCTCCTCCGTTTTCATCTTTCTTTGCAGTTGACCTGTAATATGAACGTATCTGAGGCCATGGAAATAAATGTACAAAAGATACTCATATTTCAACATTCAACATCCTATATCAACATCTCCAGTGAGATATATTCAGTGGTTTATTTTGGATTTAACTTTTAAAGAAATAAAATATACTTGTTGTTTCTTTAAAATCCTCTCTTTAATAAGCCCCAATGCTACACACATTGGTAGGAAGGTTTTGTGTTAAGGAAAAGGGACAATCAGCAGTCATGGTGCTGATCATCCTTCACAGGATGAGGCTGACAGTCACCCATGGCATGTCAGGTTATTTACATTAAGCATGCGAACATTTTCCAGGCACTCAGAGATTCCTCAATGCGAAGTGCAATTGAGTTGTGGAGAATTCAGTAATTAACTGTTGTGATAATTTATGTAGGTCTGCAATTAGAGATAGTAGGGGGTTCTCCACAGCTGAGAAATGTTACAGCTTTCTTTCTAGCAGTGTGTAGAAGAACAGATCAGAATTGTTCTCATTAGCCAGAAGTGACAAGGTGAGAAATAATTAGTTGAAATTTCAGCAAAGAAAGTTTTGATTAAATAATACGACAATTTTAATTAGATCCGTTAAACAATGGAACATCCTTTGAAGAAAATGGTGAAACCCCACAAAACACAAATAGTCAAATTGTACACATGCATATTCTTACAAAGACGTCCCCTGTAGCACACTGAGATCTGCTGATAAGAAGTTCTGAATAAGAATTAATTCTTATTGCTATCACTAGCTTTGTCATGAGCAAATACTTATTCCTATAGATGGTCCCTTTGAGACCATTGCATGCTTATGTACCTGAAAACAGCAGAAAAATTTATATGGCAGGTACAAATTCTTTAACATTGTTTACACAAACACAAAAGAACTCCAAGAATATAGGCAGTAATACCAAAAATAAATTGTGGGGAGTAGTGGAACAGGAAAAGGACCACTAAGGTGCCTGGTTTCTCTTGAAAGCACATGCAAAATCTAACTGTGCTGTGTTTGCAGTCATCTTTAATGTAACAAATTATTTACACTAAATGAATTCCTTCAGTCTTATGGCTCACATAGCTGTTACTAAAACTTGACACTGAGCTTTCACAATCTCTTTATCTTGTGGAAAAATCAAATGGATGCTGTATGTCTGAACTGTAGTTACAGGACCTGTCCTGCGTAACATCCTATTATAGAAATACATCATGATAACAACTGCTTGTTAAACTTTGCTTATAATTGCTCTTGGTACTACCAGCACATTTTTATCCCTTTGACTAATCCAGAAGCTGAACTTTTCTCTGGGAAAAAATGTTATTTTTAGTAAACTAGTCAAAGCAAACCAACTTATGCTAACATTCCCATACATAGGTATAGCTAAAAGATGATGATTTCTTCCTTATTATGTTGCCAGACTCTCGTGTGGACAGTAAGTTCTCAACATGTTGCTAGGCAGAATTGTATTAAAACACGTTGCATCTCAGTGACTAAAGTGCCTAAAATAAAGCAATGTATCATTTGCAGCATGCACAGTATTTCTCTTTCTGCTCAGATCTAGAAACCAGAAGTAACAAACACTGCTTCCATGCAGTAATGTCAATCTGGAATAAGTGCATTAGGAAGCACTTTACACATCACAGGAATTTTATATTTGAATTTAAGTTTTCTCCCCTTCTTTTCTGTTGAGTTTTGTTAACAACATTGTTCCTGTCATCCATACCTTTTGAGCAGGAAAGAAGTTTTTAAGATGGCATCAGTGATGTTTTCGGATTTTCAGCAGTGCTTACCAGGCAGCACCACATTGGCCATTCTGGTCACTCACAGCAGCTGCATTTCTTAATGCTCAGCTACTCAGTGCAGCCTTCTTGCAGCCTGGGGGAACTCAGCCAGGAGCACTGCAGCGTTCTTTGAGTTTATCTCAGTTTTCTTTGAACTTTTTTATCCAAGTTGAAAAAAGTCCTGTATTTTTCTCTTTGAAAACTGAGTTTAATAAGTAAATTCCTCTTATTGGAAGTCTTGGATTGTTGCCAAGTCCTGACCCTCTCATTTCTTAATTCCAGAGAGCAGAGTCAATCCTGCCAATACTTTTGATAGGGGTACTTTTAATAAAGCTACGAAGTTCGAAGCCATCATAGTTGTGGAGAAAATTTGAAAACATGAATTTTAATGTCTTAAAATCAAGCAGGGCTTCCAGTTTATATATTCCTTTTAAATATGTGATAATTTCTGCATTTTGCTCAGTTTGAAATCCTTCTGCATAGCAGTGCAGATTTAATGCTGATGTATTTAGCCTTTCAGTTTGAGCTTAGGCATAAAGCTATTCTAAAGCACAAATTTCTAAGGTATCCATGATCTCTGGTGAGTGCAAATAGCAGAAAGGTGTTTAGGTTTCAAGGACACATTTGAAAATGCCAAGGAGAAAATGGTTTATTTACCATTAACCTGTCAGCTTGAAATTCAGCGAATCACCTCCAGTCCCAGCATGCTGAAGCATGTTAAATATCTTCCTCTCCTGCAATGCTGTAATGAAATGCCTCTGACTGGTGTATTGAACTCCAATGGCTTGTGAAGAAACTGCAGTTTGACTTTCTGTCTAATCTCTCACAGGCTTTTTATCCTTCCTGGGAGAAACAATTAACTGTATTTTACAGTTAATTTCAATTACTGCTCTGGTTGTTTTTTCTCCCACTTTCAGTCATTCATGTGTAACTTTCCTTCCTTGTTAGTATCAATAGAGTAAGTACAGATGTAGTTTGCTTAAAATATATTAATTGTAATTTTTTAAATAGTGAAATAAATGTAGAACAGGTATTAGAATCAATGGATGTTCATTAATGAATATAATTTGATTTCTTGATAAAGAGGAAAACTATTTTTGTAGAAATTATAAAAAAAATATTTTCTGTCTTATATGGCCTGGGTGACAAGACACTACTTGAGTAAAAATTTAAATAATAAACAGAGGCAATAAATTTTATCTGATTCTTTGTTTAAAATGCTGTTAGGAATATTCTTAAATGCACTACACCTCCAACGAATAACCACTCATCTTGTAATTTGAGTTAATTTTTAACTCTCAGACATTAGGAAAATTATTATGAGAATAATTGTGATAAAGTAGAACTGACTGTGTAGGTGGCACAATATAGGATGGTGAGAAATGCCTCAGTACTCTCACAGGCTGAGGACAGCAGTACTGTTCCTCCAAGGCTGACACTTAGACCTCCAAGCAGAAGCAGTGGCTGCAGTGCCCTCCGAGTCTGACCCAGCTGACCCAGGTGTTTGTGGCCAGCTGTCTCAGGGTCTGACTGCTGAGCTCCAGCTCTGCAAAGAGCTTCTCACAGAAAAGCTGCTGTCCCCGGCCAAGAGTGCAGCCTCCAGAACGACCAGGGAGGTGAACACAACCTCGTTGTGAAGCTTCTTAAGGGGAAAGTACCTGTCTTTTGCAATAGGTTTTTGTTCTGGTAAAGGTATTTTTTCTGTATCATCGCCAGTGTGTCTTCTTTATTTCATCTCCCCCTAAGCTTCTATTTCCTTTCTCCCTGATCTCTACTTCATTGATCCAAGTACAATCCCCTACTGAATATGTACCCAGAGATCTGTCTGAGGAGTGGGAGGACTACCAGATCAGCAGTCTGCTTTGCTGTGGTTCCTTTTGTTCTCTCTTTTCCCTGTGAGTTTTACATTGCTCTCTCAAAGCCAAGCCCGACCCGGAGGACTGTGGGATGGTCTCACCATTATCCTCTTCTCCCCTGGAAGCTGGAGCACTCTCCAGAGAAAGACAAGCAGTGGTTCAATTTTCTGCTGGGTAAGCAACCCTAGGCCTCAGGTTTCCAGTTTTTCTGGGCAAGGGCTCTTCTCTGCTCATCAGAGTAGCCAAAGGAGAGCTCATCCATTGCTGGTCCTCGGGACAGGATCTGATGTTCTGAATTCAGAGGGATGGAGGTGCCTGCTGGGCAGTTCTGAAGCAGAGGTCTGCTCAGGCCTTTTTTGTATCACTAGCATTAGTGTTAACAGATAGGGGTTTTTATTAGTTAGCTGCCCGACCCAGGTGAAAAGCTGAATCACTTGTCCCCAAAGACACCAGTCTGCCTAATTACATACTCCAGGCAATTTGCTGGAAGCTTATTTTCTGGGCAGTATGAATATGGTTCAAAAGAAGCTACCAGAAAAATATTCTATCAGCAGGATTCATTCTTTCACAACGTGATTCATGCTTTTGCATTTCTAAAACAAGAAAAAACTATGCAAACAGTCTAGTAACCCGGAAAAGATGGAACTATAAAAAGCAAATAAGTAATTACAAGGGAGAGCACATATACAAAGGACATAAACCAGCTTGCTAGTAACCTTTACCAACAAGAATAAAATGCACTGTTAAATTAATGGCAATTGTTCATGAGCTGTCAGTTTTCTCAGGAGTATCTACTAGAACATACCAGGAATTAAGAAACAGGGCATTTCCATCTTTTGCCTAATGAGGAATAATGAGAGAGTGTGTAATCATCTAATTTCTAGCAAACAACCACAATATTCTCACTAACAAGAGGAGATGTAGAAAACATCCCCAGAGAAAAGAGAGCATCTTTCCACTTATACTGCTTAATGTCAATAACACCATCAACTTGCATAGAATTACTCTCAATTTACATCTGGTTCCAGTTTAGGAAAGAGATTCAGACCTAAAGAGAGTAGGATTTACTTACTAGTAAATATTATTCTAAAAAATGAGAGGATGTACCCACCAGTTTTATTCTGAGTTGATGCCATATGCTCTTCATTTCATTTAAAATGAATAACGAGAAACCTGTCTGTTCCCATAGGCAAAGATTCTCCCTTCAGCTGAGTTCTAGTTAGTAAATAGTCAAATTCACTTCCCTGAGCCCCACAGTCCTACCTCACATGCATTGCTGGACATGAATAAAACCCTCTGCCTTAAGCACAGGATGTGTATACTGGGAGAAATCAGCATGAAGGAATCCAGATCTTCTGTCTGCATTGGTTCGGTACAACTTCTCTACAAGCTGAGTCTCAGAACAAAACTTATTCCCCAGACATAAAACTCAACTACACTTAGTTCGGAGTTTGAAAAAATGGTTTCTTTTCAATTGAGTCATAAAAACCCTTCTCCTTTGTTAGGGGAAAAAAAAAAAGCAAATTTTACTCATATTTACATAGGAGAATAGATATGTTTCTAGAGAAGTAATCCCAGATGTCCATATATTCACAGTACCCTGTTACATTCCAGCTAAAAGTATTTGTAAGCGTGTCTTGCAGCAGGTACTGCTGAACTAAGTGGAAGCAAGTGGTTCATGAAAACAGGAGTGAAATATCAATAGCATTTCAAGGGTGTATTCTAAAGGTTGTAAATGAATGTAGGAGAAATAATTATATTAAGTGCTATTAGGTCTGTATGCCTACGCATACAGGAGAGATGTTACCCTTTTGTGCATCTTGTGTTTATTAAATGGTTTTCAACTACTTTCTGATGATCAAGATGTGTATTCTGCAGGTAAAAGTTGAATTCATAGAGACATCACATAATTAGATTCTGTTTTGAATTCCTACCTCAAATATTCTTGAATTGCTTTTTTTTTTCACACTTCAAAAAATCTTTCAGACAATACTTAATTTGAAACTAAGCTTCTTGACCTGAGAATTTTAAAGCATTGTTTTCATTGACATTTTATTTCTGTGAGTGAAATATATTTCAAATTAGAAAACCCATGGTGTCAGAAAAAAGGTAGTCTTAGTACCTGTGATTCTGATAGTGTCTTGTGTATGATTGCTGTTGTAAAAAAATTGAGAACAACAACAATACTCAGATTCTGTAGAGAAATTTCGATTTTCAAAAGCAAAAGAAAATAATTAAATTTAATTAATGAATTGTCCAAGCCATACCTTATTATTATCCTCATTTTACAATTAGAAAAAAAAAGAAAGAAATTAAGCCCAGGGTGTGTTTTCCCATTTTCTTAAGCAGTAAGTGACTTCTGCAGCCAGTGCAGTTTGTGGGAACTAAAAGCAGATGAGAACTTTCGCACCTGATGGAGCCATGGTGGCATTCAGATCCTTCCCCTCCTGTGGGGCTGCACTTACTCAGCCACAGTTCCTTTAGAGAACTGAGATTGATTGTGGTAAGCTGCACTGCCGTGTTTGTGTGAGACAGAAGGAGACCCTCTTTTTCCTTCAGGGCTGGTAATCTCATGACTGATTTTTTTATTCTAAGTACTCTCTGTAAGATTTGATTGATGCTCCATATGAAGTCTTGTGGCACACAAAAGCTCCAGCCCTGCACTTGAGGAGGTCTGGTATGACCTCACAGCCTGAGCAGTGCTGTCCTGAAGTGCTGAGCATTGAAAGTGAGGCCAGCTATGGCTTGGAACATCTGGAGGTTTCTCACCACCTTTCTGCCACTATTATTAGGATATACAGAAATGGAAGTACTAAATAAAACTACTCACTTGGATAAACTCCTCTTGTCCTCTGCTTTACTAGATCCCTGATTGCCAGTTTTAATTTCTGAGTCCCTGTGTAATGTATGCTAGGAAGCTTCAATCAGCTGGATATCCACACAGGGACTTGAGATATCTCTGTGCTCAGTCTGCTGCAAGGTACATCAGCCATTCCCTTTCATCAGACAGTGTTCCATGACTAACAGGCTTTGAAATCTGTAGCGTTTTCTTTCAGACTCTATCTGTGTCATAATTTGGGTTTTTTAGTACTGTATGCTTTTTGAATTCCCAAATTCCTCATTATTCTTCTATTACTAGTGAAGCAACCTTAATTTAACCGAGCTGCTTTTAATAATGTCCATATTGCATGAAGGTCTAACACTGAAACTTACTTTCATAGTCTTTCATGTGAATAATTATGTGCCTTAAAGCTATTATGTGGTAGTAAAATTAACTTTCATAATTAATTCATCCCATGAACAGACAGAATAACTCTGTCTATTTACAATAGTCTGAAAAGGGAAGGGAAAGTTACTCTGGTTTTGTTGACGTTGAGGTACATGTGATAGAGGTATGAGAGAGCTTCTCTCCCACTGGCAGTTATTAAAAAAAAACAGGTTATAAGGTTAATTGTTTCAAAATCTAATAGATACTCATAAATAATTACCAAAACTATTAGCTTTGTAGTTTGTGTGCTCATGTCTCCAATCATCTACAATGTGTGTAAAAAATAATTCGATTTTCCTTTAAATCCTATTTAATTTTCTGTAATGAAAAAGAGGACACCATCTTTCTAGTGGTGCTTTTCAGACTGTCCTTTATTGTTTGAAAATGGCTCTGCTTTTTCACCACTTTCTGCTTCCTCATATCCATGTACTACTCTGTCAGCGACCTCGTTTGTAAAGGCTAATGACCATCACCTCAGGCTGGAGAAGTTGTATTAGTTTCTTTTGACTTCCCAAAAACCTTTTTGTACTCAGACTGCCAGTAAAAAAGGCCAGACCATAGTTAATGTTGTATTCTCTCAAATGACAGACACCCATCTTAGACAGGAATTTTTTTTACACTTAGTTATTAATTTTCCAGATTGTCCACATGGAAAGTTTTGACTATTCAGTCTAGAAATATGGTTGTCTTTATGCAGTTTAACATCCTTGGGCAGAGATACCAAGACAGAGAGAGTATTCAGAAGCTTAATTGGTTTGTTCTGGCCCTCAATAACAATACATTATAACAACTATATAATTAACATAAAGTTATAAATCAGTTATTCTTTACACAGTAGTAGTTAGAATACATGTAGATGATTTAGTGATACTGGTGTATAGCTCAAATTTGACTATCAAATCAGCATCAAGCTGAACTAAGACAAAATTATTCTGCAGATATAAAACATCCTGAGAAAAATGTCTGTTTAACATTCTTGAGTATCCACCATCACTTGCATTGTAACTAGATTATGTCATTTCTAGAATAAGAAGCCACTGGTTTTGCTAATATTAGTTAAAATCAAAGTATGAACTTTTTTGTTCAGGTAAGTAAAGCAGCAGAAATGACTTTGGGCTTGTGTGTGAGAATGAATAAATCCTTTCTAATCTGTAATCAGATAAAAACTTGAAGAGTCTGTTTTTATCTTAAATGCTTCTTACAGAGAATTCTAGTATGTTTTAAAAGACAGCACTAAGCCAGTGAAAACTTTAAGGAGAGGTAGATTTCTTCCCAGCAACCAGATGGAGGAAAGAACAAAACCAGATCTTATGAATAAATTTAATATACATTTGTAGCTGCATTTTTAAAATTCTGCGAATTCTGGTGTCCGAGTGACTTTAGGGTGAGAGGAAAGTCTCAGGTTGCACCAGGGGAGGTTTAGATTGAGTATTAGGAAAAATTGCTTTATGGAGAGGATTGTCAAGCATTGGAACAGGGAAATGGTTGAGTTACTATCCCTGGAAGTATTTAAAAGATGTGTGGAGATTCTATGACTTTTTGTTTTTTCACCATATGTATTAAGCAGTAGTGACCTCCAAAGATTGCCTGTGAACACTTAGCAGTATTCCTAAGAAAGTGGGCCTATCATTGCTTTCCTCCTATCAAGCACCAGAGATATCTCTTCTTTAAATGTTTGATAGCAACTTATAAAGAGGATTTAACTGGGAAAGAGCTAGAGTTCAAAAATTTTTCTTTATCTCATTGCCATAAGGCTTTACTTCCTGAACCGCAGTGCAGGGATGGGTGTGACACAAACCAGTGCTCACCTCACAGACCAAAAAGGATAGGGGAAATAAAAATCCTTTTAGATGCCCCACCCAACCTCTTGAAAAGTGCACTGAAGCGTTAGTGAGATTTAGAGAAATAGAAAAAGGGTTATAAGAAACGGTGGCTCTTGGAAAAGGTCTGTTTTCACCTGGTCCTAGCCATCAGTTAGCTTCATAGTGGCTGCTGGATTTTAAATGCCACCTTACTTAAAGAGTTTTCAGATGCAGAGTATTTTCCTGCAGAGTATGAGACATTTATATTTTGCTCTTTTAAAAAAATTTTAGCTAGGGGAGCCTTCTTTTCTTACTTCTTCCACCTTACACATGAGGTGAAACAAGTTGACTAACCTCCACATAAGATCAACAAGCCCCTCATTAAGCCTACAAACCCAACAGAAAACTAATGACTACATCAAGTTCCAACTTACGTAAACGTAGCATATCTGAGCCTCACATAATAATGGAATTGCTGAGTCCTGTAGTGCTGGATAATCAACTTAACCAGACTTCTTGAACTGCTCTTTCCACAGATCTGTACCCCTGATTTGGTGGTGTTTCTGGCATGTTCCAGTCAAAGGCTGAAAGAAAGGTTACTGAAGCGTGCAGAACAGCAAGGGAGACCTGATGATAACCTGAAAGCCACTCAAAGAAGACTAATGAATTTCAAGCAGAATGCAGTCCCACTGGTTAAATATTTCCAGGAAAAAGGGCTGATTATCACAGTAAGTCCTTTAGTATATACCTCTGAAACCTTAATTGTAGTGGCTATACTTGGCTTCTTGTAGCTTTTGCTTTAGGACAGGCTAGACAAGTCTAATTCTGTTTTAGGTTAATAGCATGGCTACTTAAGAGTTTAATGAAGATAATGAATTCACTGAGCAGTTGACAACAGTTGAATTATTGGCATGTTCTAAGTTACAGACTGTGTCTGGCTGTAATAACACACAGAACTTTGTACCACATATGGTATGAGAGCACAGATGGCCTGTTTCATTCCTTTTGATAGCCTAAGTAACCTCTGTAGTTCACATCGGTATGTGCTCCTCACAGCAAGTGTGACTAATTCTGTGTGCTGGTCAGACTCATGACAGGTCAAAGCATCCTTAATTGCAAAGTCATCAATTGATATTAGTAGCCTTAATGAGGTACTTCAGCATCTTTCTGAATTTCAAAATGAAAATCCCAAGAAATGATTACATTAGCTTCTCCAGAGAGTATGTGTTCCAGTTTAGGATTTTGATTAACTCTGTTTTTAAGGATGAGAGGACTGGGATTCTTGCAAGTTTTTCGTTATTATTGACCAAGTGTGTATTTTGTGATGTTCCTGTAGCCTTTACAAGTGCTCCTGTAGAATGCGTATTTAGCTCTTCAGGACATATGTGCCTTTGTGGGGCATCTGGAGAGAACTGCATTTCTGTGATGGGGCCTGTACAACAGAGGGTTTTTTCTTATGGAGGTTTCTTCTACTTTTTAACTCTCTTTCTTGAGAGTTCTGAAGATAATTTAAATTGCCAAGTTCACCTTAGATATCCTCTTTTCTTTTTGAAGAAAGCAGATGTTTATGATGGGTGTGGAAGTGACAACATGGCATATGAACATTAAATTACTCCACTACAGCACTAAGGAAATAGCATATACAGAAATTATTGCACTTATTCATGCTATTTCCCTACAGAAGGAGGAAGAAAGAAAGAAAACAGCATTCATCCTGCTGCTTGTAATGCTGAACCTGGGAGACTGAAATACCATGCAGATGAGAGCAGTGTGAGAACTAGAACAGCATGAAATAGAATTACAGTAGCCTAATTCCTAGAGGAGTGAATCCTTGAGGCAAGGTCAGACAAGGTCAACATTGACTAGAAGGAAATAAAAAGATTTACATTTTTCTTAAATCCCTACCTGCACCTTGTCACTGCTATTCAAAGCTCTAAATCTCAGACACTTCTAGCCAGCATCACAATTCTACTCAGGGGAGAGAAGCAGGACCATTTGTCTTACAGAGTGTTATAATTTTAGAATCACAACTCATGTTTTATACATCTACTTAATCAATATGTTGTTCTTCATCAATAACAGACCAAAAGAGAAAAGAAAAATTCTCTGAAATATAACTAAATATGATTAATAAGCCAGCATTATGTATATATATATATAAAATTATAATCTACTGTTAGACACTTTATGAGCAAGAAATAAAAATCTGAATTCCCAAAGAAGATTCATTTTCATGCTCCACCAGTTATTTCATACTGCTTTTAACATACTTTGGTTAATGGAATTACAAGCCACATTCTTCATTTCAGATCTTATTGGTTAGGTTCCTTAGGTGTGATCCTTTCCCTTCATCTTTTTTTTTTTTTCACATGACCTTTGATAATTTTCTACAGTACCCAGGTTGTACTTGTTTGGTGCTCTGTATGCCTTATGTTCTCAGTCTGTGCATGGGGTACCTGCTCTCACAGTCTGATCCTGGTTTCTGTTTTTAAGGTAAGAAATGAGGCCCCCACTCATAAGAGTACTCCTAAGAAATAGGGAAATACAACTCTGTCCTTTCTGAAAAACTCCCTCTTCGGAATAATGATTTGTAAAGTTCATCATAATTAACAGAAGTAAATATGTGGTATTTTCATGAACACACAGTCTGTGTTTAAAATTCATTTTAGCAATCTGTCAGTAGTCTAACAAATCAGAACCTGACGACTCAAATTTAAATTCAGAAGGTATCAAGACTATTATAACACAATATTGGACAGGGAGTATGTAAATAGGTGCATATGCTGCCATTTACTGTTTCAGTAACTTTTAACAAATATTAAAACATCATGTATTATTTACCTAGACAATAACTGCATACAAATTACCTGGTGGTGGTGGGGAGATATTAGTTAGATTAAGTTATAAGAGAGAGAACATGTAAGTACATAGGTGACCTCAAGTACTCTAATGTTTAGCAGAGAACTTCAGTTCTGGACACTGAAATTTCCAAATCTCCAGTTTATGTGGACTCTAATCCGCTATAGATAATGGTGTAGTTCTTGGAGAGGAGATCACTGGCTTACAAAAATCTTTTGTTCAACAGTTATTAAAGCTGCTCTCAGAGAGCTTAGCTGTTCTTTGTAGAACATATCCCTTTGTCTAGAGAAAAAAGTTTACGGAGCTCATTGTCACAGCAGTAGAAGTTTCTCTTATTGGAGGCAGGATTTGGTCCAGTCTGCCTTACTGACAATGGTTCTACATAATCTTAGAGCTGCAGTGTCAACCTTGTTACTTTAGTAAGTCTGTGTGCATTTAAGGGGAAAAAATAAAAGACTGGCTGTAGTGAGACAAAAATACTAAGCATTACAAGAAGGTTCTGGTCTTTATTTAAACAGCCAGAACAGGACAGCATCCTGTGGCATCCATGAAATGTGTATTTCTCTGATATCTTCATTGTTCCACTTGTCCTTTTAGGGAATTTACCATGCTTATGAAAACATTAAAATGACATTCAGATTAGTCAGAGAAGTAAAGAGAACCCAGAAAAAGTAGCTGAAGCTGGAAATGGATTTTGAGCACAAATTTAGAAGTTAAACAGTTGCGGGTGAGGGAAGTAGCTGTCTGCCCTCATAAGCATCAAACAAGCCTAATGGCTGTCAACTGTCAGAGAAAAAATCCCCATGGAACTGTGTTACATAAATTTTTTCTCTTGTTTTGGTTAAAAAAGAAGTTTTGCTATAGAACTTGCACATTGACATGAACTTTATCTAAAGGCTGTGACTTACCAAAATGCTGATGAAAGCATCAGTTATAGTTTATTTCTAAAGTTTCTCTGTTATCATACAGCTGCCCAAGTTGAGGTGTTGGTTTGGGCTTTTTATTTGTCTGCTTCTCAATGCTGATTCCAAAAGATTTGCACTTACTCATTTTTCCTTTAATTTTGGGCCCGTCCCTGGAGAAATGTGGGTCCTGCAGTCCTTTAAGCAGCCTCTGCCAGGCATGTCTCCCAAACCAGAATCCAGCTCAGAGAATCTTCTCCTCAGTGGAGGAACCTGCATCTGGTTTGGCAGAACACCGGATGCCTTTGTTTTCGTGGTGGTGATATTTGCGCGCATCCATGCAGTTTTTGCATTAAACAATCGTAAAAAGAAAATGTTAAAAATCCCACTCCTGCTTCCCTGAAATGATGCTAGGAATAGGGGCTGTTAGCCACCACCTCCCCCGCGTGCTCTCACCTCCCTGCTGCAGGCTCAGAATCTCATTTATGTGCCATCTGATGCCTGGATCTTGCATCCTCAGCTGCAAAGTGATACAGACTTGGCAGGAATGGTTTCCCTCAAATGCAGCCTCATTGGTATCTGAGCATGGCCTTTCTCCCCACATGTCAGAGATGGGGATTTGAACTTGCTTTATTTTCTAGAGGGTGCTGAGCTGAGATTCCCTATTGATTGGCCCAATGCCACCAAAATATTTTCAGATGCCTCTCAGTAGTTTTAAAAATACAGCAGCCATAAGCACAGTCTTTCAGGAACATTTTAGATGTGTTTTTAACCTGACTACTACACAGGATCTTCAGGGTACTTCTGGCTTCTTGGGCACAACCAAGTGGATGTGCAAAGAGGAGCCCAGATAGTCTTGAGCATCTGGAGCAAACCTTCAAAGTTTTAGGAACTTTTCAAATCAAATAAGGAATATAGGCAGCTGTTTGTGGGAACCTTGAGACCAGAGGTTTTGTTTGAGATTCAGGAGTCTTCCTCTGGTTTACTGTATGGTAAATCTTTATCTGGCTCCATGAATGTATATGTTTATATAATCATTTTTAAATTTCTATACAGGGAAAAATAGAGGTAGGATGGGAAATAATGACTGTCACTTTTTCATTTTTTATTGATTCAAAGCAGTGAAAGGTAAGTTGAAGCCTAGAACAAGTAACCAGACCTCTGCAGTCACAGAAAACTGCTACTGAAATTAAGGTTTTCTGTGTCTCTCCTATATT
This sequence comes from Pachycephala philippinensis, assembly GCA_013397055.1. Classification (NCBI taxonomy): domain Eukaryota; kingdom Metazoa; phylum Chordata; class Aves; order Passeriformes; genus Pachycephala; species Pachycephala philippinensis. The sequence goes on from VWZT01016777.1 coordinate 63,725, forward strand.
TGACAGCCCTTTTGCAGAAAAACCAGGCTATGAGAAAGAACCTGTAACTGTTTCCTGTAACACTGCTGAACTAGGGAAAGTTTACACATGTTCTAATCACTGCTAGGTTTTACACTGCATCTCAACACTATTTATGTGTTACTGTTTTGTGAGATCTTGAAGAACATACAAAGAAGGTACATAAATGAATTTTATCTAGAAATGTGTGTAAACAAACAGGTTGTAAATATATGCACTTTTTATATGGGAACTATAGATGAGTAATTTGTGCATATATAGAAGCATGTGCACCATAAACACTTCCAAGCTTCAAAATATTTTCAGCCTCCGATTTTATGATTTATGTCAACAAGTATATTAGAAATACCAATGTCTGCCAGAGAATGACCAAGGATGGAAACTTACCATCTGTGTACATAGAAGCACGCAGAGAAACCTTGAGGGTAGAAATTCTTTGCTGAGGTGAATATCAGTGCAACATTGTGTTCTTTTCTAACTTTGGAAGTACGATGATTTGAACAGATACCAGCTTTTTGAAACTCTGCCTTTTGTACACTCAGTGGCTTGAATGAAGTAAATGACTTTTAAAAAAAGAAATAAACTTTGACCAGTCTGGCTATAGAATTAGGCAGTGATGAGTGCACGGGCCAAGGTGATGTAGGAACTCCAGAAGGAGAGAGGGAATGCTGGTTTTGACAGCCATACCATCCCAGATTTTATCCATTTCCGGCACTGTGAAAGCTTATACATGTTTAAAATTAACAGAGGGTTTTTTTACAGATCTGAAACTAAAGCTGAGATAAGTAATTAAGCCAAGTTATCATGCAGAGGAATGAACTGTAAGAGATGTTTAAAATAACATGTCCTAAATATTCTTCAAGTTATTTCAAACAGTTCATCTTAAGGTAATTAAGCTGTGTCCTTTGGGTGAAATAGCAGCTTCTAATTTCGATCTTGTAGTTAAAGTGATGCTTAAAAAAGATTAATTTTTCTTATTTAGATGAGATATATTAAGAAACCCACTTGGAAAAAATATCTTTTCTCTGGGAAGACCTTTTGTATTGAATCCAAAATATTTATCATCCATAAGCTAATTTTCCTATCCTAAATCACAGCTGATTTTGTTAACATCCAACTGAAGAACCAAAGCTGAATTTCAGCCCTGCATTGCTGTAAACAATAAAATACCAATTTCTTACCCGAAGTTCCGTAAGTGATTTCCAGCTCTAATTGCTCCGGTGGATCTTCCCTGTGAAAAGTTTATAATTGGTGACTTCCTGATTTTATTTCCAAAACTACTTTGCTGCCATTTGGTGGAGAATATTTGCATATTGACTCATGAAAGTTGATACTTCAGTGGAATTGAGATGGTCTTTCAGCTCTCACACTCACAGTCCTGTTAAAATGTTACTACATCCGGTAGCTTGTGCTCTACACTCCCAGTATTTAACATCCTTATTTCCTGAATCTATCATTGCTTATAGCATCTAAGTTTCTTCTTTAGCTGTTGTTAGCTATTTTTGTTTCCTTATGCAAGTGGCAACTGAATGTTTTTCTGCCATACTATTCTCAACTTTGATTCAAAGGGAGAAATGAGAATGAGCAAACTGGCCTCTAGTAATCCAATCTAGTACCATTCTGGAAGTATTTGAGCATTTGCTCCCGTTCCTTCTTTCTTGTAGATGTACCCTGAAAGAAAGGGGAGACCTAAAAGATTCCTTTTTCTTATTTTTTAATGCATCATAAAGATACATTTATTCAGATTTGTGAATGCTCAGGTATTGTAACAATGGAAGCCATTTAAGTGTCAAAACTGTCAGCAGAAAGTCTGATGCTTTTAACATTATGGGCTTCTGGCATTTTTCTCCAGCATTCTGGAGTCTTACTTAGGCTTAACAAGGTTAGATGCAGCTACAGTGTTGGTGGAGAACTGAGAAAGCTGAAAAGTTACTCATCCATTGTGTGACTCAGGGTACACACTGCACTAGACAGCACTGAAGTGAGAGCTGCAGCCTTCCCCTGGGGCATCTTCCCCGTTGCAGAATATCCTTTTGAGCATTTCTGATAGCTGCTTGGAGGACTTTTTATTTTTTCTAATGCAGCTAAAGAATATCAACCAAACAGTGCTTTGAAGAACAGTATGAAATGCTTCATAATTAGGAAAATACCACTACTGTGTTAACTCAGCACTTCACTGAAGTAATATATCCTTGCTCCTTACATTCACTGATACTTACACATCAGCTAACCCCTAATACGGCTATTTTGTGTTTCTTCTGACTGTGGTACATCATTTAGTGTTAGCATGAACATCTTGGCACAGCATCGCTTCTTACCATGTAGAAGTAACCTAAAATTCTTGGCAAAGACTCTCTCGTGAATCCTGTGTAGTTTGTCTTTGCTATAACTATACATGCTTCTGTATCCTTTGGCTCAGTTATCATCATTCCTACTTCCAGGGTTGACATTTGTGTCTTTCTATGTTATATAGTACTGCAGTTTGTTTCATTAATGGCCAGTGAATACAACTATCTATTTACTTTGTTGTCACCACATCACATTCTGCAATTCAATAATCTACTTAAATAATAAAACAGAAAAAGAAACCTCACAAGACATAACTATAACACTGAAGTCAAAATTATTGTAATTTTCTGTGAAGGAAGAGCTGTTGTCTCCATTTTCAAGTGTTCATCTCTTTTTGTGCCAACAGTCAGTCATACCAGTCACGGTAAAAGAAATAAAGAAATTAATGCATAAAATGTGGCATCTTTTCACTGTAATTTGCTACGATCAGTTATTTATATCTAGGATTGTTCATACATATGCTACCCCTTGATCTGTTTTGTTAAAAATAAAATTGCTATAACGACATTGTTTTTAGGCAAATCTGAATATTTTTTTCATTATGTACTCCACTGAATTTCTCCTCCTGTCTTTAATCAGAATGTCAAATTGAAGTTTCACATTCATGTTTTCAATACCAGTACTTCAAAATTCTCTGCTCTGTCTAGCATGCCAGGTCTTGTCTTTTCTTGTATTATACCATCCATTGTATTTTGGTAATATAGTTTTTCTAATGCCAAGGTCATCTCCCTCTCCTACCACTGCAAGATGCCAATTAGGCAATTTGAAAATACACTTTCCTGGTTTCCTGCCACGTCCTGCCTTCTGGGCTTTTTTTGGTCTGCTCTACTGAAAGGAACAGACCGCTCTGTAGAGGCAGAGTCCTTACTAAAAGGGAACCTAGAATGTGGGCAATACAGCTTTTAGTCAAGTTGCTTATTAAATTTATTGGTCCATAAGACATAGAAAAAAATATCCAGCAATCCTCTTTGTATCTGCACCTTACTGCAATAATTTCACTGTATGGATTCTACACAATACAGATTCACATAACCCCAAGGCAGGTAACTTCTGTTTCTTTTACAAGAACATTCTCTCTGCTCTGTGTCAGGCTCTGTATGTCACCTCAGTCTGCTGTAATGGCCATTAAAGGTTTTGTGGGTACTTTAGCTTTCATCTCTGACCCTGTTCATGGGGTGCAAGACACAAATGAGCTCAATTCCAGTACAGTGAACAGAGGGTTTTCTTCATTTATGCATTTCATGTTCCCTCATATCTCTTGATCTTTAGAAAGAGGGTCAGGAGCCATGTGAATTCTGAAATGAGTTTGGTTTTAAGAACTATTCATTATATGCTTGAACTACAGCCAGGAGACCACTCCTCAGAAAAATCACTAAAATTAGTAGGGTGAGTGTAATAGAGAATAAGTTAAACAAATCTGAGTATTCTCTCATAGGTTAGGTCAGCACTTGGCAACAGAAACCACGTCAGTTTTCTTGGAAAGATGTCTCTGCTGAAACCCTTAGCTCAACAACCACTCATGTTAGTGGGGACTGTTGAAAAAATTTATTTCATAGCTTCTTGTTAAGGCTGCACAACAATTTGTTACAACCCAAATCTGATAACATACTTTGTAAATATTAATTATTCTTTAGGGTTAAAGGTTACAGTTGCTCTTTTTACATTGAGCAAAGGTCAGACAAAACTGCAAGATTCCCTTTTTCCCCATGAATTGCACAAGCATGGAGAACTTCGCTGATTTAAAAAAAAAATGCCTTGGAAAAAGATTTACTGGAAGATAACTGATATTTGACATATGAAACAAGGTCTAAAACTAACCTTTTCTGAGTACATAATTTCGCTTGAGGATGAAAAAGGACAAATAAAAAAGTCTTAAGCAGGAATAGAAGCTTGTGAGAGTTTCTTCACTGGAGCAGGGATGAGAATAAGCATGTAGAGAGCATCTCACCTGACTCCAGTGACTATTTCTGTATTTACAGTTGTACTGGTCTGAGAGGAGGGTGTGTAGGGAACCTACTGTGAATGAAATACAGGCAAGTACCAAGGGTCTCGTTACACAAGGCAGGAGAGCGTTGAGCTCAATTAGCTGGTGTGCAACAGCAAGTGCTCGCAGAGCCAGAGCTAATGGGCTCTCTGCAGACTCTGCATTCCCACACTGAGGGAGGAGGAGGGCAGCAACGTCCTAAGATCCACTGAAGGGCTTTTAGAGGAAATGGGGCTATTCTGTTCACTGTAGAAGGGTCTACAAGACCTTTTGGTTTATGAAGTATTTGCATTTAGTCAGTTCCCCATCTCCCTTGGCATAATTTTAATAGAGAGTAAGCTTTATAAATAATTAGGATCTGCCTCCAAATTATTTTTCTTCCTTTTTAGTAGAGACTACTCTCAGAACTAATATAATCAAACAAGAGATTACAGTTCTCTGGAAGTTTGGACACTGACTTCCGAAAGTTTCTGGGAACTAGAACACTATAGTACAAACTAAAGGAAATTTTATTTCCTTTTTAGCAATAATGGCTGAATGAAATGTAGTTATTGTTTGAACTAACGTTTTTGAAAACTAATTTTAAGAACTAGCATATCTGAACTGTCTTGAAAACTCTAAAAATTTTTAGTTCTATAAATTATCACAAGTCCACTTTTAGATGGGATTAGTATTTAATATTTATCATGCCTACTGGAGAACATAGTGACCCTTAGAGTGAAAAAAATAATTTGCCTTTGATATAATACTCTGTAAGAGTTGCAAGAGCTAATAAGATTCATGATATTCAAAAGGAAAGAACTGGAATTGTATTAATGATTACTAATTAGGAAATTTTTGGTGGGACCCCATTTAAATATTTTTTTGTTGAAACGTATTTTTACTGTCAGATTACTTAAGTAATTTTATTCAGAATTAAAGCAAAAAAGTTATAGAAAGAGAAAGGAACATTCAGAATATTTAGTTCTCTATCTCACTACAGGTTAAATCAGATGGGAGAGCAGGAACACAAAATTCCCCCCAATCCCTTTCATATGCCAAAAAATTGAGATGTATTCATACTGTCTTTTTTTCCACTTTAAGTAGTTTCACTGCAAAAGTAAGCAAATCTTCAATTTCTGTAATGTATTCTATTTCATTAGAATTGTAAACAGAAAAGAAGTGCAGTAGAAGATATCTTTAAGCTTTCATAAATGAAGGTTTAAAGATATCAATTTAATCAAAACTAAACATCAAAAACCTTAATATTAAACTTTTTCTACCCCAACCAATTGCTTTTAGCACTTCTTACATTTGCTGAATATACTAAAACTAAAGACTAAGTTCCTGTTTTCCAAGGTCCGTAAGTGCCAGGGTCCAGAGCCTATGCCATTCACTCTGAATCACATGAATGGTTTTAGTAATATTTTATCAGTGGTAAAATTTTAATAATAAAGGCAAACATAAATCACACATTTTTTATCTTAAGGTAAATAAAAAACAACATATGGGTGCTAAATTTTCTAGATAGCTATTATTTCTAGTCGTTACTACAATACTGGGGAAGGCTGACAGAGAGAGGCAGACCTTCTGTGTACTTTTAGCTGGTTTATATTACAAAAACAAACATTTAATTTTGTAATTCGTTGCCCATGTTTTGCTGGGATCCCAGTAGAAATTATTATCACTATAGAGCTGTAAGATTGAGCTTATTCTGCTAAAGTAATCAAGGGCTGAAACAGCCAGAACTACCCGTTCTGGCACTGGGCAGCAAATGGAAAGGTGGAAGCTTCCCAGGTGTTTCTTTGACTTCCCTTTTACCAGGTGACATTGAAAACAACCAAACAGCCACAGTGTGAGGAACACTGTGGTGTATCTCACCCAACAGAAAAACAGAGCAGTGGTGAAGGAGCTGTGGTGATGGAGAGCAGTAGCCAAAACTATTTTAATACAGAGAAAACCTCCAATTATAGAATAATTACTGTTAAGTACATGTAAAGTGGTGGATTCTGGTTTAGAATATCAAAAGCTCTAATTTTCTGCATCAATTGAAGGAAAGGTCAGTTATAGCAGTTTTTATAGATAATGTTATGTGAATACTCAATATAGGTTGCTTAGCTTGCTTTTGCAATAAATTATTTATACTTTAACCATGTATTAATACTATGGTATTAGACCCCAAGTGTTAGAATTTCAGGTATTCTGTAAAGCACTTAGCTCAAACAAACAGCCAGAGGGAAAGTTATGAAATTCTAATAAAAGAAAGATTACAGAGGCTTCATTTTGATTTTTCTTGGGTCTTTTTCTTCATTTTTCTCCTGCAGCACACATTATTGTCACATTACATGCATTTCTTTTCCACATCCCTATCCCTTCTCAGATTTCACTTCTGTAGTGAGGGTGACTTTTCTGATTTGTACTTTTCGTTTTTCTGATCAATACATTGGCCATTCTCTGTGCCAAGATGTCCCTTGGACATTTAGAATGCTTTTTAAAATAAATTAATTATATTAGTTACGGCTTCCCTAAAATTATATTTCATTTAATAGCCTCTGTAAAGAAATATTGTCAAAAGCTTTAAAAAAGTTAAATAAATTATGACAATCAGTTCCACTTCATCCACATTTTTTATGATATTTAAAAAATGGTTTCAGCCTACATAATCATGTGGGATTTTGTCCTACATTTGTTTCCAAAAAATACATGCTAGATGCAAGAATGTCATATTCCGTGATGACTAAAGCAATAGTTTCTGTCAGTATCTCCTTAGCTTGCCAGCTTTCATTTATAAATCAAGTAGTCTCCCTTTTGCTCTGAAACAACATGCTCCAATAATTTAGATGTCAAAACAGAACTTTCTGGTACAGAAATTAAAATAGCAGTGGCTCACTTCTTGCTGCAGGAAACAAACTCATGTCCTTCCTGCAGCAGCGCAATTGGAAATTGGCTTTATGAGCCCATCCTGAACTCAAACCGACATCTGCTGAATATGATCCTGTTTGATACAAGTCCTACTTCTAGAGATAAATAATTTATTTCATGAAAATTTAGTACTTTTCAGCTGAAGATGACCAAGGGAGGGCTTATTATCAAGGATTCCAATACCATTTATGATGTTTAATAATATAGAGACCACCACTGCTGCTTACTCTGGGTTCAGAATTTAGTTAAATGCACAGGAACTGTGTAGCTGGGAATTAAAATTTATGTTTGTCTTCCAAGGAAAATAGAAAAGCCAAAAATTTTCAAACGTTCCAGTTCTTACAATGTGAAATTCCATTTTGAAAAGCTACAACTATTTCAGATGAAATTATTTGTGTTGCTAAGGTCCTAGATGACTAAAAATGTCACATTATTTCTTGAATTAAATGCAGATTTTGCATATGAAACACCCACATCCTCTGATGTTTAAGCCTATGGTTTACCCTATGCTTGTTCTTGCAGCTGAGTCATTAGTCCTCGTGCTTGAATAACTGGCTAAATTTGCAGCTGAAATTAACTCAGGACTTTTTTTGATAGCTTTCAGATGGTAGCATTCTTCCTCAGAAAATTGTGATGATACATAGGCAAAATTATATTTTTGGTAATAATTGTTATGAAATCATCTAATAGTAAAAGACCAGACAATAATATTTTAGTATTTTGCATTCAGAATCTCTTCTACAAAAGCCGACAGGAGAAATGCTATTGGCCTTGAAAGGGAAATATTTGGCTCTATTTGGCAGCAGCATCAGTGTTTTTCTTTGAAATAAATTGCAAACTGTCAATAGAAGAAAATAGTGTTTATAGGAAGAAATTTCTTCTATTTCTGAGTTTTTCTCATTTTTTTGTTGTTTTGTTGTTTTCTTATTTGAATTACAGTTGTTGGTTGTTGGACCTTTTGGGGAAGCCAGTGTCTCTGTATATTATTCAGTGTCTGTCTGTGATTTGTACATGCTGTGGGAGCTGATGCTAGAAAATTATTTGGTTTTGTTTGAAACAAAAGGAAGAGTGACACAGGAGCTCTACAGGCAGGGGAAAACATATATTATTTTAAATCTTTAATCAGGAAAAGTCTCTGTACACACAAATGTACTGGTTACTGTCATGTAGTTATAGGGCTCATTCTGCCCCAGAAGCTGCACTCAGTATTACAAAAAAAAAGGGTAATGAGGAAAGCATTTATCTGAACATATTGGTGGTCAGAGGTGTTTCACTGAACTAGTGGCTCTGGGAATGTGAACATTCCAGTACTCATCTCATGGGGTACAGGAAGAAATAAGGGAATTGTGCTGTAGAAACCGATCCTTAATTGGTTTGTTCCCAAAGAGTTCAATCTGAAGAACAAGGGCACATCCAAGCCTCATAGAACTCTTCACAGATAAAGGTGGAAGAAAAACTACTGGAAGGCAAGCATTATTATTGTGGAAAGAAAAACCAAAGGCATTTGGGGAAGAGCTGGGTAATTCTAGATCTTTCTGTAATGTCACTGAGCTGTAGAATGCAAAGTGACAATTACAGCTGTTATTGACTGAGCTTCATGCCACTTGTTTGTGCCTCTCTGCCCTTTGTCTACATTTCAAAATACTGAATTTTGCATTCGTGCTTCATTATTGCAGCATCACTGAGCTCTGGTAAATAAGAAAGGATTTTGCAAGCTAAGGCACAGAGGGCTCTTAAAGCTGTGTGAGGATTTGGACAGCTTCGAGTCATACCTGACCCTCTGCAATCAGTAATGTCTTTCCCCTTCCTTTGGGGTTGGGCGCATTAAAGTAAAAAATCAAACAATTTATTCTAGACCCAGTGGAGGTAGAGAGTAAGAAGATTTCTCCCTCAGGCTGAATGTTTTCCTGGGTTCTACATGAACAGAGTAAAAAATAATTCATGGAGCATCTCCTAACTCAGACCATAATTAAGTTTTCCATTTGAGCTCTTCAGAAGTGATCTGTCTGGATGCTCAACACCACTGTTCTGTTTCTCTGTAATACCATTTGCCTCTTTAAAAGCAATTTCCTTTAAAAAGTAAATGCATAGTGAAAATTACTCTAACAGTGGAATGTATGTTTTTTAAAATAAGGAAAAGTACGTGTTTGTGCTTCCAAGGTAGAAAAGATCTCTATATGTGCATATACTAAAGCATTTCTTTGGTTTCAAATAATCTTCAAAAATAATTAATATAGTTGACTTTGCTATAGAAGCTGCTGAACAGATGTAATACATGTCAGGGTGCAAGTTTTCAATGATTTGCAAAGTGAATACGCACACAGAGTTTATATGCAGAGATGCTGGCTGTATTTATAGCTTGAAAAGTTACTGCTATAAGTAAATTATCTGACAAGTCAGATAACCCAGAACAAACACATGCAAATCACGTCCTTTTAAATGCTATGTGAAATAATGCATATGCTGCCTCATTTGGTTCTGATTCCTGATGACAGTTTCCAAGATAAATAGAATATTTATGGTAGGGGTTATAGTAGTATAGAGAAATGGCTGAAACATTTTGAATTGTTTATTAGTGACCATGTTAAACTGAGTTCAGGTTAAAAAAGTTAGAAATACAAATATGGTGGAGGATAATGCCTACTGGAAGATCAGAGTCCCTCTAAGGAATTGAGAACATGATGCAAAAATGATTTTTTAAATAAAAGATCTATACATTTGCTTTCCACATAATAGTCACCAGCCTTCCAGATGAATATCCTTATTGGGAAAAAAAATTAACCAACCAGTGCTCTTTGATATCTGCACAGGCAGAAAGGCTTTGCATCTTAGTGTTATGAAAAATACGTGTGTTCCAAACCCACTCTGTGGCACCATCAGCTTCCCTATTAAACAAGCAATTGCTTTATCCTCTCAAGTCCATTAATTTTCTGTTACCATGCCACCAAATCATGGATTTCTCCCCTCACCCCCAATCAAATCCACCTCTCCTTCAGTTTGTCTGCTTTCTGCTCTACAAGGGCCTGTAATTGCACGGTGTCTTTCCCATCACCTCTTGCCACCACGCTGCCCGAGGCGCTCATTATTATCAGCTGAAAACTGATGGAAGTCAGGGTGTTGCTCAAATGATCACAGCATAAAGACAGAAGTTCTCCCTCTGTCTACCTATCAAAAGCTATTGCTCCACATAAATGTACAAAGACAAGCTATTACTTCTACTACTGTTAATTATTTCTTCAGGTGAGAGTTACTATTTCCTTGCTGTTGCTCTGTTCAATATTCCAAGTATGGAAGCTGCTTTAGCAGTTTTGCTGTGAAGGGAGGGAAACTGGCAGAACATCTCCACACTTGTGTGCCACGGTACTAAGTTCTTCAGTTTAGCATGAAATGAGAGAAAATCGCTTTAAGAAGAAAAAATCCCCAAGCTTGTCTTTTGTAGTAATTCCATTGTTTATGTACTGCCAAATTAATAGAAAAGGGTCTGTGAATAGAAAAATAGAAAAAGGAGAAAATGCCTGGGTGCATCAGTATGCACGTTTGCATTTTCACATTTTGTGGTATAAGACAGTTAAATTAACTGATAGTTTCTGTTATAACCATGTATTTTTTGAGGGTCATTTCAGTACTCATTAATGTTACTGGAAGATGTTATTTGAATTTGATGGAATAATTTTTTTTTTTCTTACCATACAAGAGCCTGTGTATGCACCTAATGTGTTCAAAAATCACATAATTAGTGGCTTTGAATTGCACCTATTTTGAGTAAATGAGTTTGGGATACAGAAAAGCTACCAGCAGCTGCTGCAGAGCTGTCAGCTCCACTCAGGGCTGGAGAACATTCACCCTCATGCTTGTTTACAAGGAGCACTCATAGCAATAGATCCTTAGATACAAGTGGAGCTTGAGAAACTAATGAGAGACATATGAGGACTCTGCAATTATTTATGAATCCTCTTTGGAACTCCTGTGGTAAAGAAAATAAGGTGTTAAGAGGTTTAATTTAGGTAACCCAGAGTATTCCTTAGGATTGTAATAATGGTGTTAATATCTCCAGTTCAGTTTCATTCTAAATTTCTGTCTGATACCAATTTGTGACCTCTGCTAATTGCATAATATTTTAAAAATCATTGATGACCTCTAGTGTAATTTCAGTTGTAGTTTTTCTTCCGTATGTGGTAAAATATAATATAAAAATTAATCTGAGATTTCAGAGTATTTGATGTAAAAGAATGAAAATATTAGAAATAGAGAACAGATTAAAGAGAAATATCTCTCCACTAGGTCCTCACCCCGCCATTTTGTGGTGTTTTGAAAGTTTTTTTGGTTTTGTTTAAGTGTATCATTAAAAATACTTTATAATAGGGAAACGTTCCCTGAACTCCCAGTCTGCACATTCCAGCTTCATTTCAGTGCCTCTGCTTATTGGTTTTCCTATACAAGACTTCAACTAATTTTTCTCACCCCACATCCCAGTGGTTGTTATCCTACCTTATATATTTTTCCTCATATATTTCTTTGCTGTTTTCCCATGTTGCTGGTGTTTTTCTTTTGATTTTTCCACTTTCTCTAGAAGTCGCTGCACAAGCCAATTGTAATTATTAAGAGAAGCAAACTAGGGATGGAACAACAATAATGAAGAGATTTTTGTGTGGGTGTCCAAAAATGGTAAAGCAGCACCTATACCTCAAGTGTGTGTCTCACTTCACCTTTTAGTATTACCAAGGGTAAAATAGAACTAGCTCTTATTTGTTTTCAATCCTTCAGGAGCAAATCCCTGCCTAAATCACTATGAATAATAACTGTGTGGTTTTGTTGCATTTGTAGCTGCTGCCACCTGAAAATCATTATAACTTCCTCAATCTTATGAATCTCCTTATTTTACTAGAATTGTCAACTTGTCAACCAAAAATACCAACACTTAAGGGACAGTGGTGCAATCTGGCTTCTAAACTATGTATCTCTTTTAAAAGCATGGGAAAACCATGATACAAGATGCCATGTTCTCTTTTCAGTGGATAAACCTCTTTTTTTATTTAAGAAGAAATTGTTCCTCACTGCAGGTGATAATATATGAGTAAATTGTCTACTTCTAAACAATGAATGTGTTTCACTTCCATGGATCTGGTTAATGGATTACAAAGCCGGAAGCGATGGCTCTGGCTATGTAGAGCAATACTGCAGACTTCCCTGAATTAATTCCTATTTTAATTTTATTAATATTTTTCTTTTTAGGAATAATCTAAAATTTTCAAATAATGGGGAATCCATTGCAAATTGTGATAAATTAAGCAGTAAAGACAGTGATGTCAGAATAAATATTGCTGTTTGCTTCCGTTCTGAATTTGTCTCACATGCAAGAGCTTCTTTATCCTTGCAACTCACAATTTTGTCTTCCAGATATAATAACTTCTAAAATTTCTCTTTCCCATGGAAAGGTACAGGAAACAGATCATTCTCATAGCCTGTCTGGAAGTCCCTCCAGTTTATCAGCTGTGGCACTGGCACTGCATCGACCATCCAGGAGCTTTCACCCCTGTGCCGAACACCACAGTGTTACGTTATGTTTAATTTGGACATGGCGTATTTTCTTTTCATTGACATCCACCATGTCCTAAAATAGAGGACATTTTCATCTGCTGTTGTAAATGTTATTCAACTACAAGTTTGTTTGGGGGTTTTTTATGCTTTTTCCATTTCTAACTTTATTTCAAGCTGCACGAACAAGAATTTCCTGCAAGTCGGCTGCACTCAGATTTCCTTCTAGCTTTCCTGTACTCGAGTTTGAAAGGCTAGTGTGATCTCCCCCTATTTTGGGTATGTTTTAGATAAACCGCCTGCAAAAAACAGCAGTTTTATTGGAGGTGAATCAGTCCATAGGGGACAGTGTGAGGCTGAATGACACCCTCACACACAATTCTAGTTAACTGCAGTTTCCTTGATGTTTGTCCCCTGACAGATGTGAGGAAAAATTTCTGCACCTTTTTCTTTAACTCAATATGTGGTATTACCAAACCTCCATTTATCATCATGGACCAGTGAGATTTGCAATTTTCAGTAACTCAGACAATTTTTCTCTGAAGCTCCTTCTGTTGGCTGGGATTTATTGAGTGCTTATTTAGAAACACTAATAATTTTCTCTCTGTGAGCAGCAACAACCACCTGTATTCCCTAGGGCAATTATTTACAATGCAGAAGTCTGAGAAAATATTTTTCATGGTTTTTATGTAACACTGTGCCAGTGACAAATTCTGCAATTCAACAATGCTTATGTGAAAATGAGATAAACTTTCCAGAAAATTCATCATTAAGCCAGTCATCATTTACTTAAAAAATAATAAAACCAAGCATAGCCCCAAAACATGCCTTAGGAAGGTTTGTGAAACCTTTCAGGGATTTAGATTTGCTTCTTAAAGGAATGTGATGCTCTTGTCCACTGAGGTCCTCCCTAATCTTTTCCTGCCCCGACAAAACAGAGACAGCACAGAACAAAAACACCATTAGTGCCTCATGGAGGGAAATGCCACAGAGTAAGGGCAGACCTCAAACCCCTTTGGCCCTACAGGGAAGAAACACTTTCCTTCTTCCTGCATCGCTGGTAAAGACTGTATCAATGCAGCCAACAATACAGTTAATGTTTAATAAAATTACACTTCTATAAAACATAGGCCTCGACTGTAATTAAACTGAGACATCCATAAAGATACCCCTAGATGACTTAGTTGCAAAGAGCTATATATTGAAGCAAGCAGGGGTTTGTTTTCAGTAAGGAAAGCAACCTCTAGATTTAGACAGGGTATGCTAAAAATAAAAGTTTTACTACTTTTTGTTCTGTGTGACTAGGGTTGTTTGAGTACTGTTTATCTTTTATTCAAGCTTCCAATAATTATCAAAGGATTTAATTTTAAAATATTTAGCAATTCATTTAGTGCAGAACTCACAAGGTTACATAGTTTCTTTCAAAAATAATTTCTCCATGGAAGCTACCTTGCCTTCCTGTGGCTCAGGGTATTACAATTCTCATTTTGTGAGGGGAAAACTGAATCTATGTGCAAGCATCAAATAATTGGTTTTTTTGGGGGTGACAATATCAGCTTTCATTACAAAGCCCAGACTCTTCAGAATGCTGAAGCACAGCTGGTGTTCTTTGAATAGGAAAGTTGGTGTTTCAAATTCCTGGAACCTTCAGAACATTTTGAGATTGATCGTGTGTTTTTTTTCATGGTGAACTGGATTATTCAGAGGAATGCTACTAATGAGAAAGGAAGTCTGTCATCTCTCCAAGTGTGGTGTGACCTACACAATAATGATCAGACACAACCTGGTTACAATTTACTGGGTTTTACGCATACACATACCCACAAAAATGATATACACCTATGTTAGGAGCACTCTTTTCCTATCAACAAGGACATTCCAAAGCTGCTCTTTGTGTATCGATAATAAATTGCCCAACAGCTTTATTTAAGACCTGTTCTTCCACAAGCCTTGGTTTTGATGCAAGTTAAAATGTAATCCCTCTAATAGGTAAACGCAAACAAATTTCTGCTTTAGAAATTTTTTTTAAAGGCTTTGAGTTATGACAAACACTAAATGGCAAAAGAATTTCTCGATATTAGATAAATGTCTGCCCAGACAGATGGTGACTGCTGCAGGATGAACTTCTGAGTGGTCCTCAGGCTCAGACCCTCAAACTCCATTTCAAGAACCAGTCAGAAAACTCCATGTATTGCTATTTATAGTAGGCTCATCTATCTGAGTAAGTGCTGATCTAAAAAAATAAAGCTTGATAAATACAATAAGGAAAATCACAAGCCCACTGTCAAGCATGTCACTGTAGCAGGACTTCCCCCCTGCCACAGTCACCTGGCCATAAAAAGAAACCTGTCAGACAGAGCCTGCAAAAAACTTGGCAGAATCAGTATCAGAATTCAGGCAAAAGATAGTATAAAGGCAGAAGAAGGTTAAAATCATAAGAAATTAAATATTTGCCATTTTAAAGGAGCTTTTCTTTCCTGATTTAATTAGTGTATCACTAAGACATTACACTTTCTGATATTGAGAGGAAAGCTTAATTTTCTATTAGTAGGGGATTTTCAAAATTACTTATTCTTTCCTAAGAGTTTTGCTCAACTACTTGAAGAAATTTTACATGTCACAAAAATTTGTTTCAGACTATTCAGAAGTTGCTGAAAGTTTTTCATTTGCAAACTTAAAAAGTTAATTATGCTAATCACCAAAAAGAAGTGACAGTAATCCCATTTCTAGCGTCTCTGCTGACATTTTTTTCAACCATCCAATGACTGAAGAAGTAATGTGCATTACTAGTTTTACCTTCTACTTTGAAACTTCATTCTCTGAGAACAAGTCAATTTTAAAAATAGGCAAAATGGTTTACAAAATTAAAGTCAACATTTAAATGATTCATACCTAAAGCAACAGACAGCACACATTAAAATAGAAAGGTTCCTATCAGGAAGCTTGGGGTGAGAAGTCACAGTACATGTTGATGTTCAGCCAAGCAGTAAGCAGCATCTGATTGCCAACTTTTCCTTTTTCTTTTTTTTTTTTTAGTTTGATGCAGACAGAGATGAAGAAGAAGTGTTCTCTGACATAAGTTCAGCAGTTGACAATAAACTATTTGCAAACAAAGAGACTGCAGCAGGTGAGTTAACGTAAGATTTCAAGAACCATATTTATTATACTGCACTTGACATTGGTGGGATGCCTTTTTCATATTCTTCAAGTTTGGATGTAGGTACTGTAGCAGAGTCTTGACCAACCTCAAACATTTGCACAATCAAGGACAAAAAAATCTCTTTATGTTTGGAAAATTCATATAGCCCATCCAACAACTTGTTTATCTACAAGTTAATCTTAAAGTACTATGGAAGTCCACTAAGCTATAGTATTAATACAAAAATCATATAAGTTTTCAATTACAGTTGTCAGGTGTTTCAGTTCCAGTGATACCTTCGTGTTCACCAGAAAACCAGTCCTGTGAGATTAATGATCGTACTTCCTCCCTAATAATTGGTACTAATTCTGAAACGGTGTGTGAATATAAGTCAGGCGTTTGGGAATTTTATTTATTTGTCTATTTATTATTTGTGCTTACTGAGGCTTGAATGTCTTCAAAGAAAAGCCTTTGAGAGACAAAGGACTGCAAAAGAATTGAAGCTAAAAATCAAAGCACTGAAAATCTATAACATCTGTCAGAAATATTTTGCTTGAGGGCAGCAGAAAAAATGTTCCTTGGTACCTTCACAACTTCTTCCTTTTATAATGGTTTCCAAATAAACTATGAGTTACATAGGTAGATGATGTCACAAATGTCTTCTGAATCAACACACAAAAAAAAATTTTTGATAATGTTCTAAATTAAATAAAGAAGTACCGAGGTGGGGAGGGGGAGGGCAGCGAATGCAAGGGGGGTTGGGGAGGAGGTTGAGAATTTTAAAAAGTGCACAGCTAAAAACCCCACAGGTTTCTTGAGATAAGATGCACACAAGAATAAAGATGACTCTCTTCTTCTGTTAAGAGGCACACTTATTTCTTTTGTGCTTAGCCTTATACATAGAGGCAAGAGGTTGATCCCAAACCTAAAACGGCAGTCCCACTGTAATAACATTGTGTTGATAATTGCCTCTGGATTCCCTAATTGATTTAAGTGCTGGACAGGAAGAAGAAGAAAGAAGTGTCATAAAGGTGCAGGCTCTGACAAACAGCTTGACAAGAGCTAAACAATTTGCACAAATTGGTTGTGATTCTGGATGAGTTCCAGTCAGTTCCTCAAAAATCTGATCTATTTAATAAATCCCTCACCAAAATAATTGGATAGCTATGAGCAGACGCCATGTCACAATCACCTAATTAGTGCCTAATCTGAACACTGATAATAGTCCGGAGATTTGAAGTAGGATTTCTATGAGATCAGGTGTTTAATTTCTAGAGGTTGCTATTCCAGCATGTCTTGATCTCACTTCGTGTCTTCTAATCTTATTAGTGATATTGCCATATACTGTAGTTCCTTGTAGCCAACATAAACATAGTATTTCTAATATTTTCATACCTCCACATCAATCTAATTCATGTTATACCTGTAAAATCCAGTTGTAATCAACTTTGTAACAATATGTGCTGAAAGAAAACAACTGAAATGTTTATGGATGAAAATACAATTTTCTCATTGTTGCCTTCTACAACATATTAAGACTGTTGCCAAGAGCAACAACCTGTCATGAAACTCAACAGCGTAAGGTTACAATAAAATTTGTATTGGAAGCATCTTACTGAGACAAAAATTAAAATGTAATCATTCTAATGCTAATCAGTGATTTAACAAATTATTTCTATAATATTCCACTTGAAATTTATCTTCTAAACATTTGTCTTGCACAAGTGCTTATATGCAATGTGTATTAATTGAGTTATTAGATGGTGCTTCAGAGCATGTTCCATAACATAAAAAGACATTTTTATTTTATTGAGCTTAAACATGTTATTAAGAGAAGCAGTATGTTTCACAGGGTAGGCTTAGATTACTTTTATGACCATCAGTGTTGAACTGTGTGGATACTATCGTTGTTAAAATATGAGTATGAGCATACTTGAGCCAATGAAGCATATTGAATAGAATTGCTAGCAGGATTCAAAATAAGTAATGCATTTAAGCAAGGATTGGAAATTCATTAGCTGATTTGCCAAAACACAAATGGTCCAAGGAGCAGACTTAATTAATTTGCATGATGGGTCATAGCTACCTTGTGATGGGAAGTGAAGTCAACTGCAGATAAATTTAGACAGATCAGTACAGTTTATTTTCATTGTATAAATGAATCTAGTGAACCATGAAAAAGCAATGCTTGACATTTGCATTCCTGACAACTTAGGGATGAACACATTTTCAGAGAAAGTGTCATGAACCCCAGCTTAGAACACTAAAATGTTTTCTAGGACCAGAGACATTTACAACTGGGCTTTGGGGTGCATTTCTGTGGTAGGAATTACACACCTGCCCTAACAGTCACACTCTCTCAGCTTTCCACGATCAATCTTGTGCAATTCAGCTTAGGAGCAACGAACAATATATAAAATACAGCATAAAATGTAAAATACAACCTCATGGTGAAGGAAGTGACTTAGCACAGCCATGCACCCCTCTGGTGCAGGGGTGCCACTGTCCCTGACTGTCAGACCTGGCAGGGGTAGCAGCAGTCAGCACATCCTTGTACAACTGCAGCCACCTTTAATTCACCTCGTCCCTCGGTGCTGTGTCATTGGATCCTCTTGGATTCCTCACAAGACAAATCTTTATGAAAGATACCTTCAGTGTCAAGATACAAAACATGGCAAAAAAAGGGAATGCATTCTAACTCTCTGCTTTTTCTTATTTCTGCCTATTCCTCCCTGGAGACCTGATTATTCAGTTAACAGGGATTTAATAAAAACTTCCAACTTCTTTATTTTTTAATTGTGCATTAGTGCACCTAATAAAATCCTCTCTTTTTTTCTCTAAGGAAAACACAGGGCACATGAAAATGACCCGGTCCCCCTTGCCTTAACTTTATTCATGCAGTTAAGGAAGCATATTTTGAGCCCTAAGGGTACATTTTCAGATCAGGTGCTTGCAAGTTACTTCTCCATGGCAGTAGAACTTTCATGGGCTTTCTTAATTGCTATTTTTTAACTTGAGTTTCCCCTTTTGCAATTGATAAAGCCACTCGGATCACTTCGTATAGGTTCATACAAGCACAGGAAGGCTCCAAGTTAACCACGAGCTTATTTGAGCCAAGAGATTATTTGGTAGAATGGGACACCCCTTTGAAAGAACTAAGAAAAATCAGACTGTAAGCCCTTCCTCCTAATAGTAGAGAAGTATTAATTGTTTTTATGGCTTGGTCTCATAGTACTAACTTAGCAAAAGAAAAATAATGCAACTTGCTCAGAAAAGGCGCTGAAACATATATGATCAACTGTTCTGTTGTCAGACATGAGATGTGCAGCCTGCAGTTTCACTGAAAGTAGCAGGGCATGTTTGCTTCCAAACACTTTAGCCAGTCCTCCTCTTTTTCTTAAGCCAACCTTCAGCATTTCACCTTTGATAGATAAACATTGCCACAGGTTTTACCTAAAATGTTGCTGATTTAAACTTGGGTTTAGAAAACCTGAGCTGAGTTTTGAATTATCCACTTTCTAAGTCTCTCCTTTCGGCTTTAGCCTTGTCTGGAGATCTGCCTACAGCAGGATTCCCGACTGCCAGTACCTTGCCAAGGGGCTGCCTGGTGCGCCTCTGCTGCCGCGTACAAGCGATAGTTAATGAGCTCATTGTTCTCCCCCGAAGACCTGTTTTAGGAAGATTTAGTCCAGCCTTAGCAAAATATGCTCTCTCCAACAAGAAACTGAGCTGGAGCATAGGAAACTACTCATGCTGCACCAGGGATATCGCAAGCACTCTTCTATGTCCCTTAATTACTTTATCTTGTCGTGGGAGTAGCCATTTGCTTCAATTCATTTCTGATGGGTTTGTCTTTAGGCAATTTGAGAAGGGTAGAGAAGTCTGAGCACTGTTCAGTGATAGATGGTTATGGGGTTTGTTAGTTTTCATTAAACCATGAAAGAAAAGACTGATTTTCAATTTTTCTTTAATATACCCTATGAAGAAGCTATGTTTTTCCAAGGACACTGGTGTTCTAGTTCAAGGAAAAAAGGCTTTAAGATGCTTGACCATATTAAAATTGCATAACCATTATGGCTTTTATCACTTAAGATACATTATGCATGAGTATTCATTCTCAGCCTGACCTTTACATATAAGTTTGCAGCACCATATTTCATACTAATGTTTCTAGCTAAGAATACGTACTGCTCTTGGTAGTTAAGTGACAGTTAATCAAGTGCCTTTAATAAAGTGCCAACAAGTGCCTTTAGAAGTGATTGATGTGTCAGAGTAGGCCAGTGCCAGTGACAACTGAGGCTTAGTTAAATTATGTTATCAACAATGACATGATGTTAAGAGTGAGATGTCAGCTGTGTAAAAGAAATCAAAAATTAAGATTCTCTCAGCAGCTGGAAATCTATTTCCTTGCTTATAGCTTTTAGAGACAGGTATTTTCCAAAGGCCATAAAGTGTACATGCCAGAGAACATGCTGCATTTGTACATGTGACACTGTGGCACCAGGAGTATAATTCCTTTCTGTAATTTTTTTATAGCAATCTGATAAAGTATACATGAGCATTGGGGGTGGAGGCAGGGGAGTGAGGGAACCAAAACAAAAGCAGTATCAGATGGTAGATGCAGGTCTTTCCCTGGTATCTCTTATGTAGCCCAGAAAGTTATATTGAAGATTAATTTGGCAGTAATTTTGATAAGGATTGCAAACTAAGACACCCTGGAATCATTACCTGTTCCAAGCAGTTACAGTTTGGTCATCATGACACCCAGTTCCTCTCCTCTGTTCTCTCTGTGAGGGATATTTACTTCACCACCTACATCGATTATTACTATGTCAACTTTAAAAGCAAACAAACCCAGAGAGTATATAAATGCATCTGGCACAATTGAACTGCAAAATCTGTTATCGAGAGTGCTTGTTAGAGCAAGCCACCCATACAAACAACTCTAATGGTGAGACAGCAACTCCAGGTCAGCAATAGGCGTAAAACTATGCACCCTCAGTGCCAGTGCTTGCAGGAACATCATATCAGGTAGAGATACCTGTAACCCAGGAACGAGGGGATGGCTTTCTTCATTAGTGATCTTTTTTACTGGGGACATGAGGGCACAAAACAAAACACAGCTTATACTTCCCCCAGTGTTACCTGTTGCTCCCCACATGAAGTGAATGGTTGGACTCATCTGTGGCTACCAGCGGGTTATAATTTTTATATTTCTGTCTATCATTACAGTATTTTTATTATTCTCATTTTACATAATGCTGTGAAAACAACTTCTATAGTCTCATGCCTACTGATATTTTAATGTGTTTAGAATGTGTGCAGAATTTGGTTTAGGGCTGCACCATCTGGAGGACCCAGGAGACCATTTCCTTCTTTATTGCCCAGGATTGAGATAATCTGAATGGGGTGACAGTGCCGGAATATGATGGCCGTGTTATAGTCTTCATATGTTTATATAGATACATTATTGGGGGTTTACCCCTCCCATTGTGGTTTAGCAATGACTCTCCCCCTACACGACTTCTTGGAACAGCAAGCTCGGTTTCTGTTGTCCTGCACCTTCAGCAGTTCAGCTGAAGCTAAACTGTAAAGCTCAGCCAGGTCAAGGCTTCTCAACAATTGAATTTTGTCATCCCAAGTGCAAGGGACTGCATTCTTCCTGGTCCTGCCACAGAAGGATGACAAGGAGAAGGGGCAGAGCCACACAGTCTCCTTGGGAACGGGTAGAATAGGATAGGAATGGAGACTATTGCTGCTGGAAGCATGCTATTTCGGTCCTCTATCAACACCACTCAAGGATCCTTATCTGCTAATCAGAAATTAGTATTTCCCTTCTCTTTCTTAAACTGGTTTGTATTCTCCCTTGAGTATGGCAATTTTACAATTGCAAGTCATGGCACGCAGAACACCCTGCCCAATAAATATGCAATCTAGCTGAAACAATTCACCATTTAGCATAGCCCTTCCTGATTAAGATTTGTGGTAGCTTTTATGGATGCTTTGAAGGCTTTGCTAATGAAATACCATTCACCTGGGTACTCTAGCAAACCTGAATGGTTCCTTGGATCAAAGTTTTTGCACAGATACAGACAATTGGAAATACTATAGTGTTCCACCACATAAAGTGAAAATTTTCAATCCCTTTCTGAATTATTTTCTTTCCTATTTTAGGGCCAAATGAACTTGATTGCAGTCTGATTATGGATTCTGGAGATACTGTTTATACAGAATTTGAATTTGAAGACCAGGTAATTTTCTGTATATATGGCTTTTCTCTAGATGGTTTTCTAGTTTATGTACATACTGTGCTATAAAATTTGTCAGAACAAGGTGATGGAACTTAAGGATAGATAAGGAAAGGGATTCTTAAGTGCAACATAAGTAAATTCATGATACACAGAGGTTGCTTTCTAGTTAAGAAAAAAGAATTAATATCATTGTAGTATTAAGAGCCTGTATGTTCCATGACTGTGCATTGCTGAGTTTCCTCCATAAATTTAAAAATGTTGGCAAATGTGACAAATAAAATTGCTAAAATGCACTGTAAGTCTGCTATATATTTAAGAAGTAAAACATTTTTTAAAAAAGCAGTATGAAATTATAAAAAGTGTGAAATATAACTACAACCAAATCAAACATTTTTCCTATGAAAAAATGCTTTTGAGAATAAAAAAGAAAAAATCCTTACAGTGTGTTGAAACCAGCCATTCTACTGATCCTGTTCAATCCACACCTAAAAACTAAATTTTGATGAGAGTTCTCCTTGTATATAGGAAGAATGCCAGAGAGAGGGGAAAAAAAGGTTGTATATATCTTTCCCCTATAATTGTAACATCCACACTGGTAAGGTCACATCTGGAATAGTGTTTAGTTCTGGATTTAGAAATACATCATATGGAGATACTCAAAAACGTCCAGCAAAGGACCACTAAGATAATTGAGGGACTGGACCATCTCTCTTACAAGGAAAGGCTGAGAGACCTGAGTGTTCAGCCTGGAAAAGAGAAGGCTCAGGGGCATCTCACCAAAGTGTACAGAAATCTGAAGGGAGGATGCAGAGAAAATGGATCCAGGAATTTTTCAGTGGTGCCCAGTGACTGGAAGAGAGACAATGGGCACAAACTGACACTGGGAGGTTCCTGTGGCTTGGGTGCTGCACGAGGGATAAGTGTTATGTGTTTGTTACTGTGCTGTGGATAAGCATGAAAGGAATGACTTGGAATTTTAAAAAAAGAAAATTTAAAGCCATCTGCCTATCACACCACCATACTTAAGGGTGGTGTTTTTGTATGTTTTGCTTCCTGTCTTCCACTTTTGCATGACTCTGCTTGTATTTTCTTCATGAATACCGCAAACATTTCTCTAGATTTGTGAGCAGCTTGGCAAAGGATGTTAATTTGTGTTTCTGTTGTCATTCAACTAAATGCAGTTGCAAATGTTCTCACCTCTTTTCTCATTACTTGCAAAAGATATCTTTTCTTGTGACATTTTAAAGCTAGTGACAAAATGAGGGCCAACAAAACTGAATTTTCATTATCATTGGATCATTCATTGGTTTTCTTTCACAGTATTCAATGCAACACTTTATCCTCACCTGCAACATGTTACATGTTCTAGCCCTATTCATTTCTTTTAATTTATAGATCCCTTTACTGTTCTTTTTGGCTCGGTTATTTCAGTTTGGCTGTTTTTCAAGGAGGCAGCTTGCCTCTGTCTCCACATCCCCTTTTAAATCCCACTCTTTCATAAACCCTTCTTAAAACATTCTCTGCCCAGGAAGCCTTTAAATTTCCCATTATCTTTGTCTTCTCTGTACTTTGTTATTGAAGGGTTTAGGCCTATAAAGCAGAATCTATATTTATATCAAGTTTGGCTATTTTGATGTTAAATTTTGCATTTTAATGACATTTAAAATAGGTTCTTTTGGAAGAGTATGTACACTGAAGAAATTATACTCCCGGTTCATAATGTTTACATAATAAGCACAAGTTTTATAGTTACAAAATAAAATTAACAGAAACATGAAAATTACACTGATATTGTAATAATTTCAAACTGTATCATTCATTGATGATACATTACACAGTCCATAAAAGCACTGACTGCAGTTTTGAATGCATGTGGTTCTCACACGAGATTAAACAAGAAGACTATGATGCGACCTTATTGTCTTTGTCAATGGCAAATATTCCTTCTTCCAAATGTGCCACTTAGCTTTTCTCATTATTTTGCTAAACCAACACATTGCCATTCTGGCAAGAGTGCAATACTGTTATCAAACAAAGGAGAAATGAAGCTAAAACAGTGCTAAAATCCTGTCAGTCAAGGACAGCTATATAAATATGAAGTAGCTGACACTGACTCACTTCAACTGCAAGTTGGTATCTTGATACTTTTTTGTGACATTTTAAAAATATAAATATTTCTATTACTAATAAATTTATACACAGTTTATATGAGATGCCTTGTACAAATATAAAGAAAATATAAAGGAGAAAGCAATTGTAACCAATTTGAAATTACAAAAGCAAGTATTTTATACAGAAGCAAAAATGGGAGTGGATATTACCATGAAGTCATAATACCACCTAGCTATCTGGTCTGAAAAACAAAATGAGAAATTACTCTCAGGACAGAAAGATCAATAACTAAATTCAGGAGTGAAGAACTGCTCACATTCAAAACTTGAGCTCATTTTGACTGTGGCAATGATTTAATACTCCAGTGATTTACCACATGCTGTTTACGAATTGTGTGAAGCATCAACAACCTTTACTCAGAGAATCTCAAGTGGAAAAAGAATGTGTGTCTGGATACAAATGTGTCATGCAGTGATGTTATTGCATGGGAAACCTGTCATGAGAACGTGGGGATAAGAAGGCTGGTTTCCAAGCAACCTTACACAGCTGAGCTGCTAAAAATGGCTGAATTTTAGGGGAACATCTTGGTAGTCACTGAACAAGAGGAGTTGGGGGTCACACAAAAGACAAAGCCACAGCTGGCAGTGGGTGTCTTGGTGCAGCTGAAATGGACTTACACAGATACTTCTGCACTTTCTCATTCTTGGAATGAGCCAGGAAAATCTCCAGTGTAAACTAAGCCAAAAAAGTATGTGAGTTCTTCAGAAGTTCATTACTTCTTCCAGAACAATGTCTCTTACTGGGAGGCAGGAGCAAAGAGAACGAGTGGTGTGGTTCCAGCTACTGATGCAGTCACTCGCTCATGTAGGAGTGCCCCGAAATACAGCCAAGTGCTTCGAGAAACACCTGACACCTCCCATTGAAACAGTGCAAAGCAACACTAGTGCAAATTAAGGTCTGGCTTTTCTGGAAGAGTATGCAGGGGAAACTGAATTAAAAACAACTCAGAAAAAGCTTGAGCTTTGAATTGTACATTTTATAAATGATCGTTCAATTAAATTCATGTAACTAAATCAAAAGCAAGCTGTTTTCTACTGGCTGTGCATGAATACTTCAAGAACTAGAACACTTGTAATCACCAAGTCCCTACAGCACTGAAAGGCAGGAGGGAAATACCCTTTTTAATAAAAACAAAAAAAACACCCACCAATCTTTTCTCCAAATCATTAAAAACTATTTTTCTGGTTTTGTCTTAGATTTATGAGATCCTGTATTACAGGAGGAATAATACAGGTTTTTAGAATTACTTAGAAATATATTCTTCCAAAAAATAGAAATAAATAAATAAATAAAGCAGAGAGTGCCTGTCATTGAGAATGCCTTGTGGAAGAACGAGCCAAGGTTTCACATCTTAGCAATCTCTATAGCCTTTTCTGGAATAATGATTACACTACTCAGGACTTGATTGGAAAACATAAAAGCAAAGTAATGTGATCAGTTTCACATATTTTCACCCATATTAAGACTCAGGAATATATTTTGGGCCATTCATTTTTGAGCGCCACAGCTTTAAAGAGTATTCTCAGTTTGCAGAACTTGCTGTCATGACTAGTGGCTGATTTAATAAGGATTGTTCTTTGCTGCTGGAATGCTCTCAAGTGTGATAAAGGTTTTTAATGCTCACTGTGTTCATTTATACTTGCCATTCAGTTTCTCAACTTTGCCAGAGAGACTGTCAATATAATGCCACTTGTTTCTAGAGACCAGAAAGTTTTTATTTTTAACAATTGGATTTTTAATTAGAAGCCTACCATTTGGCTTATTTCAAGTGCATTCAGGCCAAAAGGGAGCACTGAAGAATTGGCATCAGTGAATCCTATCAAAGAGTTCCAGAAGAAAAGAGCATCGAGTTATTTTCTCGTGAAAACAAGCCTTTCAAGACAACCTTAGCTAGCCTGAGGAATATTTAAAGTAATTAAAGAAAAAGTTAAAACACACTGTCAGGCTGTAGAATTAATTCACTCCTGTACAAGTGCTTACAGAACTTCAGAATTTGGGAAACGTGAGAATTCAAGTCAACATCAAGTAAAAAACCTCAAAAATATATTTAGCCTCTTCTAATATTTGGAACAGGTGGTCATAGAATTCATAGAATGGTTTGGGTTGGAAGGGACCTTAAAGATCATCTAGTTCCAACTACCCTGCCATGGGCAGAAACACCTTCAACTACACCAGGTTTCTCAGGGACTGATTCAACATGGCCTTGAACGCTTCCAGAGATGAGGCATCCACAATTTCTCTGGACAACCTGTACCAGTGCCTCACCACCCTCACGTCTACAAAACACAGAAACGCATTTTTGTGCCTTTAAGGGAGTTACCAGTTCATAACTGAGACATTTCCACATCCTTGCAGTGTCACACTGCATTTACTGATGCAATTAGATAAATACAATAGTACATGCAAAGAAGAGATTAGCTTTCTTTTTTGCCTCTCAAATGTATCAACGACCTAGGAAAGGTATATGTAAAAAAAATAAAATAAAAGGTTTTCAGTTCAGCAACGACAAGCAATCAACTGAATTTAAAAAATTGAATAACCCAATCTTTGCTACAAGTTCAGAATGTTTTATAATTAGAAATGTGACAGCTCACTTGAAAAATTCAGAAACAAAACCAAAATCAAGTGGAGGAAAAAAGCCGTGAAAGAGACTTACTCTCATTCTAACAACAGGAAACAAGCTCTTGATTAAAAGTTTTCTCCATGTAGGAACAATTCGTTTTACAGCTTGGTGTAGTTTCCTGTCCGAAGCACTCAGGAGTCCAGGGTTTAGGAGAGCAGCAGGAAAGCTTTCAGTGAACTGATGCAAAACAGACTCCAGTGCTACCAAGACTATAACAATATTTGCGGCCTGACTGATTAGCATAGCTTCAAACTTAAATATTCAAGAGACATAATGAAAAGTTCCTGAGAGACTTTTCAATGCGGAGGCAGAACACAAATATTAATAAAACTGATGGGCAACAGCAAATTGAAAGCCTCATTTAACTAAAGCTCTGTGGATTAAACCAAAGACCATTTTCCTCCATTTACTGTGTTTCCTATCAGTTGTCACTGTGTTTTGACTCCCTTTTCTCTACTCTGAAGATTCAGTCCAAGCAATTTATTTAATCCTTTGGACACAGTGCTCTGGGGTTAGCATTACAATACTACAGAGAGCAAACTGCACACCTCCATTGGCAGGAGAAATTTTCATTCAGACTTCTAAAGGTACCTTTCAAAATTAGATAAACATTAATTAAATTCTTCAAGGAGTCAGATTAGAATGTCATCTATTAATCATGTGCTTTCTTTTTACTTGAGAACATAAGGAACTTCTGGTGTAACAGCAGTTTTATTCATATATGCTGTGCAGCATTAAACATTACAGGTCTTAGTAAAATGACCAAGAGTATCCAGAAGACATTTGGGCTTTTAATGCTGAACATTTTGGCAGTGTCCGTTACTTTTGCTGATAGACAGTGGTATCAATTTGAATTACAGATCCTGGTTTTACAGGGAAACTGATTAAAACAGGAATATGGGATAGAAAAGAAAATGAGGGGAAACTCAGAGAATGGTTGTGAAACTCTGTTCTCTCAACACTTGTTTCTGTTAAAGGTGGAGTCCAACCTAGTTTAAGGATATCTGCAAAAAGGCATAATGAATAAGCATCCAAAGACATGAAAGAGCTGGAAAGGCAGGCCTAACTACAGAGAAAAGATGTTTAATAGAAATGTACTGAAGTCAGTGAACAATCTGTTCAGTTCAAGTTGCCATGGAAACTATCCTATTAAATGCTTTAAAAAAAAAACAGTTCTAGAAACAAAGTACTACAGTTTGCCTTACAAAATGTTTCCTGAATAAGCTCATACCGTGTGTATTTTGGTGCTTCTAAATAATTTTGTAAATGCGGAGAAAATTTTTTTCTCTTTCAAAATCACCATTGTACACTGTAATAAAGGCATGTGTGAGAAAGTCTCCTGCTCTATTTTCCCCCATGCAAACCATGGCAAAATGGGCAAAAAATAGCATCAGAGTCATTCTGCATTTTTTTCTGTGAAATGCCAGAAACAGTTGTTTGCTGCTTCTTTCCCAGATGTTATTTGAACTTACTTTCTGGTGATACATATATTAGGGGAGACTGAACTGCCAAGGTTAGTTGAAGTCTTTGCATTCCAATTCTTTCCTAATTTTGAACCAAAAGTTGCTGCCTGCAGCTCTCGTGGGCAGCACAGGGCATGAGGATTCAGTTACAATGATGGTGAGCTCAAGTGAGTTACTGGAGATTTAAACAACAGTGACAGCATTATTCTTTAAGAGGTGCTGCATTTATGCCTCACTGAATAATTTTGCAGTAAATTATGAAGTCCTTCTCTGTGGCTTGTGGAAGTGTCTGTAGTAAAAGCATTACAATTTACAGTATCTCACCATCATTTCTGTAGGCAGTAACAGTAGGATATTGTACCTTTCCTCACACCAGCTTGCCCCTCCACTGGCAAACTGAGGCCTTATGCCTTCATGAACAAAACATAACTTCACCGCTAAATTTATGAGTTCTACCTTTACAGTCCAGAGAACTTGCATAATTCTTGGGGAATATCAGGCATCCCACACAGTTGATGCAAATAGGATCCACAGCAGAACTTTTCAAATTCTACCAAAGTTGATAAAGAAATGTAAAGGTGTATTTTAAACCGTGTCTGCCTCCTAGATTTAGAGGCCTTACTCAGGGCTGTGGATTGGTTCTGTTCACATAGCCCAGCATCCCTAAAGACAGCTACCAAAACCCTTTCTTGAAAACATTTGTAGTAACAATTCCTATATTTTAAAGCACTGAAGAAGGAAGTGTCTTTTTATTTCTTTGATATTTCTTAATCACTGTCAAAGTACATCCTATATATTTTTACATACACATATAAAACTACAGTGATTGCAGAGATGCTGTTTTACTCTATGGGATAAAACCCTGCTCTTAAAATCACTTATTGGTATTGTATTGAAGCAGAAGAGTGGCTTCTCTGGGTACACTGGAAAATAGAAAAAATCCCCCATGTATTTTCAGAAAGCCATATGTTTCCTATTCAGTTTTTTTTTACTCCTTATGTAGCCCAGGATTGTGCAGTCAACGTTAGTCATTTTGGGCTTAAATACCCGTCATAAAGAGTGAAAAGTGGCCTAGTTCTAGAACTCCTTCACAGCAGTGCATCTCAAATCAGTGGACTGTTTCTTCAGATAGTTCAATTCCTTCTTAACACAGAAGTCCTTTATAAATACTGCAGAAGTTGAAAGTTATAAAACTACCTAATAATACATAAAGAGATGTTTTAGTAAACCTTGAATATGCTTGTCAAATGTTAAGCAGAGAAGGTCTTTGAGAGGCAAAATTTGAGTACAACTGTCAATTTTTATCTGAATAGCAGCAAATCATAGGCTCTGAGGTCACATGCTGGGTTTGGGGGTTTTTGCAATACCCTATTCTTGTCCTTCTCTGTGCCAAGATCTCTTGCTTTTCAAAAACTGAGTCGAGACAGGCCTGCAGAAAAGCCTTTCTTATCTGAAGTTTAAAACCCAAAAACTCACAAAATGCACATACATTAAAAGAAACAAACCAAACCACTAACAACAAAAAACCCAAAGCACTGAGTTTCAGCTCTCAGAAGGCAGCTCTCAGGGCAGAGAGGTTCTCCATACAGTGCTGAGGTGTATGATGTGAGGGATCCATTCATTAGGATTGTCGTCAGCTGTCTAAAAAAAGGAGCTGAGCAGCACCAAGTTTGCAGTTCAAGTACACAGGGAGGTCTCCTGCTACATTTCTCTGCTGCAGTGGCTTGATGTTAAAATAAATAAATAAATTCTCCCTGGGAGAATTTATACCAAACAGCATAAATACGCCACTAG
Organism: Pachycephala philippinensis; assembly: GCA_013397055.1. Classification (NCBI taxonomy): domain Eukaryota; kingdom Metazoa; phylum Chordata; class Aves; order Passeriformes; genus Pachycephala; species Pachycephala philippinensis. The sequence goes on from VWZT01016777.1 coordinate 93,954, forward strand.
AGAAGAATCATTTAAGGAGTGATGGTGATTTACAGAAAAAAGAATACTAAGGGAAAAATAGTGATAACTTCCAGAAAGAATTTCTAGGCACTGGGAGCTTTCTATAAATACAGACCTAACTGAAAACTAACTGAATACTACATGTGACAGACCTATTTTAAAGTCAGTGATAGATGGTAACTATGTATAGATAATATGGTTATTGAATGTCTCTAATGTCTTTAAAACACAAATATAGTTTAAAATGAAATTCCAGTTCTTCTTCAAGTTAGATATTATGCTTACCCCTCTAGTTCAGCCTTTTAAATCAAATTAATATTAAAATTGCAAATGAGGTGTTTGGTTTATGAGAACACTCTGACACTGCTCTGATGATGCAAACCGCTGCTACTCTCCTGGGAGGGGTGTTCTGATTGCATACCTTGTTGGTAAGTTTGCCCTTAAGAGGTAATTTCTCGGAAATTTTTTCCAGTGTCTGGAAATCAATATGAAACTAAATAGATTTTGCTTTCTTTTTCATGCTTAGTAATCATATGCATTTTTGTCATTATAAGTACGTACAGAAGTTAACAAAAACTAATCCCCCACAAACTATAGCAAACACATTGTAACTTTTTCCTCTCTAAACTACCTACAGATATTCTTGATGTTCTTGAAGAACATGAATGCAAAATCTGAAAAAAGTCCCAAGCAACCAAATTTAAAAGCTAGATAATTTGATCTTGGCTTGCAAGTGCTAAAAATGGGTCAATCTGTAACTCTGTATAGGTATAACTTTTTTATTATTATTTTTAGAACTGATAATAAGTTTTGTTTTAAAAGAATAATTACAGAATGGAGAAGGTGGGAAGAGGGACTGCAGTGGGTCATCTGGTCCAACCTCCCTGCTCAGGGAGGGCCATCCCACAGCCCATGGCACAGGATTGCATCTGATGGCTCTTGAATATCTCCAGTGAGGGAGACTCCAAAACTTCTCTGGGCAATCTGTGCCAGTGCTCGGTCACCTGCACAGTGAAGAAGTTCTTCCTCCTCTTCAGGTGGAACTTCTTGTGCATCATTTTTTTGCTGTTGCTTCTTGTCCCATTGCTCAGCACCACTGAGCAGAGCCTGGTCCATCCTGGCACCTCCCTTCAGATACTGATAGATATTGATTAGGTCCATTCTCAGTCTTCTCTTCTCGAGGCTGAATACGCCCAGCTCCCTCAGCCTGTCCTCACAAGAGATAAGGGCACAGAGTTTTGTGTTTGCTAGAAACCCAGAATTAAAATGGAATCACAGTGATCTCACCTGTCAGCATTTTTTAGATGCTGTTATGAACACCAATGTTTTTGCAGTTGTATGCATTCTGAACAAACAAAAAATCACCTCGAAAAACATTAGCACTGTACCCTCATCTTAACTACTTTTAGTCCTTTTTGATACAAATAACTCCACTCTGCTGAGCAGCATGAAGTATATAAGAAAATTTGTCCTTTGGGGAAAAAAACCCTTTGAAGTGTGAAGGTATTCCTACTGAGTCTTACCTTATTTATTAGTTCTGGAGCAGAGGAGGTCAGAGCACAGCCACCTCTGCTTTCTAGAGGCATACTTCTAGAGGCATACTTTAACACTCAGCTTGCAGAAAGCAGCTCAGGCTCAAAAATTGATTTGAAGTATATATCAAATTTAATAGTATGGCTCATAAAATCCATTCCTAGGGAGCACTGCCCTTGCATAAAACCAGCAAAGAAACATGTAATTTTTATTTGTTTAAATAATTTGTGTCTGACACATTCCTCAGAATATTTACATTCTCAAATTCAAGCTTGAAATTTGAGCATAATTTTAAGCAGCAGTCATGCTGTATTTATAATTCAGTTTCATCCTACTGCCTCTTTTCTCCTTTATCCGTGATTATTTATCATCTTCGGGAAATTTGGAGGAGAAACTCCTGTTATATCGGTTGTAAATCTGAATAAAATGTATCAGGCACTTTTCACCACTATTTTCTAGAAGCATTCAAACAACAATGAGGTGATAAGGGAGAACTTTTTTCTTTTCCATCTAAAACAAAAAAATAAAACCCCAACTAAAACCCACAAGGACTGGAGCAGAGGTTATTAATGGATAACAGAAAAGCTTTCTCACTTCATCAGGTAACTGACATTCCCAACAGCTGTCACTAAGTCCTAATGAAGAAAATGTCTCTTCATTAGGTGAAAAAATTAAATCTATTTTATTGGTATGCCTTAAGGGTACTGCTTCATTAGCAGCAAAATTGCAACTTCTGAAGAATTCTTTATCATTCCTTTATTATTTGCTGAGACTTACTGTCATAGTTTGTTATTATGGAAATCAGGTGGGTTGGATCTAGATGATCTTCCAACCCAAACCACTCTATGATTCTGTGGACTTCACAACCTAGCAATGACAGGCAGTAACTGAAAACTGATTAACCAATTAAGTATCTACTACCAGTCAGATGTTTACTAATTACAACCTAAATGACAAGTCAAATGGCAGTCGAAAACCTGCATCATGCAACTCTAAAGACAAATGCCAGATAAGAGACTATTTACAGGTAACATACTTCTCTATTTAGCAATTATTTTAACGTACTGTTGATATTGTTTAAGTAGTTACACAGACACCTATGCTCCACTACTGGATAGGTTTTCAGATAATATTTGTAGATATAACTTGACTGTAAAGGCATCTGAAATTACAGACTACCCATCTTTCTTCGGAGCTCATTATGTATAAGATGTGATCTTCCTCACTTTGCTTTCAAGTCCATGGAAACAGCTATACTGAGAATACAGAGACTGCTGCTAAATCACTGTATTGCTGATGGCAATGTGGTGTCAAATACCATTTGCTCTAACTGGAGGGACTTTGCCTTATGTGATCACTTGCTAAATCCCACAGTTATTTTCCAAAGCACTCTGGTAGAGGCAGAACAGTGTTTTCAGCCTGATACAGGTCAAGCCATTCACAGTTTAGAGACCTACTTGCTAGAAAGACACAATCAGAAATGGGTATTGTCAACGGCAAACACGAGGGGACAGCATTAAACAGGGTGCCAGACTGTCTTTGCAAAGGACCTCAAACCAGACAGCACATCTAGCTCCTCACCCAGATCAGCACAAAAACTGGTTGGAGGCAGTTTCAGTCTGCAATTATGGGGAGAACAAGAGCAAAACTTGAAAGAAGTAATGCCACTTTCAATTCTTTAATTTGATTGTAAGCTTGGAATTCTGATCCTGATTTTTAAAGGAATTTTACTCTAAATTTTGTGCCTAAAATGATTTTGATCCATAAACTTCCAAGAAGTAGAATCTAAAATGAAGCCTATTGTATGCAACGTATCCTTTGCAAGTCAATTATTTTATTGTATTATTACATGCAAAACTAAAGGACATAGGGTTAATATTGTCACTTGGAATGTAGGAAAGAGATTAATCTCTTATTTGAAAATGTCAGGTGTTTTTTTTTTTTTAAGATGGCAGTCCTGCTGCAGTGTTATAGGCTGAGAATTACTGTGAATCAAAAAATGAAAATACTCTGTGTAACCAATGTAATGGTACTTCAGCCTAATGAAGAGTACTTCAGTTTCAATGATGATGGGAACACAAGGAGAAACCTGCAAGGGTAGTGCAAGAGCCCTGCATATTACAGTGGGCAGCACTTTACCCATTCCAGTCACCTTGCAGTTCATCTCACTTCATCTGCTCCTGCAGCTCTACACATTTAAAGGTGGCTATTTCTGAGAGCTGTGCTGTCAAAAACTATGGGTTGATAACCATATGCTACTGAGATGACTCACATAACATGTTTCCTGCTGATGTTAGGCACCAATGATGTAATACCGTCACATGAGGATGTGTTGCTGTCAATGCTATTATTGATATTTTACAGACCAGGATAAAGCATTGTTGGTGTGAGTATATTGATACCACATAACCTAGACTATGTCCAGCATATATAAAATTCTCATTTATCAGAACAAAAAAGAATTCTGACAGTCTTGCTGGCCAGTATCTGTAATTTCTCATTGATTGTAATATACAGTAAATGACAAAATAATTTTAAGTGGCTAAATCTCAGGAGAAAAAACATGCCACATCCCCCATTTCCCTGGTGTAGTCCCTCCTTGTAGTTCAACAGCCTTTATAACAACCTGTAGCTTGTGCTGCATTCAGAAGGTAAACACATTTAAGTTATTTGAGATCAAAGACTAATATAAGCTTTATATTATAGTTCACCTCTAGAAGTTTCTCCAGTATTGCTTTCTCACTATTAACAGCTGATCATACCATAGTTACTTTGGAAGCAATTCAGGATGCACATTGGTTGCTTATATATCACGTGGGATCTGTGCACTTGGACACTGAAGAGCTGTTCCTCACAAAACCAGTATTACAGCAGAGAATGGCCTGGGCTGGAAGGGGCCTTGAAGATCATTTTGCTCCAAACCCCCAGCAGGCAGGGTTATGTTCCACCAGACCAAGCCCCATCCAACCTGGCCTTGAACACGTCCAGGGATGGGTCATCTATAACTTCTCTTGGAAATGTGTTCCAGTGCCTCTCCATTCTCACAGTGAAGAATTTCTTCCCAAGATCTAATCTAAACCTACTGTCTTTCAGTTTAAAGCCATTTCCCCTTGTCCTGCCACTCCATGTCCTCGGAAATAGTCCTTTTCCAGCTCTCTTGCAGGCCCCTTTCAGGTCTGCTGCTATAAAGTCTCCCCTGAGACACCTCCAGGCTGAACAATCACAACTCTCTCAGCCTGTCTTCCTGGGAGAGGTGCTCCAGCCCTCTGAGCATCTTTGGGGACTCCTCTGGACTCACTCCAGCAGGTCCCTGTCCTTATGCTGGGCCCCAGAGCTGGATGCAGCGCTCCGGGTGGGGTCTCACGAGGGCAGGGTGGAGAGGCAGAATCCGCTCCCTCAGCCTGCTGCCCACGCTGCCTTTGATGCAGCTCAGGACACAGCTGGCTTTCTGGGCTGCAAATCCACATTGATGGATCATGTTGAGCTTCTCATCCACCAACAACCCCAAGTCCTTTTCCCCAGGACTGCACTGGATCCATTCTCCACCCATCCTGTATCTGTGCTTGGGATTGCCCTGACACAGGAGCAGTGACTTGTATGAACTTGATGAGGATCACATGGCCCCATCTCTCAGGCATGTCCAGGTCCCTCTGGATGGCATCCCTTCCCTCAAGCACAGCTTGGTGTCATCAGCAAACTTGCTGAGGGTGCACTTGGTCCCACTGTCCATGTCACCAACAAAGATGTTAAACAACATCAGTCACCATTCCGAACCCTGAGGAACTCCATGAGTGGAGTATTTATATGGGATAGTGAATCATCTCATGATATCTTGGCTTCTCTGTGCTTGTGTTCTAGCAACTGAAACATCACTAACAGCATTTCTGTGACATTGTAAACCATATCTCAACACAGATTGAAACTGAGAGCTTAGAGAGATATATATTAATATACATGGATAAGCAGATATAAGAAGAAATGCAAAGTATGCAGAATATCCATTTCAATTTGTCAATTGCTTAATTAACAGGAGGAGGATCAGTCAAGTTTTTCTGGTTATGAGAGCACAGGAGGTGAGTCTCTTTTTCAGTGTCACTTGCCATTTAATTTTGAAACCCTTGATTTCCTGTTATTTAAATAGTTACTTAGAAAGTAAAATGAATTCAAGTTATTTATATTGTGAACTTTATGTCTCAAAGGATTTGTATCATGTGAATTCACTTTGAATGCAAATTAAAGTTTGTAAAAGACATTTTTATACTCTTTAGGCCAGTGGATCCAAAATTATTAGAAAATACTACTGTTAATCAGCATTGGATCTCATAGATGTTTTCAGGAATCGGCAGTTACAAAAGTCTCCTTGGAAAGTATGAGGTGCTAAGAGTCTAAGGGGAATGAAAGGATAAAGCGAAACTTTTCATGGCTAATGATTTTTTGTAATAAGAGATCTAGACACCACAAAATAGACCACAAAATTGGATGAGGTAAATTAATGTGTCTTGTAAGTAATTAACTCAACGACATAGTAACATTTCAGCAGGTTCACATGGTGCAAGATTGCCTTCTGTACTGGTACAATCAGTGTAATGACCAGGACTCAGACCAGAAGGAATTGCTTTTTCAAAAGATACAATTTCAGCAAAAGGCAAAGCTGTAATGCATACTGTAGTTTTGGTGAGATTATTGCCTGGATTTCAGCTAAGATGGTTATTATTTGGCTGAATTTGAGGCTCAGAGGAATTCAGAACTACATTTCAGAGAGTATAAAATCTAAATGGGAAGTGGACAAGCTTCTATAGCAATCATAATGTAATAACATACTCAGTGAAAACTGCAGTGACTGAGGAGGCATTACATCACGTTATTACATCAAGATGAATCTGCTTCTCTCTCTTTTCCTCTTCCTTTTTTAAAAAAACTGATGAGTATGTGCAAGGTCTATTTTCAGGTAAAATGTCTTTATCATATCTGCAATGACAACTATGAAACTGAGAGATTAAATAGGCTTGTGGATAATAGCTCCTTTTGGAATGGAGTGAATTATAGCAGAAAGTAAAACTAGTAAAATCACATCCCCTTGACTGTTACACAGTTTGGTGTGGTAAGTAGCTGACATTAAAATTAGTAGCTCTTGACACTAAAGAATGTTTATTTTCATTTCAGACTTTTCAGAAGATCTGAGGAAATCAAACATCATTTTTGTTGTCGGTAAGTAGGATTCCTAATTTAACTGCTGCATTTGGCTATTCCCATGTTATTTAGCTTTGATTATATGATTTATTTATTTAGCAAAATAGATTGGTTGGGAGCATTTATTCTATAATGGTGGTTTAGTCCTTTGAAAGGGAGTTAGGATTTAATAACATGTAATTAGCTTGGGTCTGACCATGCTATCAACAGTTGTGTAAAGCTCAGAGCAGGCAGCTCGTTTGAGTGTGAACATATTCAAAATAACCTTAGTTCTTTTGCAGTTACAGCTGAGTCGTGTGACTTCCCACACCAAAGCTGCCTCACCAGCATTAATTAATATTTTACTAAATTGGATTATAACTCAGAAGTTTGAGATTTGGCTGAAAAATATCAGGTCTATTCCCCACCTTATTTGTGAAGCAACTTCTGTTAAATACAGGTTTCGATTCTGCACGCTGTTAAAAGCCACACCAGGCACAATGCTTAGCACTGAAGCTTTGCAGGTTCAGGGTTTACTTTACATTGCTTTTGGAAATCCACGGAATAAAAACACCACATTAATGCCCTTTATCACATTAATGTGAGTAATATAATTTGCATAAACTTTGAGCAGTCTTTTAAAACAAATTATAACCAGAAGACTGATCTTAACGCTTGGTACTAATTACTTGGAAAGAATAATTGCTTTTGTATTGAGCAATTTTTAGAAGTGCTTTACGGTACAGAGCAGGAACACACATTTCCAAGGACCTAAGGACAGATACCAGAACATGGGGGATTTTACATGAAACTAAAACAATTTCTGCAGTTTTTCCTGAGGAAAAAAAAAAAAAAGGACTTCCAAAATTAATAATAAGTGAATGGAAATTTCATTCAGAATTCAGGAAGCATCAAAAAACATTCCAATACCTGCAGGCTGAGGGAGGTGATCCTTCCTCCCTGTTCAGCACTGCTGTGGATGCATCCAGAGTACTGTGTCCAGTCTGGGCTCCCAGTACAAGAAAGATAATGACTTACTGGAGTGAGTGTGGTGCAGGATCGTGAAAATGTTTGAGGAACAGGAGCATCTCTCATTTGAGGAGAGTTTGAGAGGACTGGGACTATTCAGCCTGGAGAAGAGAAGGCTCCAGAGGATTTTACCATTAAGTACAAATACCTGAATCTTCTCAGTAGTGCCCAGTGACAGGACAAGAGAAAATGAGGACAACTTAAGATGCATTAAATTTCACCTGAACACAAAAGCACTTTTTTTACTATGAGGGTAGTCAAACACTGGAACAAGTTCCCAAAAACTACAGAGTCTCCATCCTTAGATGGAGACCTGACAAACCCCAACCTGACAGAGTTCAGATCAGCCTGCTGTAGCTGATACTGGTGTAACAGAGTTGTTTGACTAAATGATTCCAAGAAGTTCCTTGCAACCTAAAAGATTCTACAAAAAGAGTGTTCTCATGTTGTAATTTTATCTCATCCTGTCTTATACCAAATACAAATTGACTCAATTTATTGCAAGCCTATGATGGATGTTATGTATTTGATAAAGTAAAATGAGGTTACTGAAGAGTTCACTGGAGACTTTTCTTAAGGGAAACGTGCGTAACACCTATTTTCAGTCTTTAAGCAAACTGTAATCTATGCTTACTGAAGTACACATTCCTGCTGTTCACTACAGTGAAAAGTTCTAATTCTCTCTGTCTCGCATATCTTACTGAAAAATAATGTTTTGGTTTGTACAAACAGATTTGTAAGGGAAAAAAGAGTGAACATGCTCAAGGAATTTTGTCTCTGAAATTACCCATGGCAAAGCATATTTTTCATTTGCCTCTGGGAATATTTTTATTTTACAAAGAGTGATTTTAAATTTTTATTTATAATTTTTTTAGGGCTTCTAGTAGCCATCTTGCAGCTTAAAATTGAAAACACACCTTTTTCCTATTTATTCCTGCTCTTAAATCCATCTAAGACTTTCTAGTAAATGCTTTATGGGAACAGAGATAAATTGTGCTTAATCAAAACTCTGTTTTCTTTGTTGAAAATGTTATAATAAAAAGTTTTACTAAGTCCAAACACGGGTTAATTTTCAAAAAATTATCTGGCCTGATTTATACTTTGTCCCAAAATACCACTATCCCCCTTTTCAGGCGGGTAAATCTGCCTGGATCACTTGTTGATCCACAAGCACTGCAGGTTTAGCACTACCCAAATGAACACCATTTGTGTAGGCAGGGAGTTAGTTATCTTATGTGACAGTCAAGAGCTGAAATCTGATCATTGTGAATGGTATTAGAGTGAAAGAAAAACCTGAAGAAGTCTTACAGGAGCAGAACAAAACTGCTGGGGACCGGGAGAAGGAAAAAAGCCCCAAATGTCAGTGGTTAAGTGCTCTGTTGCAGTGGGCAGCACTAGAGATTTCAGCCCATGATACCCTGACTAGAGAGAGAGCAGAAGAGTTGCCTTGGAGCAGGCTGCCATAGGATACTGGAATGGGAAAAACTGTCTTGGGCTCAGGTGTCATTAGGGATTACAACTAATTACATAGGTGTGTGTATTCATGAGGAAATAAGATGTTTATAAAGGTGTTTTAAAGCTAGAATTTTAAAGATGTACATTTGAAGTAGTTTACAAACGAATCAAAATAAATGCACCATCTGCCTTAGCTGACAAACAGAGATACTGTCTACAAGACAAAGGGAAACAGACAGGCAGTTCTCTCCCCCACTAATTACCCTTGAAAGTTGTCCAAAAAGGGAAAGAAAAGAAATAATCTGATTAGTAAAAGTTTACATTAGAGGTAATGTAGGAATTAATTGGAATAACAGTCAAGTCAGATTAATTAAGCAACAATGTCAATGTTCTATCCATATTGTAAAGTAGAGAAATAGTACCAGCAAGTAAAAAATATAGGAGATAACAGCAGGATAATAAAAGAGGCAAAAACAAGACAAATTTGGCCAGTAAAGTAAAAGTCAAGAGAAAAAAAAATACAAAGAGGTGCGAAGATAAAATTGGGTGACGCTCTAATAAATATTCAAAAGTAATTATTGCCAGTCATTAAGAAACAAAGAAAAAACCAAACAAAAACCCCTATTTCATCAATTTTAACTGCAATGAATGATGTATGATCTTCTAATTCTTAACTACTGCAATATTCCATATTGCATCCACAAAACTGTCATACACAACACAGTTACTGGGAGCATTACCCCTCCCTGTCCTCTGCAGGAGGTTCGGAAAACATTTGGCTTTGGTTGAGGCTGAGAGTGAAACAGGTTTCAGGAATCTTTCTGCACTTTGGATCAGAAACAAACTCCCTGCTGACTCGTAAATGAGGTGTTTAAAGCTTAGCTAACGTAACCACTTTCCTCTACAGAATCTTTGTTATATTCTTGCTGATTAGCTCAAGCTGGTAATTGCTTAAACCCGGTGTAAGAAAGACCAGCTTTTTAGCTGACACTGAAGATATTCTCACCATTTACACCAAGTAAGACATTATCAGCTGCAGACAGGAGCTTCTTGCGCACACACCAAAATAAAATAAATAAATATATCACAAAATTCAAACTCTTCATTTGTCCCAGGTATGTCAGACCTTGAATGACACAATCTAATTCAATTTACCATGAATTTAGGCCTGCTTTGAGTATAAGGTTTAACCAGATGAGGTCACTGCCAACCTAAATTATGCTACAGTACCTGTATTGCAGCTCCTTCTACAATCAGAGAGGCACAGGATGAGCAGTACTGATAATTAAACCCCTAGTCAGTCCAAGCTAACTGTAGAAGCTGCAGAAGGCTGATTTCCCCAACTTCCCACAAAATAAACTTCACATTTTCTTTAAGAAGGATGAAAACTCAGTCATGTCCCAGGATATTGCATCACTCTGCCAACACATACAACAGATTGTTTTCTGATGAAAATAATTTCTCAGAAAAAAGAAATACAAAGAAAGTGTTGAGGGCTTTTTTGTTGTTTTTGTTAAATAACAGCATAATTCCTGTATGGTTTCACTTAGACTAAAATCATTTGTGAACAACAGATGACGTGTTATTGAGAAGCCTTCAAATGCCATATTCTGAAGTTAAGGCTTATTTTTACTTGTATATATAATCCAAGTAACATTGATGAACTGGCCAAACTGATCAAGTCCTCCAATATTTTTGCTTGAATTTAGGGACAGAATGACTGAGGTTATTTTGGTTTCAATTCAGACTTCTGAGGCTCCCTTGTGCAGCTAGGTTTCCCCTGCAGGCATTTCCCCATGATACAGGGATGATACTCATTATGATAACAAGGTCTTGAAATTGAAACACTTTAAAATAAATGGTGGGACTGTCTTGTAAATCCTACTGCTGGCATTTTATATAAATGCTCATGATATTTTAGCATATGATAAACTTGTAAGATTTAAAATAGAGGCATCTCAGTCTGTCTGTATGACACTTTTGCTCTATCAGTATTTCTGACAGCAAAGCTGGTCCATGAACTGCTCATATTGCTTGTTCCTGGCCCTGCTCACTCGCAGCAGCAGCCCCAGCTCCCTCTATCATCATTAATTCATCTGCTGGTGGTGGTGTGCTCTAGGTCGGAGGAGCACAGTTGAGTCACATACCCAGGCTTGGTCCTTGCCAGCCCCGGGGAGATTTGGGCAGGGGGGAGGAGAACTGAGACCTTTGACTGATCTAGGGCTGACTGCAGTTGAACATTCAGAAGTGCTGCTTGGGCATTTGGTCACCCCACTCACTGAGAACATTCTTTTTCTCCCCTTGAAGGGTTCTCTGTGAAGCATTTCTGCAGTCAATAATTAAACGGGGAAAAGTAACCACCTAAGTCAGCAGGGCTGCCAGAAAGTTATTTACCTGAAGATCCCCTCACACAGGCCGATGAACCAACATAATGGAAGGGAACCCTGCTCTAAGGGATTGCACAGACCTTTTAATCTGGCTTTGTCTGCAGAAAAGCAATATAGAGAACTGCATTTAATTTCTGTGTTAGTACTCCGGTTCCACGTTCTTGCTTACTATTTGTAACAAAAAGCACAAAGGGACACTCAAAGAGTTCTGTTTCCAAGAATAACCTAACTGATTAATACAATGTTCTTAATTTCTTCATCTGCAATTTTTGATTGTTATTAAGTTACCAAATGAGCTTAGGGCAAGATGTGCTGCACTGAGCAATACTAGGAAAATATAAAAGCATGCTAACATTGAAGAACTGCTGACAGCTCTATATTGTTCTACAGGTCACATCACACTCATAATTCCTCTGGCTGTTTTCTAAGCTTCAGCTTTTTCTCTTCATGTCATATATAGAAATCAGAAGACAACATGATTAATCTGAATAACAAGTTATCATGAACTAACACTTTTTTTTTTCCAAAGTATACGTAGGCAGAGTACATGATGACAGCATATAGAAAAAATGACAATGTTCACAAAGAATCTTACGCCTTCACAATAAAAGTGGGGACATGTTATTCTATTAACAATTGAGCCATTGGGAAAACTTGATTACCTTTTTCAATGCCTCAAGTATTTTCCATATGAAAAACAGCATAACAAGTTGCAGTGAAATCTTCTGAAAAAATCTTTTTGCTAGCTTTTGTTATGTTTCATATGCAGCTGTTATTCCAGATAAACTTTTTCAAGTAATTTTTTTTTAGAAAAATTAATAGATTTAATAAAAACATCCACTAAAAGAACAGGCACAATTTTTGTAACACTACAAATTGATCATGAGCTTCATGGCTGCAGGATTAATTTGCTGTTAAAGCTGCTTATGTAGCAGTCTTTTAAGTATATACTCTGAGCAAGAAGGAAACACCTAATTAGTAAGAAAATGCACTTTCACATCCTTTCCCACCTGAATAGCTCTACTTCAGTCACATTAAGGAACTTCAGAGGGAGACAAGATAATACTTTCACTTCAGACACGTAAATTAATACTGGTGTAAAGGCCAAATTGTGCTCAGTCCTCAATGCTGAATTTCCTGGGGAATTCAGTCTCTTCTCAGATCATGCCAAGCAAGAACTGTGGTTTCATTCATGGATAAGAAAGCGCAAGACTTGATAAAGTGGGTCATATGCATTTGTCAAGCAGTAGGATGCTTTGCTACTCACTCATCAAATGAAACTAAATTAATACCAGTGGCCATAAGAACTACCATTTTCAGCAGATAACTTACTGAAATATGTTTTTACCCTTTGAAGAGCTCACCATGTTAATTTCTGCTTTGTTGGAAGTCTTTTATTTTTAAAAATGGTCATTTTAATGAATGTTTTGGAGGCACACTCATTATGGTGTATGCCTTGCATATTGTGCTGTTCTGACAGTGTTCTCTTTTAAAATACTAACACACAAAGCTATTAGAAACACATCAAGTTTTCTGAATGTTTACTTGCTAGAAACCCAAAAATGTCCTTGTATCGTTATTTCTGAAAAGAGATCTAGTTTATTTTGTATATGAGGAGAAATTACGAAATTTCTGGTTGGGCTCCACATTTAGAAGAGAAAAAATTATATAAGAAAAAGAATACAATAATCTTTATAGGTGGGGGAGGTTTAAATACTGTATCTATACATCAAGTAAATAGGATTAAATTACTGAACTGTTAGCATATTCAAGGCCAGGAGACAGAATGTGTAAACAAGCACGTGCGAGCACAAACTTACTGATCTAAAAAAAACAAAACCAAGCCAGAAATACAATTAATTGCCACTCAGATATTTAAGGGACTCATTACTGGTAATTTGCCTGTAATTTCTCTACATCTGTTTCTTTATAGCCACTCCTATTTTTTCCTTGTTTTCTTTCAACTAGTGTTTTTACAAAACAATAATGTTCTTCATATTATAGCAATAGAAAAACAACATGCAACCCGCGTTGGCAAGAAGAGAAGCCTGCAACAAAGATAGTTGTTGAAAAATTTTAGCACAGGTGTGATTCTCACACCACAGGCTGGTAATTCTGCTTGTGAAGCTGAAGTAAAAGACTGCAGATCACAGAAAACAAACCCCTTCCTTTGATACTGCTCCTTTATGACCCAATTTTTAGTCCTAGCTACAGTACTGTAATTTCTCTGAAAATTATATGCTCAGAGCAATTATTTCTTACATTGAATGCAAAAGTTAGAAGAAAGTTCAAGTGAGGCAGAGACAATGCTAAATTCGCTCTACGCTCTACTGTGAATGTGTTATTCCTATATTTGTTTGTGGAAAGATAAGCAAACAGGAAAGCCACATATTTTCTGTCATTTTAAATGCATGTAGCAGAGCTGTGTAGCCCTACCTGCAAGTCCCAGCAGCTGATAAATACACAGGTCACCTGCTGAAAAAACTTTACTGAAAAGAGTTTGAGCATTGTCTCCCTCCAAGGCTATAATTACCTCCTGCTGCAGTAGATCTTCTGAATAGATCCATCAAAGGCTGCAAAATTGCTACCGCACGCAGTGAGATTTTCTCCACAAATTCACAGCAGAAGCAATTCGCTTTCCCGCCTCCCACAGCCTGGCACCGCCATGGCGCCTCAGGGGCCGCACCTCGGCTCCGCAGCAGCGCTGGAGGTCACCGCGGCGGGGAGCCTGGCAAGCGGCTTCCAGCAGCTTCCATGGCCTGTCCTTCTCTCCAGCCGGGCGGGGGTGGCTGCAACGCCTCAGCAGGAGCCCAGAGAGGCCTTTGGCTTTTCACGCCATAGGCCTCGGAATGGAGGGAGAAGCAGCTGCCTCCATGGCGGAGCTGGGACAGGGCCGTGTCAGCACCCTCAGAGCGGCACGGGCACTGCTCTGGGGCTCTGAGGCGGAGCCCAAAGCAAGCAGGAGGCTCGAGGTGCCATTCCTGCCAGGAGGACACCCACAGCATTCCCCTGGGTTGTTGCCCTGCTCCTCCTGCCCGCAGTCTCCCACAGCACCCCACCCCTCTCACAGCGGGATGGGGGCCAGGATGAGGGAAATAAGGGGCAGGTGGGAGCTCGTTATTTCCCTCACAGTGATGCAATGAGCATTATTTTGCTGCTATTTGGTGCAGCTGTTGAACTGAACATGTACTGAGTTAAATACCCTTTTCCACAGGCTGTTTCATGTTTTTCCTTAACATGCTAATGGTGTTTTAGGAACAGGTTCTCCTCTGTGAGAGATTTCACACGGTTGTGACTCCTTCAAATTCAATACACGTTTTTGAGTCAGCAGTGTAGTTGCATTAGAGGGGAAGTATATTACTTGTTCTACTTAGAGACTGCCTCTAAAAAAAAAAATCTGCAAAATAGTCAGTGTCATCAATTTCCTCCCATTTTCATGGTGGCTATAGTTTGAGAATTGGAAGATTTTTGTTCTTTTCTAATTCTAGTTATTTTTTCCCTCACAAAGGTGGGCCTGGCTCTGGCAAAGGTAGCCAATGTGAACAGTTAGCCAAGAAATATGGATTTACTCACCTGTCCACTAGTGACCTTCTCCAAAATGAGTTATCGTCATTATCAGGGAGAAGTAAATTGATCAAGGACATCGTGGAATGTGGTGAACCTGTGCCTGGTGTAAGTGATGGTTTTATTTGGGGTCCTAATGGTTAAACAAAGGCCGTGGTAGGTATATTGTCTAAAACAGTGGAAATAGATACTGGAGCTGATAATTCACATTTCAGTAAAAGTAATCTGTAACCTGAGGGAGACATTTCCTCATTGCCAAATCCATGGCACTTGTTTCCCCTTTCAGTGCCAGTATTTCTTTATGTTTCACATAGGCAATAAATTAGACATGAAATACAGTGAGACAGATGCATTGCAAAATTTAAGTGTAAGTACAGGAAACAGAAACTTTATGTCCTTTTTATAGCGTTACATTTCAGATTCAGAGCTGGTCCTCCTGGCAGCTATTTTAAATTACAGTACCTTCAGCAGTTCCCTGCAGAGCTGGCTGACATCCCAGAGTAGCTGGACTGCAGCTTAATGGAGGTTGTGAAGGCAGAGGGTGTTGTTCTCAGCTGGACCTGACTTTTATATGGCAGGTCCACAGTCCCAACTCTTGGTGGGTCTTCAGCAAGTGCAGCTAGGTCAGAGGATGTGTTTGTTAATGAAAGATACTGGAAAGTGCTGCTCAGGGGAAACAAAAAGCTGTGCTCAGGCTTGATTTTGATTGCTTTGCTCTTCAGTGTGTTTGGTCAGATGGGGTCACTTTCCATGTAGTATAATTATACCAGTGACATAGCAAAATGCAATCAGATTGGAAAATGCTGCAGCAGTACTCTAGGGTTTCACATTCGTTCTAGGTATTAACATTCATTTTGAAACTATGAAATATTCTGAGCTACCTAGTGGGTACTTTGGGAAATCCTGGATGGATTGCAACACTAGATTTGTGGGGCATAGCTGGTCCTGAGAGAAAAAAAAGCAGGGTGCCCTGCTGCCTGCAGGACAAGAAAAACACCGGCATCCACAGGACCTACTGATAGACAAACAGGGCCATTTTCAAGGGTATAGGACTAAAGTCAGTGTAACAAAGAAAGGTATCAAATTATTAATTAACCAATTTCCTCTCTTTCCTGTACAGGGTCTTGTTCTAGAGCTACTGAAGGAAGCCATGGTTTCCAAGCTGGGGGACACAAAAGGATTCCTGATCGATGGGTATCCCCGAGATCTGAAAGACGCAGAAGAGTTTGAGAGCAAGGTGACCATACAACTGTAATGCTGTTACAACTCCTGTAATTCTGGTGCTGCTTGGGTCCCTGTCTTTAGCTGATTGCAGCAGGGACATGTAGAAAGCCAATCCAGCAGAGCTGTGCTGCTGATCCCTGAAATTTTGGCACCCCGTCAGTATAGCAAATCTAGCTTTTGCCCTTACTTACACAGACTCCAGAATACAAGGAGAAGTAAAGGCTGATTTTACCTAAATTTAATGTAAACCAGGAACAATTCACATTTAGTGAAAAGCATCATTTTAGAACCAGTTTTCTGGTTCTAGTAGATGGTGCTGTACTTCTTATGAAAATCTGATCAAGCACTATCTGATGTGGGTTCATAAAAGTATGTATCTTCACAGTTAATATTTATTACCAGTAAGCCAGCTCTGCTAAAGCTTGCTGCCACTTGAAACAGCCAAACACAGATTTAATTTTTGTGATGAGTAACAGGTGGCACAGCCATAAAAAGAGCGTTCTGCAAGTGCCTGCGTGGCAGTTCCGAGAGTTATCGATTTCCTCAGTATGTGCTAAGACCTAGTGAGAAGTCTCAGCCGTACATTTCTCAGTCTGCAGAAAATACTCTGTCTAAGCCCATGAATGAATCTGCCAGGGTTTAGGAGAAAAGAAGTGGTGAACTAGGGCAAATAGTTAGTATATGTCACATCATGTTACACTACACAAACATCCTACACAAGTTTGCAAGGTAATAAAACTTTAATGAATCCCCTGTTTTCTCACTGAACCTTTAGCTGCTTTATTTAATTGATTACCACAAAAGCCTAGCAAGATCATCAGAAGCCAGCCAAAATAATGGGCAATGTGATTTGCTATAGAAGCCGTTCACGGAAATGTTGACTTATTAGTCCCTTTAATAAAATGCTGTAGACTATTAAAAAGATATTGGAGATTTCTTTCATTTTGTGTCGAAGGATGACCTATTTCAGCAGTGCTGTTTCTCTGGCAGGCATACATGTTCATGTCCTGTGGACACTGGTCTATGTTATGAAGTGGGATTTAGAGATTGGAGTGTCCTGGACTGAGGTATTGCCAGGCAAATAAGTCATAATGCATCCAGTGCTGAAGCAGAGCCCCTTGCATTTCCCAGAAAGCAGCAAAAGATCCTGTAGTCCTGAACTGCATTTGGCATTTGGAGTAAAAGACAAGGACCTCAAGCGACCATTTTGAATGTGCTAAGTCACCCCTGCTGTGCCTTGTACCCACTTTTCACAGGGAGAGCTTGGCTGGCTGTGAGCTGCTCAGTGAGACTGAGGAGTTTTTTAAATGAGTCATTTTTGAGATAATGCTTTGTGGTTCTTTCCAAAGGGCCATGAGAAGTTCTTAAATTATAATTGAATGAAAAGAGGTGCACATCAGGCCTTATTAATTAATGGCAGCAAAGTACAGATGAATAAAGCTACATATCTACATGATACCTAAAATGCTTTATAATTGTTAACAAAGACCTGTTCTATTTAGAAGACATCAAGAATAATGCTTATATTTCAAGGCTTGACTCATAAACAGAATGAGCTATGTAGAAACAGCTTATTCTCCACCTGGTTTTGCCCAGTTCCCTTCTATGATACAACTGTACTTTTACCCAGCCATAATTATAGAGAATTATATTCTGTTCCCTCCCTCCCTCTCTTCCCTCCTTTCTGCAAGGTGAGAAAACATTATTAAATTGTATATTCCCCAGCACTAAACAAGAAATACCCAGTAAGACAAGGTAAAGACCCAAAACATTAGTCTTGTTTGGTATGTATTATTTAAGCTAAATTGTGTCAGGAAAATAGTAATTTAAAAAAGAAAAAAATGTAGCAAAAATTGCTGTAATACCTGATAAGGGCATTACTTTCACTTTTTGTGGGTTTTAGTTTGGAAGAAAGATATTTCTGTAGTGTTTTGAATTCCAGACAGCAATACTGCAACTTTTAAGAAAACCATGTAAATTTTTCAAAAGCAAATCAGATTGAGTCTATCAAGCAAGATCTTGTTATCTCATCCTATCAGTCAGTAGACTCCTTCATATCCTCATTGTAAGATGATGATATAACTGGTGAAAGGAATTATTTCCCCTTTATTCTATTATAATTTAGAACAGACCATAGAATTCCTCACGTGAAACTGGGAGGAAATAACTTCTCACCCTCCTAGTCCAGTTATACAAAATGGACACTTGTTTAAATCATTGATTAAGTCCACATCTTTTTTTAATTCTCTGTGTCTCTTGCACTATTAAAACTGCCTTGTTAGCTTTTTAAATCCCCAAACCCAGCGCTGCTACAGCTAATAGCATTAATGTTTTCTGGGCTGTGTGGAAAAAATGGGTAGATAAAAGCCTGTCATTGAACTGTCCGACATAATCCCTTGGCTTCAGCTTCTCTTAGAAATTCATTAAGGGTAGTAGAAAGGTCAACACAATCCAGATATCCTCAGTCAAATGCAGAAGGCCTGACATGAAATATTTACCTTTAGAATATTTCTTCCTTTAAGGGCTGTCAACAAAGATAACAACGCCAGTGTCCACATATTGGCCATTCAGACTTTCTTTGTTGTAGCCATGGTAAAAATACGATTTTGTAATGGCCACTAGTGTGAAGAGCAGTCATCTTTTTCAAGAATTCTCACTTTTTCCTAAAAAGTGTTCTCCAGATCTCTGCTGGAAAGGGAAGGAATGAGAAAAATACTGAGGGTGTCATTGAAGGATTAAATACATAACTGCATGGAAGAATTATCTTTTTTTTCTTTCACTGAACCTGTAACACCTTTATTTTGCTTGAGAGAGTGGAATGTATTCCTTTGGACTCAGCCCAGCAGTTTTTGCTCATACAAAATCTTGTGTCAGAGTGCCTGAGCAGGGTGCAGTGCATTCCAAGATTTATGCTAAATGACACACATATTTTTCAGTGTTTCAGGGAAAGAATGATGAGGATTTGTGTTTAGAACTTCTGGCTCTCTCCTAAAATACCATAAAGAAAGTTTTGCTGTTTCTTGCCATTTCTTTTTTTCGCATAAAGTACTGCAATATCTATGATCAAATGTAGAGAGAGACAATTATTTATGCTCTTTACCAGGCCTAAGAATAAAAATAAATAAATCCGCATTTATTTTTATTATAGAAAAGGACAGACTCTCCCTCCAGACTAGTTTGGCACTAGCCAAACAACATTAAATGGTCAGCCTCTCATAGAATTTGGAAATTACTTGCCAGTTTGAAAATGCAGAGAAATGTATCATATCCTTCGTTTACAGCATGGGTAGGAATTATGTGGGTATACTGCAAATGAGGACATAAAATATTGTGTGACATAAATTCATTCACAGGATGTATTCCTGTGAATATTTGATGGTGTCCCTGAGCCCGTCTGTTGTTACTCATCTCCATTGCAGGTGGGCACAATTTTATGGGGACATTTCCTGCTACTGCATCTTGAAATTCTAAGCTATAATTTACCACTCCCTTTTCACACATTGAACAAAGAAAGGGCTACAAATATAACTGTGTCAAGTGTTCCATAAGTCCTGTACTGTTTGCATCGAGCAAATAATGAACTGATGCTCTTCAGTCCAAGTAGCCAGAATTTGTCAGATCCTGTCTCCTTATCTCTCTGTGTAGAACCCAGGCAAACACAGCCTCGATCCTCAATGCTGGCATCTCTGAGTACTGCTGCAATGGGAGGTGTTTGTTAACAAGCAGAATTTCTGCATAGACAAGTACTGTTTGCTAATAAATTCCTTGATGACTGTTTTGGTGTTATCCAAACAAAATCTGTTTTACCGGGCCAGTACTTTGAATGGTTGTTGTTTTCCTTTGTCCCTAGATTGGGGAACCAAAGCTCGTGCTCTGCCTGGACTGCTCTGCAGAAACCATGAGCAGTCGCCTTCTGATGAGGAATCAGAACTCTGGTAACACTGAAACCACTGAGGAAAGAATTGAAAGCTACTACCAAGCATCAAACCCTCTGATTGCATACTATGAAAGCAAGACACAGTTATGCAAGGTAAATTACTTGACCTTTTAAATTAAATTTTTGCTTTTTACTTCAACTGTATGCTGTATTTGGAAAACACTGACACAACACCATTTATGAACTGTTTCTGCATTTTCCAGTTGTTCTCATTTTACAATTCCCTAGTTTGTTTGCAACTTCTGTAAACTTCTGCATTCCACAGCACAGTTTGAAAGAATAAAACCACAGATTTATCCTTAGTCTGAGAACATATCCTGAATCAATAACTCATCTGTATAGAATCTCTTATTAAACAAATTCTGGAAAGCTTTTCTTTAAGTATTAGAATTTATTACTCTATGAGAGCTTTCAGAATTAGGATGAAAGATTATGTTAATCCAAAGGCCTTTAATAAAATTTTCAAAACTGACGGAGTATGTCCTGAAATAAAACAGACCTGCATACAAGAAAGATCTTTTTTCTGGAATAAATAACATAGTTATATTAATTTCAATGAATTACCTCAATTTACACCTGCTCAGGATGTGGTATTTAAAGCATTCTTTTTATTCTGTAATCAATATTTTGCAGAGAAGCAAGATAAATTCCATCAGTGCACTTAGCTGGCACTCATTTACATAGGGTGTTTGGGCTTTTTTTTTTCTTTATTTCTCTGCTCTGTCATGGCAAACTGTCCCTTAGTTCAGCTACAGAAAGATCTAGTCCTACTGCTCTGTCTTGTCCTAAAAGGGAAAGAATCCAATAATAGTTTCTGAAAATATTATGTTTTTTTTTCTTTTCTAGAGGCTGTAGCAAACATGCAAATCACATGCCCCAAATTTTCTCCTCTGCAAAGTTCTCAAAAGAAAAAGAAGCAGCTAATTTATGCACCAATATCCTGACCTGAGAACAGGATAAAGGACACAAAGCTGAGAAAAATGATACTCAAAGGGAGAGTCCTTATTTGTGGCCTTTCCTAACCCCAACAATAAGTGCACATAAAACAAAGTCTAAGTGGCAGAAAAAAGGTCCCGCTTATTTTTCATCTTTAAGCTTACAAAATGTGGTTTATTTGTTTTTCCTTTGAGGAGCTATCTTGACAAAATTGCAAGGATGTGCCTAATTAAGAATTCAGTACAATACACAATACACCAACACAGCACAATTCAGAGGAAAACAGAGCTCTCTGTCTCAATATCCTATTCCAGGGAGCTGTGCCTACCACAGCGTTTCCCTTTTTGAAGCATCAGGGAGGTGACAGCCCCAAAGAGAGTGAAACTGCACTTAGTACTTTCACACAGATTTTGCATTCATGGTCTGCCTTATTTCACTTGACATGGACTTTCCTTGCCCTTCCTTAATGCTTCTGCTGCAAGTTCCTGCTCCATCTCCTATGTAATGACAAAACATGCAGTCTTTCCTTGAAAGCTGGTATCTCATTAGCTCCTTAAGGAGCTTGCCTAATCTGTGGGTCAGAGCTGGATATGTGATTTGTACTCTTGCCATCAGTTTTGGGGAAGCCGACGCTGGATGTTTGCATGTTAGAAAATACCCGTACTTTTCTTGAACAGAGCCTACACTGCTTTTCTTACAATGTCTGTACATTGCCTGAACTTGCTTCTGGTGAATGTAGTGTCTACCATACATCCACCTTCATACCTCCATTGGGTATGAAAGCCCTGTAAAATCAGCTTTATAAACATTATCACAGAAAATGTCTTTTAAAACTATTTTAGTGGTGCATATGTTTAAGCTAAATCTGTTGAAGAAAGCAGAGAGTCAAGGGGAAGTTTGCAATTCCCAGGATGTGGGGTTAGTTTCTTATTTATAGCAACAGATTTTACGGACAGCCAAGCACTGACATTAGCAGCCACTGGGTGTTCTCTGAATGATGAAAGGAAATTCAGGTGGAAAGCAGCACAACTGACTATAACTTCTGATCAAATATATCAAATACAACTTCCGACTGCAATTTTTTTTTTGGTGCAGACTAGGTTAAAATAGTCCTTGTTTTTTGTTATTTGTAGTATCATACACACACAGAGAAGACTGAGACTTTACCTAGAGGCAGTCTAACATGTTTAATATTTTTCTTGCCCATTTTAATGAAAACATCACATGTTTTCAGCGTTGGGGATTTGTTCATTCCTAAGTGGGTTTTATCACACTCCAACACTGACCAGTGCTGGCTGAAGATGTTAATGCTCCCATGGAGATGCTGCTGCCTCTAGAACTCTGTTTCCTGAAAGAACTGTGTGTGTGTTTCCTATCCATTTCAGACAAAGCCACTGACGTTAATTTACCAGTGCTGATCTGAAGACCCCTTTAAATAAATTCTCACCTACATTCATGGATTTATTTTAAATCACCCACGGAGCTCCAAGTAACTACAAATCAGAGGTTGTGCACTCTCTTTCTTAAACAAAGCTGGTGGGATCCAACAGCTTCAGGGAAGTGATGCCTTCCTGAAGGTGCTATTTGGAGATCCAGATCAGTCTGTGATCCCAGGATAAGCAATAGCCAAAGCATCTGAAGAGAAGCTATTTACGAGAGGAAGAGAAGAAGGGTCTAAAAGAATCTTTCATTCCTGCCTAGGTTTGGTTTTTCAACAGGAGCAGCTCTTCAGTGAAAGGCCCACGTGAGCTTCATGTCCCTTGAGATTGTAGCAATGCACTTTCTTAAGCATGCAGAGGAGTGGGTGTTGAGATTCTAGAGGAATATTAGAGTCTAAATCCCACTAACTTCCATGAAGATTCGGCATTAACCTTTTCTAGTCAGCTTACTGCAGCGGTAGCTAAGGACCACTAAATTCTAAGTATTAATTGTATAAGTGATCATGTTTTATAGGGCTTGACTGTAGCACCCGGCCCCACTTGGCCATAGAAAAGAAAATCAGAAATAGACTTGTTTAACAAGAAAATGGGGTTGGCATACCACCCCATAGTTTAATTTCTCCAGTTTAAGTGTATTTAGGGTTGAACCAAATTTTCCACAGACTGGGAACAGCACATGACAACAGTGGTATGTATTTAACTTGTCCTATCCATTCCAAAGGTTTTCAGTCCTGAAACAGGCTGATTAAATATGCAAATGTAAAATTCAGTCCTGGGCAGAAGGCCAGCAAAAGGTCTGGTGTGGGAATTAATTCTGGCTGAGCACTCGGCAGAGGAGGAACTGATCTGTCACACCACATCAAGGTGTGGTGAGAGCACAGTGTCAAAGGAGCTTTCTTACTCTGTGCATTGGAACAGGCGTTAAGGCATGGTTGGATGGAGCCTGACAAACACAGCGCAGACAGAAAATCTCAGCTCTGACCTGGCTTCCTCTGCACTCACTGGGAATTCTCTCCTTGCTTTACTTGCACAGAAGAGACAAAGGTTTATGGTTGTAACAGCATTCTCATGTTAATTCCCGAGGATTTTATGACCTTCTCCAACCTGGAGTTATTGTGCACAGGTGCATTCATAACTAACTAATATGATATTTGGAACTGGAACATTTTTCCATTCTGCTGACCTCTAACAAGAACAGTGACCTGGTGAAGCTGACAAAAGATCAGGACCGTGTTGGAAATTTCCCTTTGGCCGAGATTACCTCTTCGTGTTTCTGCTCAGCAGTGGAGGCTTGAGGCAAGGACAGAGGGTGAAGGCTATGGGTGCAGATGAAACACCTGTGAACCTGACAGGAATAAATAACAGCAATCCTTCCAGCACCCTGCTGAGATGAAGAACTGTGTACACATTTCCAAGGGAAGATGAACTGACTGAAGAATGAAGGGCAAAGGCAACACTGTCCTCACTTTTCTGCTGAGGCATTAAGTTTCTAAATTGTGTTCTGGAAGGTAAAGTAGTGGTAACTAATAAGTTAGAAATTTTTCAAATAATTTTTTAAAAAACCATGTTTTGGGGATTTAGTTTAATATGCCATAATTTCTTTCATAGTCAGTTACAGAACACCCACCTGCTGCTAAGGTGGCTGCTTTTCAGTAAAGACCTTGTACTGGAAATGCAAGGGCTGAAAGCACTACTCTCAAAAACACTGCCTGCAAGCTGACTGATTCTGTGGGAATCAGGTGCTTCAGATTAATGAAATTAAATTAATTTAAACTGAACGCATTATAGTAGTAGTAAGCAGGTAGCTACTGTTGGTTTTAAATCTATTTCTCAGTGATTTCTAAGGCAGCTGGACAGAAAAGTGCATCTGAAAATTTAGTAGACACCTACTTGTGTTTTGACATGGCTAAATGTAAATCCCTTTGAATATATGGCCCTCTGTCAACTGAGAAGAAAGGGAGAAAAAAAAAGATTGTTTTTAATATCTGACTCATCCTTTAAAGCTTTTTTGAAGTGACAGTATGTAGGAGGGTAGTAAGTAAAAGAGAAGAGCAATGCACTGGTAGTCAAGCAAGACAGCCCTGATCCTACCTAGCTAACATAAGACACCTGGTAGGTGTCTTAAATACAAGTTCCCTTTTCAAAGTCACCTGAGAAAAAGGGCATGAGTCTAACAAATAAGCTAAGCAGGCCAGAGCAGAGGATTAAGGGTGTCCAAAAACTTTGACTATTTCAGATCACATGCTATGAAAGCTTAGCCTACGAAGTCCAACAGAAGTTCATTTTTCTGTGCTTATTTCCTTTCTTTCTATTATTTTTTTTCTCAGTGTCGTTCTACTATTTCTTTCTAAAATCAGTTGAAGTCACATTTTCCATAACCATCATGAAAGAACATGTGACCATCCACCCTCTCCCAGTCTTCCACTTGTGATCCCTCCCTCGTGATCCCATTAGAAGTGTGTGTGGGGAGGGACACACACACTATTACCATTGATTACCCCTTTCAAGAAGGGGTAATCAATGGTAATAGTGAGACCAGGTATGTGGTTTATTTCCATCTTTTGAAAGGTTCTCAGAGACCCATTAGTCCTGATAAATAAGGATGTGGGGAACAAAGGAACAAGTGATTCTCTATTCCCCCCTTGGTGCTTTGTGGCCCATTAGATGAGACACTGATCTAGAAAGATACATCAGAAACATTAGCAGGGGATTATAGGTAAAACACAGCAGAAAATTCATGCCTAATGTGAATAGGTCTCAGGGCAGTGTGTTTTCAGTGGATTTACAGACAGCTTGATACAGTGCTCTGAGAGACAGGTGCTGCACAGTCTCAGAGAGGTTTTCTAACACACTTTAATGACAAAGACATAAATGTTAGTGACACCACAGCTGAACTTGACTGACCTTCAATAAGAAGCTTCTAACTAGTCAGTTTATTCCCGTTTGTCCTCAGCTATCCTCTCTACAGTCAGGTGTCTCTCAGTGGCAGTATATGTTTAGGGTTCTAACTTTCAAAACCTACAACAAATGGAAATTTGTTGCCAGAAAACGTAATTGGCTGATTTTAATGACAAAGGGAGCAACATTGTACTACAGGGATGGTTACTCCAATAATTTTTCATATGAGCTCATTAAATTTCTCTGTATTTGAAGTTACCAAAAGCCATAGCTACATTTCAAAACTGTGGAAAACTGTATATGGATCTTGTTTTATGAGAAGCCAGCCTTAAAAATAGCCTTGAAAACAGGCCTAATTTATGAGGCTTGTTATATTCTGAGAAAGAGAAATACACAGTTTTCTCTCTGGAGCTGCTGAGAGTATCACTGAATTACTGTAGTACTAGATGTGAATTATTGGCACATTAAGTTACTTTTGTGCCACGATGTTAAGTTAGTTTTATGAATTGGGTCTTTGTTATTTCGGAGGCCAGCATGGGAAGCACTGGGGCTGTCATTAGTCAGGCCTGTCCATATTTTACTGCTACTGTTAGGAAGTCAGCATTCCAGCCCATCATAAAGGGTGGCAATTTCCATGCTTACAGAACTAATTCTTCATCACAACTCCCTAGATCTAGACCTGAGTATCAGTCCCTGTTCCAAAGAGGTCACCAAAAGCCAGTGGCAATCAGCTGTGCTGATAAGATTAGATCAGTTAGACAGTGAAGAAGTATTTATGAAGTAAAGAGATAATAAAAATACATACCAAGACGAGAACTTTGAAACGGCTGTGGCCTTCACCCTGCGTGCAGTGTATTTCCTGTGGGATAGCCATATAAAAGTAGCTGTCTTGGCACTGGAGACAGGCAACACAAAGTGTTTTATAGCAGCTGAGATGGGAGTTGCTGGTTTTGTTTTAACTGGAGGAGGTAGACATTTGGTCCAGAATGGTTCACCACTCCCATTTTCTCTTTGCTACTAGTAAATATCCCCCCACTTCTGAACACTTCTGAAAGACGTGCAGCCCCTGTGGGAGAACTGCCCTTTCTAAGGCACCAGCACGTGCCTGCCTCTGCCTCAGCTCTGCAAAAAGCAGCAGCAGCAGCAAACGCCACCATGAGGGACAGTGAGGGGGGCAAGGGAACCACGGCCTGGGAGCCGGCCAGGGGCCGAGGGGAGCTCAGCTCACACTGTCACATATCCCTGCATGAGGGACAGTGAGGGAGGCAAGGGAACCACGGCCTGGGAGCCGGCCAGGGGCCGAGGGGAGCTCAGCTCACACTGTCACATATCCCTGCAGCGGGCCCGAGCGGCCTGGGCCCAGTGAGGCACGGCTCCCTGAAGGCTGGCCAGGCTGGGTATCCAGTGCTGGAGCCCTGGGTGTGGAACAGGCTGGGGAGATGTGCCAGCACTTCCGACAGGATGCACCAGGGACCAAACTTGGCAGCATCTGTGGATGCCACCGAGAGCGACACCAGGCTGTGGAGAGTGCCTGCAGTCCCTGCTGGATCTCTGCAGGCAGCAGCTGCTGACTCCCACACAGGACTCAGCACCAAGGGACTTAGATGCACATGGAGTGCAGTCAGCTGTACAGGAGCTGGCTGCAAGACAACACCGTGTCTGAGCAGAATTTCCTGGCCTATTTAAAAATACATTTATTTGAATATGAAACTCCTTTAATCCTCCTGCAGACCAAAGAGATGGCAGAAAGTATTATGGTCAGGAATATCCCCTTCAAACACTACAATTGTCTGGCGTTCTAGTCAGCAACTTGGAGATGAAAATGCAGCAGTTCAGGAAAAGATCCTTTGGGAAAGTTGTCATGGGTCCATTTAATTTTGTGCAAACTCCAAGGCCTGCATGCATGAAAGACTAAGCATGGCAAAGCAGAGAAGAAGCTTGCTTTTGAGTAAAGACCAAAGCTCTCAGCAGGCATTTGAGGAAAGGAATAATCAGCAGATGCATCTGTGTGGTGTACACGGCCAGTGTGCAAGCTGCTTCTGTCACTGCTGTGAGGGCAAAAGACAGCTCTGCTTCCTCAAGTGACACAGCATGGGATGGACGTGAAACTCATTGCTCAGAACAGCTCAGTTCTGCCTCACGTTTTCCAGGGAACAGAGAAAAGTATTACTGGCTGCAAACGTCATTCCTCTCTGCTGAAATGCAGCTTTCTTTTTCTCAGCATAGGAAAGTAAATCAGTCCTGTTTTTGTGAAGTACAGTCATAAAAAATAACTTGATCAGAAAACTGAATCTTTGGGGTGTTAAAGAAAAAGATTGCTTCAATGAAAGTTGAGTTCTACAACAAAAGCAGTGCCCCTATAAAAGATAAGAGCAAAGGATGTCATAAAACCAGAAGCAGTTCACCAAGCTTTCAAATATAAATGCACAGAAGCACGGGGATTTGCTAAGTTACTGTGGAGTGGCCAAAACCCAGAGTGCTGTGCAGCCCTTGAGAAGGAGCTCGACAGGCTGGAGCGATGGGCAAAGAGCCCTTGGCAACTGTTCTGTACCAAAGGTGTAACTTTACTGTAAAACCTGAGTACTTAAGAGTTTAAGCTCCTTCACCTGACTGATGTACTTTGCTATAGACAATCGAGCCTGCAGAACCTTCTTACATAAATCTGTGGAAACAAAATGAGTAATCTGGTTTATTGAAGCTGCTCCTCTACATTAGAATGCTTCTACCATGAAGCAGAACAACTTTCGTTTTATATTAGACCAGTTTTTTGTGGCAATGTTTAGATTCCAAGCTAGTAATTTGTAATTTAATCAAAACTGATTTTTTCCTGCTTCACAGGTTGATGCAGAAGGAACACAGGAAGATGTTTTTCTGGAAATCTGCAAGACAATTGACTCTTTTCTGAAAAAGGAAGAGGCAGCATTTTCTTTCTCACCAGAAATGCAGTAATGGTGTGTAATGGTGTGTACACAGCCTCACCCACGTGCACCCCACAGCCATGATTTGCTGGTCAAAGCAGTGCTGCTTTCTTGAGAGGTATCTGGAATTTGTGCATGTGGCTTGTTACTCTAGATGAAATCTTTGTTCTGACAGTACACTCAACAGAAAGTGGTCTGTGTGCTAACCCCACTCTAAGAACTGCATTTTGTTTTCTTGGGTGTTTGCTCTTCACGGGTTAAAAGCAGCGAGGTGAGCAGCAGCTCTGGTTTGTATTTCATGGTCACACACATTCCATGGGAAATGGGACAGTGCCTGGCCAGCAGGGAGCTCTCCACCCACCCCAGTCACTGTCCAGCAGACTGACATTAGGGTTATTGCATACAAGTTTCCCACTGGTTATTATTTTCTTTTAATTAGCAGTATTAATTTCTGTGCTGTCACTTAGCTTGTTCTTGGGCTTTAGTGACTAAAACCTGTTCTCTGTAACATGCAGCTCTAAGAGAGCTGGAATTAGTCAAGCTAGAAGTTAAACTTTTCACACATCCCCAGAACACTACTGCAAGGAGAAAAATTAATTGAAGATACAGTTGAATGTTGTGGAAGTCTGTCAATCCATTATTGGGGAGCAGACACCATTTTTGAGACTGTCTTGTCTTCTGCTGGGAATGTTACGATTTTATAACTGACTTCCCAGTTTTGTGAGCTGAGAATGATGATTGTATTGTATAGTGTAACAATCCATATTAACAGCAGTTGTACTATAGCTATTAAAGTCTGTATGTAAAGTTGATTATGAGCCAGAACATCTCACGTCATCTTTAAATTACACTTTGGAAGTATTTCAAATGCAAAATTCAGATCATCATCTGTTGTCTTGTACTGGCATTGCCAAAACTTGGGGGGGTGTGGTGGGGTGGGAAACCAACAAAAAAGGAAAATGTCAGGGATTATTTGATTCATGTTGCTTGCACCTTTAGTAAGCCATTTATCTGTAATCTGCAAAAAAGTCTGTAAAAGTCATCTCGTATTTCCGTTAGGTTAACCAAAATATTGTGGAGTTTTCTTTGGTATACTGACAGCTAAATAAAAGCTTGTTTGACATTCCTGTAAAGTAACTGCATCCTCTTACTGGAACTACTGGATGAACTCACAGTGAAAGTGGGTTGCATGATTGCTTGTACTGTCAAAGATGTACTTTATGCAGATTCGCATTTTTAAAGTTACCTTTCTTGTAACGAAGACATAATACAAATAAAACATGTACAAAAATGAGGAGTAATGATTTCTGTTACAGTATATGTGGGTTTAATCCTTTTCAAAGCACAGTACATGACTTGAAAATATAGCTCAAATCAGCATGCTTACAGAGTATGTCCTTTTTCCAATCAGGGCAATTCTTCTGTTTCCTTTTCTTCCTTAGCATTTGCCCTGTAGATGCTAATTCAATTATTTTTTAGGGTCTGTTTTACATATGTTCTTATCCTTCATATCCTGGATGTTCCTTCTTTCCTGGGTCCTTCTATAGCCTACATTTTACCTCTGATGCTCTAAGAAGTGCTTCTCCAGCTCCAGCCAGTGCCATTGAGCAGCAGCAGCGCCTGCAGTACCACACCAGCTCCAGAGGGCAGCTCTGGCCACACGAGCCCTGACGCACCAGCAGCTGCTGCTGGGGGCGGTTCTTTGTGAAAGTAGAATACTCTGCAGTTACCATGAAGTTGCAAATTCATCTGGGTAGGTTTTCTGGAGTATTTTCTATGATAATTAATTACAGTAGAAGTTATAAAGTGTGGAGTTTCGTACTTGTGCAGGATGGGAACAAAGGCAACAGTCAGCTGCTATTTTGTTGGTTTTTTTTTTAAATCAAATGACAAAAATTATTTACCATACACTTTCACTTTAATTTTTCTTTCTGTTTCTTCTGTCTTTTCTGTGGAAAAAACCAAAAAAACCCCATGCTTGATTTGGTGTATGTGCATTAGATACCCATTTGCATACGTTCATAATGTATGCAGGAGAAATAGCAGTATATGCATGCATAGGGAAACATTAATATTTATACATATTCAATAAAAGAGGACTTATCCAAGACACTTATTTCTTGGGTGATTCAGACTCGAAATTATGCTTTGGCTTCCAACCTTGTTCCAAGGATACCAAGATCTTTTATTCTTTCCAAGCTATCCTAAATTGATGACTGAGTATTTTCTCTAATTTACTTTTCTTATTTTATTCCCATAATTTTTTCAGGATATAAACAGAAAATGAATGTTACCACAGATCCTCTTCCTGATAATACACCTTCACCAACTCCAGTTTCCTATAAAGAGCATGAATGATGTGGAAAGCACATTTTTATGGTATTAGACAGCCTCTCAGAGCAGTACCTTTTCCAATTAAAACTAAAATACATCATGTGAGTTTTGTGTTGTGTTTTTTTGAGGTTTATTAAATTTATCTAAGTATACGAGATACGTGAGATATGTTTACATATCATACTTGCTCAGTGTTTTAGTAACTGTACTGTATTACTTTCTAAATAGATTAAATGCCTAAATTTCTTTTTCTGAAGCAAAAAATAGCTACACCTAAAGTTATTGCAAAAATTAATACTGATCAATTTATAATTAAAGTTACCAGGTGCAGCCAGCCAATTATCCTCCTTATTGCCATCTTTTAAAGTCAAATTCGTTTGTTTTCTAGTTAATTGCTCTGAGTATTCTAGTTTCAAAGCAACTGGAAGTCTATTACAGTTATAAAATAATCAAGTGTTTCTGAATCACAAGCTATACATTTCAATAAAAAATATATTAAGTAAAATATGTCACAATAATTACAAAGCTTCTCAGACAATGGTATACACTGTACCAAGGCTACTAAAATCTGGATTTTCTGTGATCTGACAAAGAAGTCTGTGAGTGAGGAAGGAGAGAACTGGAATGCTAATCCTGCCAGGGCCAGAGCGGCCGAGCAGCGCCGGGCACCCCCAGCCCCTCGGGGGCTGTACATGATGGGGCACGTCCTGTACATGGTTCATCTTGATTAAAGAGCCAGAACTACACAGAAAGGAAGTCACAGCAAGCATTCTATATATAAACAGACTGTATCCACATAGTTTATTTCTCACAGTTCTCCTGACAATTGAACATTATTTAAGAACATACTGTATACACAGATAAGAAGAAACATACAAAATGTTTTAAATGATGCACAACAAAATCCAGCAGTATAAAAGAATGCATGTGAACCCTTGCTCACTGCTCAGGCTAAATTTAATCACTGTTTAAATAGTAATAAAAATACAATCTTTCATGGATCTTGTGCAGACTACAAAAGAGGAAAAATTATTACCATATATATGATTTATATTAGGCAGTTTTCTTTGATGAGTTGCACTAACAACTCCAAATACAGAGGCAGAAGGCTGTGTATTTTATTTTAAAGGAGTTAATGTTGAGTATTAGAGACTTTACACAGTTACTAGCACTGGCACTTTTCACCATATTTTGTACACATCACATGATCATCTTATATAACATTACATTTAAAAAATATATCTGAGTGACAATTTTATAACATTCACACACCATGAGCTGGTTAAGGAAGCAATGCCACAGTTGCCCCCTGTAGTGCTTCACTGTTGGTAAATAGAGTTCGTCGTGGTTTTAAAAAAAAATTTAAAAAATTGAAGGTCAACATGATTAAGCAGCTCCGATTTAATAAAGGCCTGTAGCCAACCATCGCCGAGACAGTGAGTATTTTTAGAGTACAGCCTAGAAGCAAACACTGTCATTGGTTAAAACCTTGCCTAAAGAAGTCAGTTACTGTGCTGAAAACTATTTCACAACAAAACTGCAAGCTACTAAACTGTTTTTATATAAATACTTCATCTCCTCTGGATCTCATTATAACCAAGTTCTTCAAAGCCTTTGGAATTTACTCTATCTTTAATGTGTGCTCTCATTTCTGGCTCACCCTTTTGTATGTTTTTCTTTTGTTTAGATTCACCACCTAAAAGTGACTAATGTGGTGAAAGAAAAGTCTCCCAGTGAAACCTTCTGCACACTAGGAATGTTCAGCTGCTGTTCAGTGATCTAGAACCATGACAGCTCAAAGCTGTAGTTTGACAAGTACACCCAGGAAGCTGTCATGCTGTGAGTGACATTTCAGGGAAAGCAGAGTCTTTCCAAAATGTGCACAGAATTAACAATGGTGCCATTGTTATTTTTCAAAGAGGATAGTAAACCCAAGATGGTAGATCTGCTTCCCATGTCATCTATTTGCTGGAAAGTAGTTTGGGTCAAGATAATTGTAACTGGTGCCCTGGGACATGCAGTAGTCTCTGTCTAAAAATGTCTCTGCTCTGTAAATAGGTTCTAACTGGTGATCTTCCTTATGAATCTCTGTTTCATGCAGACTGCAAGGGAAAGAAAAAGATAACAGTTTAAAAGTCAAATATTTTCCTTAACTTTCAGAAACAGTGATCATATGAACAGATTTGTACCAAACTGGATAGTAATTCATTCATAAAGTCTAATTCCCCCCTCTATTTAACTGTACCAAACCTATCTGTCCACTGTATTAAAAAAAAAAAAAAATTATACATCCAGAATCTGCTTACAAAACGTATATCCCACAAACAGATGCCAAATTATCTTCCACTCTACCCAACACAGGATATGTGTCCTGTGCTGGAGCAAAGATTGCCACCCTACATAGAATTATGCAGTAGAGAGATTCAATCTAGTAACAAGTAAGTAGAAGCACAGGCTGCTCACCAGTCAGAACACGAATCACAGAAATCCAAGGACATTTCTTGAGGGCAGTCTTGGCAGTGCCACCGAACACCCTGGATAGGTTCAATCCCGCAGTTATCACACTGTGGAGCAGATGGAAGAGCACTGAGAGAACAGCAGCTGGAGGCACTTCCATTGCTAACAGTGCAAATCTCTGTGTGTCCGTGTGTTACTGCCAGCCCACAGCTGAACTCTCCTCACCACGGACCACAACGTATTCGTGGGTGAAAAGTCCTCATTCTCTAGGAGAGGCCCTCCAGAGCCCTGAGAATCCATCAAGCTTTTGCTTTGCTTCCCACTTCCCCAAATGCTCCATCTTGGCATTATACTGCTCAAGAAAAGCAGCCCAGCCCTGCCCGCAGACACTGCTCAGCCTCAGCTGGCTCCAAGAACTGCTGTGACAGCACAAGAACGGGATGTTTCACACAAGTCCAGGCACACGGAATGTCACACTTTCCATGGCAGAAGGAAGCAGTAGGACCAGACCAGCAGAGATTGTTGGGGGCTGCTGGGGGGCTGCAGATCAGGGCACACTGATGCACTTTCCAACTCAGGAAATGTAGTAACACATAATGGAACTAAAAGCCAGGTGGCTGGGAAGGAAGGGGAAAAATATGTTCAGAGAGGGAAACAGAGGTCTAGAACTAAAACTGAGCAAGAAGACAAAAACTAAGCCCAAGAAGGTCCGAGACAACACAAAAGCTAAGTGCAAGAGCGTGGCATGAAGAGAAAAAAACCAAAGTAAACCCCAAACATGAAAGACTAGATGAAAAATTCACAATGGTATAGAAGAGGGGCAGAAATGCAAACTTGATCAAAAAAACAAACCAAGAAAATGGGACCTGAAGACAAAGAGAGCTTTTCAAAAATCTAAACCATGAAGAGTGCTGCAGAGATAGGACTGAAAACAAAAAAGAGATGTGGGAAACAAGCCTGTGTTCCCATAGCTCATCCTTTATCCATCTATCAGAACCTGAGGTTCTGTCTCAGCATCTGTGAAACCCACTGGCACAGCAGCTGCTCCTGTCACCACCACTGAGGCACCCAGGGTTACAAACACCTTACACAGATCTGCGACAGCTGCATCCCTTCCTTCCACAGACGGCTTTCCGAGTTTGAGCACTGATAATGAGGAGGGACTAAGCACACCCAGAGCTGTTCTTTGAAAATATCAACTTCAGAATAATGCTAGAACTTAAAAATTGGCCCAGTCATCTGAATTTGAGAACCAAGACAGTGGAAAGCCTTGACCTTAATTTTTGTGTTCCAGCTCCCCTCTGCCCTGTGAAACAGAAATAATACTGTGCCTTTCAATTCGTAATGAAGAAAATAAGTATTTGCAAATGGCTCGGATATTATAGCAGTGAAAGCCACAAAAAGCCCACAAGGGATTCAATAATTCAATATTCAAAGCACAGGTTGAATAATGTGTAGCAAATGAGGCCGAAGGCTGTGCAGAACCAAAACTGCTCTCAACAGCTGCTTATTAGGTGAGGTCTGTCCAGCCCACGGACTGAATTTCCTGAGGGAGAACAGTACATAATCACCTGATTTCACAGTTACCATAATGCATAATACAATCAAACTCAAATGCTAAGAGACTTTCAAACTTCAAATGCTTGACACTGTGTAATGACAATTTACTTCTCAGAATAATTTTATGTAGAAAAAGCAGTTCGTTAAAGTCTGGTCTGCCTGATTAAAGTTTCAAATTTTGGGGGGAAGAAAATGCTAATTTAAAAAATCCCCACAAAATGGAATGGCAAACACACCATGCTAACTAAAGCCAACAAAAATTAAAAGCCCTTTGGTGGTCTAATAACTTAAATCTGGCAGTATCAACTGACAAGGCTGTCTTAATTTTACAGTCAATCTGAACTGAACCTTGAACTATCCTTGCATTCTTATGTAAATGGGTATTAGAAAATAAATCTATCTCCATAACACAAAAAAAAACCCTGTTCCAAAAGTTACAGCAACCAGTTAGACACAAAATCCCTTGCAAACCAGAAAATAAGATTTCAAGAATGCCCTTTCTTTCATGTTGCCTATTAATGGTTGTTACTGGGACATCAGTTTAACTTAATGTTTATTTTCTTAATTTTACATAAATATTGTTTTATGTCCTTGTTTTAACTTCTGTCAGTTATCACTTGATGAGATTGTGAAGTTGCTACAAAACAAAAAAAATTTATTAATCTATTACTCTTACCCAAAATCTCTGTCCCCTCTTTTGCCTCAGGTGGAGGCAAAATTACTCCAAATTCATAATCAGAAAATTATCATTAATGAATCACTGTCAAAACAGAATGTAGTGTCAAATGGAATTCTATCATAATTTAACAAGGCTCTAATACAAGCTGTATTTTCATAATGTGGTGAGAAAAAGACAGAATGTTTATTAATTTCCATATAATATCAGCATTCAGTGAAAGCTGAGCTACCAGAAAGAGTGAATTACGTGGGCTGTTTTCCTTAAAGAAAATGAGGGAAAACAGACACAGTGAACAAGAACTAAGGAACCAAACTTGCTGTCTTAAACAAAATCTTTTCAGGAAATTCAAACCACGTTCTCTTGGAATGAGTAACAAAAAGAACATCTCTTGCACTCACCTTAAATCCCACATGCTGCACAAACCCACTTTCTGCATGCATCTGCTGGAGCTTCTGTTTCTTCAATTTTTTAAATTCTAACAGTTCTTTGTATTCGGGTAACTCTCGACACGTTACTGGAATACTCTCTTCATCCTGTTCAAGGTTAAAAACCCCGAAAAATATTCTTACTGTAGGAATAGAGTAACTAGTAAGATACGTATTTGTTCCATAAATCAGTATGTATGATTAGTAATGTTTAAGAAAATGATGGCAATATATTCTACCATACTGGGAAAATACTTTTAAAAACGTAACACCCATACCCAGTATTAACTTCTCACCTTTACTGGTAAGAATAAAATGTGATGAGATGCACCATGCCATGACTGAAAGAGTAGAACTTCCAGATTTATTCAACTTCTTTATCCCTTTACTGTCTCTTAACATCTTATAAAAACAGAATGCTATTTTTCATAGATAATGAAGCAGTTTGTCTCCCTACAGGCCAGTGCAGACATCTTTGCCAGAGATGCCAACAAATGGTTCTCTCTTTTTCAAAGACAAGCAATTTCTGTTTTTTTTTCTCATGCAGTTTCCTTCAAAGGCTGAGGATCTGTTATGAAAGGACAGAAGCTCTAATTCTAGTTCAGATGCTCATTTCAAGGTAATGATTTTATTGTAGCAGCTGTAGTTGGTAGATGTCACCTGTTTTCAAAGATGACAAGTCCTTACTGATGTAGAGCAGTTTTCACATCCTGCACTGACAGGAACGTTCAGGTAGGAAAAACAACTACAACTACAAGATAGTGATTAATATTCTTCTAATCTAGCCTAAATATGTAATTTCCATTCCTTTTTATGAATCTGTGAAGACTGAAGATTCTGTATTATTTAGTAAGTTTATTAAAGGAAGTGAGGAAAAGAGGCTTTATTAAATTCCTGAAAGGCCTTATCAATTATTTAATTGTAATTATGAGGCTATATAAAGGACTAGACTGCAAACATTCAGGAAAGTTATGGGTGAATGACACAATTCAGTTGTCTACTGATAAGCTACATTCTCTTAAATATAAGGGAATTCACTCACCAGGGATTCACCTTCCACGCAAATCTCGGAAGTTTTTCTGAGAAAAACTGCCTGTCACAAAATAACTGTATACTGAATAAAGTATACTTTAATAGCTCCCTGTGTGGACAATTCATTCTGGAATAGTAAGTAGTTGTGTTCCAGAGTAGACCACTCACAAAATTAAGAAATCATAACTGAAAAGTAAATGAACTCTGTTAGGAATCGTGGGTCCTCATTTGGAAGTAACTCATTTATACCAAAATACAATTTTTCAGGAATAGTTATGACTGGTAATAATCAGGCAAAAGTTTTTTGTCTTTACACAGGCAAAGCATGTGGTAATTCCACTGTGACATGGAAAACATAATTTTCCTGCTACGCTGCTTTTCTTCTGCACCACGATGCAAAGTATTTTTCTCCAAAAAAGTGATTGTCACTAAGAGATCTGACTGTTAACACTAGAACAGAATCCTGTACATTCATTTTGAATATAGTTTACAATCCCTTTTTGCTTCCAAATTGCTTTTATTTTGCACTGATTGCGGGAATCTTTTTGGTAACTGAACTCCCCTGTGTATTTCTACCTTACTGAAAGCCAGAACTGTATCTATCTAGAAATGGTGCTCTAGTGAAGAAAGAAAGGATTATGCCAAATTTAAAAAAAAGAAGAAAAAAAGTCTGTGTGTGTGGCACATGTCCACTATTATCACTGCAAAAATGTGAAACAGTAACTTCTGTCTAAATAAAAATAAATCCCAGTTGATTTATGGTGTCTACATTAATTATTAGGACACCATGGCAAAACCAAAATGTTTCAGAAAACTGTTCAGAACAATTAGAAAATATGAATTTAAAAACAATACAGAACAAAAGCATGTTAGCTCAAAACCAGCTGCATTGCATCTCTTCTAATATGCATTTTACTTTCCACGCCTTTTAAGATTCTTATTGGAATATGCAAAGTTATCAGGAGTGTCTGTGGGTGAGCTGAAAGATCATCAGAGAGAGAATACAGAACATGAGTGAAGATGGAATTTAAGACTGGGAAATAGATAAGTAAATTTAATAATTAAGGAAGACTGTGCAGTGCAGGTAAAAAAGTCAGTAAAGAAAATGAATGGACTTATAGTGGGTGGCCTCAGTACTTGTGTTATGCAACAAGCTCTTCACACACAAGATGTCACTAGGCTCACAAAAAAATAGAATTAACAAGTCAGGTCCTTCAGTCTAAGCATAGGAAAACCACAGTGATTCACACCAGCTGTGAAACTTGCCCAGCTCCCAAGCAGCAGGATACAGTCCCTCTATGAGTCTATATGGAAATGGCAACGACGTATATCTAAATTCTTGCTGTATTATTGCATGGGATAAATTAGGAAAGTAGCACACACCATGATGTAGCAATTCACTGGGTTAGGGTGTCTACTAGAATTTGCCTCTAAGAATACATAAATATGCTTGTTGATTGGCAATTCAGTCTGTTAGTTCACACTCTGAAGTGGATTTTACAAAATCCATAATTAATTCAGCCAGTAAAAGATTAAAAAAAGCAATGAAGTCAATAGCATTTGAATTTTACCAGGGCTCTATGTAACCTTTCTAAAACACATCTTTAATCAGAATCCCAACTATATAATTTACATGATTTTCAAACCTCTCTCATGCCAGATCACTTTTAAAAAATATGCAACTAAAACTTCTTCGAGCTATTTCAGGACAAACTGTTTATGACTTACAGACTTCCTTCCTGATTTGGTCTGAATTTTTTGCTATTGGAGGCTTTTATATTAATAAAAATATAATGTATTTATAATTCAAAATGGCTCATGAATCTTACTACAATTTAATACTTACTTGATGGTATTTTATGGTGAAGATGCCTAATTCTCTAAACACTAAACAAGGGCAAAGTGACAGCAAGCAAGACATTCTGTGACTGATTTAAATGACATACCGATACTTCCTCTTCTGCTGCAGTATCCATATGGCTGTGAAAACTGCATCTGTCATCATCTTCATCCATATAAACTGGAGGTTCATGAGATGTCATGAAAGTTGAAGGTTTGAAAAGATGTTTATTTAAAGGATGTTGCCGTCTACTTGATGACTACAGTGAAAAAATGGTATATTTTTAAAAACATTCCTTGGCTATTATTTAAAAAATCTTCATTGATAAAACTTTGCCTGGAATTTGTTCTTTTGCACTAAGTACTCTATCACATTTCCAATTACTTTTCCTTATATCTCTGTATCATAGCCTCCTACAGCTGGAGTCCTTTCATTACATCCACCTGTTTATCAAATGAACAGTGCAATACTTTGGTAAAAATGCAGCAAGAAAGAGCCCTTTCCATAAAGCCCCCACCCTCTGAACAGGTGAGACTGAGAGCAAGAGTAAAACAGAAAGTAAGGCTGTTACAATTCTGAAGACTGAGGACCAGAGAGCAAAAATACCAAAAAACTTCCAGTGGTGTGTGAGACTAAGCAAGGAAGTAATTTTGCACAGGTCCAAGAGCCAAAAGGTCCGTGCCTGACACTCATCATCAACTTGTAATTGTGCCTTACAAAAAATCCAAGTCTAGACCTATTGTCCTGGTGCAGGAGAGATAAAGCAATTCATTGCACCAGAAAGAGAATTTTAAGAGGTAGAAAGAACTGCTCTCTGAAGGTTCTTTTTCGTTGCCACTGCATGAAAAAGGAACCTAAGAAACTTTAGGTGAAATAAATTACTCCATTAGTGCACATCTAGAAACTTTCAACTTCAATGCTGTCTGAAGGTAAGAATGCATGCCAGTTTTAAAAGGCACTCAGCCCCTATTACTTATTCCCCAGTGGGAGAATATTAAATATCAAAAAGAATAATTTGGGGTGAATGAAACTGACTCAACCCCTTACTTAGCTACTTTCCAGACCAGCATTTTTGACATTTAATGTCAAAACTTACATTCCTCAACTTTAAAAAAACCCAAGAGTGTGAATGAAAAAACGTAAGCATGAAAAGTGTTTTTTCTAACAAGCATAAAAGAGAGGATTGTTTTACACTGTGCCTAGCTCCTCATACAGCTAAAGCAAAAGGAATACCTGCAACAGTTAGTACTTTCTCCTTTTTTAGCAAGAGTTTTTATCCCAAAAGGTTCCTGTATCAGTTACAAACCTGTAATATTATAGTACAACCCTTTATCTCTAGAGGGATTCAATCTCCAAAGAGGGATGTAGCATTATTTTATAGTTGTGCAGTTTAAAAAGTAAAGGCACAGATGATACAAACGATTTAGATGGAAGCCATCTGTGCAGACAGGAGTATCACAAGGAATTGAGATTAGCTCTGTTCAGTCTTAAGGAAAGAGATGAAATCTGTAGTAACAACTGGAAGGTGGTATCTCTGATCTGCAGAACTAATGCAGTGCAAAAAAGAAGAGAATTTCTTCTAAGACTAATGTACTATACCCATTGTGTTGAAATTTTCCACTTTCTGCCTTATGATCACCAGCTACCTGTGTTTTGGTGCTTTTATGGTTTCCTTTAAGACTTCAAACCTCTCTAAAATACTTCCAAGTATAGATGGTATTTCAGCTTGAGCTGACACAGTGATTTACATTTTCTGTTAACGGAAAACAGATCTGCATTCAATACTGGATCTGGAGTCAGGAAGGGAAAACTGTGCCTATGCTTATACAGGAGCACTGCCATGCATAACAGTGCTGTGACCTACAAATT
Organism: Pachycephala philippinensis; assembly: GCA_013397055.1. NCBI lineage: Eukaryota > Metazoa > Chordata > Aves > Passeriformes > Pachycephala > Pachycephala philippinensis. The sequence continues at coordinate 134,639 of VWZT01016777.1, forward strand.
GAACTGAGGATTTGAATTCTCTTCTTCTGGTGAAGAATGAACTAAAACACTACTTAAAAGCAGACAGTTAAAGATCATTTTCCCTGTGGGAAATATATCGCTAGATTAAGCTTAAAAGCAGGTGCACTAATGATATTATATAAGGATTAAATTGAAAATGATAAGCCATAATTGAAGAACTGAATACTAGAGTCCTAAATCTCTGATCCTGTTTTATTTTCACCAGCAGTAGGTAATGGTTATACAGGAAAATAAACTGATAAATCCTGCTTAATTTCCTGTATCATTTGTTAGAAGAGACATATGCCATGAGTAGATATACATGGTAACTTCAACAAGATGTTCAAGAACTGAACAGGCTTCTCACCTCTCCAGTAACCATTTCAAAAAAATGAATCTTGGACAATCCCCATGGAGAAATGCAAGTATTTTCTAGTGAAGCATCCCTTTTGACACAAATCTGTACATTAAATATATCTGTTTCTTATTTTCCCCTAGGTACGTGCTTTAAGTATTAGCATCCAGTTTCCACACTTCTATTACTGGCAGTAAAGCAGACACACTGCAGCTACAGTGTACGTGTACACCCAGTATCACAATTAGGACAAGTGTAACACAAGCACGACCCAGGCTTCCAACAGCCCTTGTATTTCCTTTCTGCCACATTCTGTTATCTGCACTGGAGACCTGGGAATAACTACCCTGGTATGGTGCTGTCAATCTGCGTTCTAAGGAGACAGCTCTATTAGCACACTGAGAGCTCCATTTCCCCACACACACTGTTTGTTTGACTTTCTCATCTGCTCTATTTCTTACACAGGATACAAATATAACACAGGCATGCTGCTTAATACAAACCAGGGCACAACGACCTTACTCTTATGACCTTGCAATGAGGACGTGAATCACACTGCAAAAAAACTGATGTAAGTATTAGATATGTTCTAGATAGAAGCCCAAGAAAAATCTGTATGATGGGACCATTACTGTTGCAGTATGAGAATGTTAAGAATTTCACAGAAAATATGTTTCACTCTTGGTTATACTGGGTTTGTCCACAGTGGGATCACTGCTCAAATTGGTGAAAAATATGGTTAAAATGTCCCACATCAACTGGTTAAGTACTCCCTCTGTTTATCAAACCCAGTGATCTGCTGCCTGGCAGCATCACACACATTCTGTAACGATGGTCTTTCCAAACAAAATTAACAGCAAACAACAAAAGGTGTGACCAAGGTAATTTAAAGTGGTACAGTGGCATAAAGAACTCAAACAATTGTAATTTTCAGAACTAAATTTTCAGCGCCTCTTGAAATCAGCCACACAGTATTATCATACTACAGAAATTAGCCCAAACTGTGTAAGTAATTTGGAATTCTGACAGATGAATCTCCACAGCATTTAAGGTATCAATGTTTCCAGCTGGTTTTTTTGTTCTTCTGCCAGAAGGCACTTTTCCAATAGACAAAGGGGCAGAGTCACGTCTGCACCTTCCCTGCCTCTGTTTGTAGAGCACAATAGTAGATTAAAATCCTGGTGACAATAAAATGGTATTACCATGATGGATGGCAAACTGGAAAGCCTCCAATACAAGCAAGCACTTATTGTTTGCAGTAACTTCAGAGAATACCAGGAGACAACTAAGGGTGTGTAACACTTTAGATTAATACGCAGGAACCGTGGTAGATCTTTGTATCAACCCATGGACAGCAACTCTTGTTTCCAACCTTTCAAAGAACCAAACCTGCAAGTTTGCCTTTTTGTAGAATCAATATAAAGTTTACTCTATTCTTTATCAGAAAACATCATGGACACCTAGATGCAAACCAGTAATGTTACTCCACAAAATGCCACTGTAACGGGTTTTGAAGAAGTTTTGTAAATAACATGGAAACAAAAAAAACCCCAAACTCAACAAATAAAACCCCCACGAAACCTGAGACTGCCCTCTTCTACTGCCTACAGTCCTTATTAGTACCCAAGAGCACCTTAAAGATTATTTAAATAAAAATATGTGACTGATCGGCACAGAAATTTAGTCTTTTCTTTTGCAAATTAAGATTTTTTGGGACCATATTTTTTTCTCATCCATTCCAAGATCAGAATCAGCACTGTATTTTAATGGACATTTCAGTCTTAAGCCTATGCTTGAGCTAATTCAGCATGCTCAGTTATACATAATTTTCTATGGTTTTATTAATTAGAAGATTACTGTACAATATGAATTATAGGCCTTCTTATCTTCTTCCAACAGGGTTTCCATTATCACTTCCTGATCAGTTACAGTAAACTTACAAATGAGGAAGAAGTACCCCAAGACCATCATTCTACCCTGTTAGTTCAGCCTGCAATCTGAACACTTCATGTCCCCAAGAGTTGTCAATGTGAAACCAGAATTATCATCTAATTCACTCCATAATGCTACTGACAGAAGAAAAAGATTACTTCATTAAGTAACTTTATTAAAAGTATTAATGATTCCGACTCAACTTGCATATAAATGCAAACAGAAATACAGAATTCTGTAAAATTGTCTCACCTTTTTGGAATATAAATATAAGTTTGGAGTTCTTCCTGGAACTGGAATACCAGCTTTAGTCAATTTAATAAAATATTTCTGCACTCTACTGGCAACCTAGAAAAAAACAAGATGCATCAACTCAATGTCAAACGAAATGTAACTAGTGCTCACTCCAAAGTTTTGCCAGGATTGCTACATTGATTAAGAACATTAGGAAAAGAAATCCTCTGGATTCTACTCTGTGAAAACTACTCTGACTGGTACCTATCTTGCAGTGCTGCATTTTTACTATTTCCAGATGCTTTGACAGCTTTCAGAGGAAAAAATTACCCTTCTTTAAACATACACAGAAAATCTTGCAGAAATTGTGAAAGAACTTTAGTAGTTTGTTTCCTGCTGCAGCTAAACTCCTTCTTACCAATGCCAGCTACGTTATCCACAGTTAGCATAGAGAAAGCAGGTCTCCATTAATGAAATAAGTAAGCATGCCTATTTTTTCAGGTGTGGAGAAATACAGATGTGATCAGCAATGAGCTAATCCTGTATACTGAAGTACTTAATTATACATTTACCTGAAAGCACACAACTGAAGTAAAAGAAATTAAAGTACTGTAAACACAGAACATCAGCATTTTTTACTTCTGGTCAAAATGGAGAAAATTCATTTTGGGAGAAAAATTCCAATGAGTCAGATGCAGAAATACTTGGAGTCTCCTCATCTGCATCCTTTTGTGGATCTCAGCCCCAGTACAGAACTAATTCTTCTGTCTGTGATATTCACATGTCTGCCCATTCTACAGTACTGGGGTGCAGGAAATTCAGCACTCCAGTGTAACTCAGTCTGAGCACAGCTGGTGTCACTACACTTGCTGTAGAGAATTAAATGTGTGCTGTCAAAACCTAATGAACAGCTAGGTCTGGCAACTGTGCCATGGGCTTTGGGGCACATTTAACATTCTGTATTTGAGATCCAGTGCAAGAGTCACATTGTTATTGGTGAAATGCAGGTCCTGCTGTTACATTTTTAAGACGAAGTGATTACTGAAAATACACTGAATTTTCTTTACTGATATTTAAAAAAATAAAAAAGTAAAGACAAGAGATTACTTCTCCAAGTGTTTTACATGTTACCTGCTTTGCTGTTCTATTTCCCAGTTCATCTGCTATCTTCTGCCACCGTCGAGACTCTACTTCCTCTGGTGGATACTTCAAAAGCAATTGCTCGAGCTTTTTCTAAATCAACAGTGAAAAGGAATAAATACATTTTTCCTAGTACAGGTATGAGTTATCAAGTATCTAAATACACGTGACTCTGATCTCCCAAGTGCTATAAGCATTATTACACAATTTGCTTTTATGCTCATTTATGTTACCACAGCTACAAAATGAAAGCATTTCCCATTACCTGTTCCTCTACAGTCCACAGCTGGTTAAAAGTTTCAGGTTTGGTCTCATCGCAAAGTCGCCCTCTTATCATCTGCTCAAATACAGGACACAAAATGGAATGTGTGTTTAGAAAAATTATAGCTGGGGTAATTGATTTGAACCCTCTTCCCACTTAAGTTAAACCAAAACCAAACCAAAGCATGAGACTTCAAAACAAAATTTGCCTAAGCCAAAGTTTAGTTCTGGGATTCGAGTACAGGAATGGCACATCACCCATCACCAATATGAACATTTGAAGAAACAGTTCAGATATTCACATTCTATACTGAAAAGAAGAAAAAAAATTTAAAAATCACTGTTTTGTAATTTGTTTTTCTTTCCCTTTGAACAACTACCTGTGGACGACTGTTTGTGGAACCTTCTGGACCATCACTTAAAGGCAAGACAGAGTACGAAATAGACTCTCCATCCTTCTTGGGATCCAAAGGACTTTTTGGTCTTGCAGGTATACCTACTGTGAGCAACACAAAGGAAGAATTATTAAACTTCCACACTGGTACTTTCTTTCTTGTAACATATGCCCACTTTCTTTTACCTTTGTCAAAAATCAGCTTCACTCTCCTACTGTTTCGTTTTCTGTTTTTGAACTCTCTCTCAAAGTTTCCAAGGCTAGTGGTGTATTGGTCCCAGGCAATCTCAGGGAGCTGAACAACTCTCTGAGGAAATGGAAGACCCATATCAACCTGAAAATACAAGAATGAAAAGTAAAAAGCAGTATTTAATGCAATCACTTTATATCCAAACAAAAACCTACAAATACTGAAATGCTATAAAACCCAATGCTGCTTTTTATTTGACAGAAGAATGGAAAACCAGAATTTTTGGAGTGCCATGCAGCACACAGTTTTTTTAAAGAGAAGGTAAGATCTTTCAAGAATAATACACAACAGTGCATATAAAATATGCAGCGGCACGGTCAATGATGGCTTATTGAGCATAAAACTTTAAAGTGTGCATTTCACAGCTGAAATCAGGTGTTTGACACTTCAATAACCTGTTTCTGACTGTCCTTTATTAAACATACTGTTAGCTCAGGATATGTACCTTTCCTAATCCAAGAACCCAAAAGATTCAGAGTTTTATCTCCTGATAAACCTCAACTCCTCCCATCAGAGAAATCCATGCCTATTTTGCACTGATTTTGCTGTCTTCTGCATAGAACAAAACTGTTGCAAAGCTCACCTCTTTATTTAAAGGTAACTGCAAGACTATTATTCCCTTGGTCCTTTTTGGACAAAAATACACCAGAGTACTTTAAACTGTCATTAGTATTTCCCCATAAAATGACTATCAAATGCAACACTCTTACGTCGTGCATGCCATTAACTCCTCTCAACACTGAACAGAAAGACAACTACTGAAACCAAGGAGCTTACATCTGACCTAGGTGTCTACAAAGCTAGGAAAAGAGAACCGTAACTCCATTCCTCACTGAAATACATGTTCCTGTCAGACTAGATGGTAACTGTGCTTGCCAGTGGTAGATCCTGCAGCGATAAAGGATTCAAGCTGAAAACACTTTTTCAGTATTCTTGTTACGACAGGATTTTTTTAAAACTTGAAAAGAAAATGTTTCCTTACAGAAATGGATTCTCCTCTATCAGATAATATTCTGTAACCTGTAACTCAGGTATGTGTTCTAGTGTTTACTTTGGGTTTGGGATATAGACTACATTTCATGCTTTTTAAACATACCCTATCAAATTCACTCAAAGCACAACATTTCAGTTCTCAAATGAGAAAGATCAGGAATTTTTCACCTGATACTTCCAGTCACCTGTAGATCTCAAGTTGTCTTAGAATACCTACACTACAAGTAGCAATTTTAAAATTACACTTCTATATATAAAAAAAAAAAGAAAAGGAAGCATATCTGATAAAATCATTGAAGACCTATTTCTTACAGATCTAATAAGAAAGCAAAGAGCTATTTTTGCTCAGCAGTTAAATGATTTAAACTCGTAATTTTTATGCCAAGTATATATATCTATTCTCCAATTTCTATAGACGGTGAGTTACTAGTTATTAAAAAAAAATCCAAGTAAGACTTAGGAAAAGTCCATAGAAATACCTTCTTCTGGAGTCTTTCCACAAATCCAATAGGATCTTTCAGTGCTTCTCTCTGGTGTCTGCCTAAACTTTCAAGATCTTGAACTGCTTGAGTACGTTGAGCCTCGAGTACAGCAATCGTCTGTAACAGTCTCTGATAACTACAGAGACAAAGGAAAACATCTCACTGCATTTGCCTTAAAAAGTGACACCCCCCACCTAAACACTAGCCACCGTTATCTACCAGTACCTACCAGATTTCATAGCTTATCTGAACCATTTCATAAACATTTTTACTGACTTACAGTAAAAGCATATTAAATTTATTTTAAGAGTAGATGATTTTATATAAACCCATAAAGAAAAAAATATTTAACTCTCCAGTGGTTTCCTTTAGATGTAAATTCTATAGTAGCTGAAACAATATGGTGTCAGGGACAACCTATATACTCATATTCTCAATAGGTGTAACCAGCAAGCTTTGTTTACAAAGTTAAAAATACCACAAACAAAATGAGCTAATTTCTCTTCAACATCAGCTTCCTTCTACCCCAATACAAGTGACTACCACAGAATTTTAACATTTCACCCAACCATCCAAACGCTGGACAGGAATGGTTTAGAAACACAGCATTTTGTAGAAGCCCCACCTTAGAGCAGAATATGAGAATCATTTTTGAAATGTAACAACAAACCAAGAAATAAGTAATTTGCAAAATAAATTCAAACCAGATTCCCCTAAGAATACAGAAGCTGAATGAAAATGTCAGTGTTCCCTCAGACGTACAGACAATTTGGACTGTCTATTTAACAGACACATTCGAGTCTTACTGCTGTGACTGTCATCATGCCTGTACCCAGTAACGTGTGCTTTCCAAACTGTGCTTGATGAAGTTAACTCACACTCAGGAAACCATATGACATTTTAACACAGCCTTTAAAAACCAGTTAACTACATTTAATACCTTTTATTAGTTTTAAAGTTACGGTTGCCCACTTCAGTTTCTGAAATCCCGCAGTTACCCACGGCCCCTGTTGTCGCAAGTTATTATGTATCAACTTTCTTAATGAAAATGTTTTCTGACATTTAATATTACAACTGTAATTTAGTTCAGCACAAAATACACATACTAAAATCAGATAGAGCTGTTCACTACTACAGTGTTTCAGTAACTTTTCTTTCTGTTGCCTTATTGCTAAAACAAAGACAAGCCTGGCACAATGAATTCCATGGATACAACAGAAACGATCCAGAGGTTACTGAGGTAATTTAAGTTTTTCAGTTGACTGCACTAGTAATTGGGTAAGGCTTTAAGTAGATGGAAGTAAACAATCTTAAGGCAAAATACAGGCTTTGTACCTTCAAATATTTAAGTTTCTACGTGGACATAAACCTGCTGCCTCTCCAATTTTCTTTCCACTCAAATGTAACATTTGCAAACATAAAATACAGCTATACTTTCTGAAGTTTGAAACTAAAATACTGAACTTGTTTAAAAACAATAGGACACGATTGTGTTATGAATTACTATGTACATTTGTCTGCACATATTCAGGTTTACATGGAACTAAGACCTAAAACACTTGTTCAATAGGCCATTAAAACTGAACAGTACAGAATATTTTCACTACTGGGAAAGTGCTCCAGTTTCTTCTGATCAGAATAACTCTGCATAAAACGAGATAATTACTGTGGCTATTCTTCAACAGGTGAAAAACAAACTTCAGAACCAGCTTACAAAAGTGGTGACAGCACGTCAGCACTGGCCTGAGGCAAGAGCACAGCTCAGGCTGTTCCAGGCTCCCAGCAGCCATGAGCCGTGCAATGCAGATCTTTACTCAGCCCTTACACACAGCTCGTGCTCGGGCAGCTCTGCCTGCACCTCTGAGCCCTGCAGGCTCCAGGGACATCAAACAGGCAGGATGCCAACATCCTCGTGTAGATGCAGCTGGAACAACACAGGAGAGCTCTAGGATACCTGGGGAGAGGATTTACCCTGAACAATAAAAAGCCTGTTTCCATCAGCAGGTGCCCAAACTTGTGTTAGCAGAGCCACAGTAACAGAGGCTCAGCAGCGTGCACAAATTTGCATCTAAGAAAAAGGCAGGGATTTTATTTAACTTTTTTCTTGAGCAATTTTACTTCATTTATTCAAATTGTATTTAAGCAATTGATTTTCTAAATGAAATTTGAAGAAAGTAATAATTTCATTTAAAACATGTAAATACATAGAAGTAAAAAGCAACCAAATGTTGGAGATTTAAATGAAGCGATAATTTAATGATGATTCACATGTGTAAAGGGAAAGAAGAAATCATCTTAATGAGGTAGCCTTCAATAATTTAGTCTGAATGAAAAGATGAATTTACATTTGAGGAAAAATAACACAAAACCAAGAATATTCAACTTCAGTTCCTTCCTTCATTAAAACAGTCATGTGACCTCACTGAAGTGGTCTTCGTGGAATTAAGTAAAAATACAAGAATCTCAGGATCATTCAAAAACATGTCATATGATACTGATCTGTGACTAGGGTAATATTATAATGAAATAATTGAAGAAAAAAAAGGAGGTTTTGAACCAACTGTTCAGACAAAAACATTTCCCAGCACTTTTCTGTCCCTCTGCTAAGCAATGGATTAATTTGGTGCTATCTACTTTAACTTTCATATTCCGTTTTTATGAATTAATATAGTCTGAAGCCCAAAGATAAGACTGCAGTTTTATCAAGTGGGTATCAGAAGTATTGAAATACAGAAAAATGGGAATTTGGGGATCTTCCATTGCCTAGGAAAAAAAATTCAAAATACTAGTTCTGAAATACATCATTTGCTCCATATCCTGGTACTTTAGACTTGCTGCAGAACTGCATTCTACCCAAACTACTGCACATTCCTTTCAACAGGACTTTTTAGTGAGCTGTAGGTCTCCAAATTTCTTTTAAGTTTCGAACAACTACTATTTCCACAGGCTCTCTGGTCCTATATGACTGTAATAAAGCCAAGTATTTCTCTGAAAAAGCAGCAAGCTAAATAATAACACACACACTGAGCCCCTTCTTGAAGCGTCGGTCTATCCTGGCCTCTTAGTCTCAAACACCACCATAATGCTTCTGCTGCATTACACAAAAGAGATCATGTGAATAATTGCCAGGACTATTTAAAAAAAAAACAAAGACAACAAAAAAATCTCCCCAAACCCCCAAAACAACAACAAAAAAAAGGTGGCTAAGAATTTTGCTCTCTGTCTTTCCAGGCTCTTTGTAAGTAAGCACAATTCTGATCCAAACTACCTCCTGCAGTTGTGTTAAAATTCTCCAAAACTGAAAAAGTCTAATAAAACAGAAAGTAGCTCATTAATCTGCTGCAAAACAAGCTCCATCCTTCAAAGAGGCACTCAAAGAGTAACCACCTCTACACCATCCAGCTACAGTTAAGTTACATCATTTTCTCTGAAAGATCTGTCAGGAATTACCAAGGATAATTATCTCACATCCTTTGCCAAAACCAAAAACACTCTTGAGTAAACTCACAGACAGGTCCCCTCCACTGACTGAAGTTACACTTTCCTCAGTGCTAAATACTAACTTGTTAGCACATACAAAACCCAAAGCAGTTTTCTTTGCAGGAAAACTTTCACTCCACAGAATGTAATTCTGTTTCCACAATCCCAGTATTGAAACACTCTTGCAAGTTCTTAAATCATGTTAATTGCCAGGAATCTTCCAGATGAACACTCAGATCATTCAGTACAGTACAGAAGCAGCTTCAGTATCTCTCCTGAAAAACCCTGATTAACACTGGGTTTTGAGGGACCAATGTTTAAAAAAGGAAAGCTACTTCTTACAGATTGACACTGATCAGCAGGAATTCCTGCTGATTCCGTTTTTCTTTTGCAGTGGTAAGTACTCCACTCTTTTGGACTGCTCCATGAAATAATTATCACAGAGCAGAGCCAGATTTCTGGAAGTCATGCCATAAGCTATTAGTTCTTACACAACTAATTTCCATGAATCTTGTTCTAACAGTGACTAGGGACACAGCAGCCTCCTCTCTTGCCTGTGACAAAACTTGAGAATAGCACCTATTGCCTTAATGAAAGCTATATCCATTCTGATCCAGTTTCCTGAGATCTACTTTCAAAATGCTTTTCCCCTCCATTCTTTCCATTCTAATTGCATTTACATTTCCAAATCAGAGTACCCAGTCACATCACAGATTTTAGTTTCTCTGCATCAGGACCTAACAGCAACCTTTAGAGAACACTGTATGAATAGGAATCAATCTGCTTTAACAACTGCACGTTTCTTGAGTTAACTCTTGTTTTTTACACTAAATGACTTGGCACTGACCTGTAAAAGCAGCCACATCGTTCACCATTTTTAAATAAAATAATTGTTTACAGTAAGAGTCTGTCAGTCTGAGAGTCCCTGCATGGTTTCTGCGGGTTTCCTCTCCCTTGAAGGGAAGAACATACTGTACTTTAAGCCTTAGCTGAATGAGTGATATGAGCAACTGATACTACAAAACGAAGATTTTAACTTTCAGGTAAATCAAATCAGATCAAATTAGTGGGTGAAATAAAGTGGCTGTCGACAACATTCACACAAATCCAAAAAAAAAAAAAAAAAAATCAACTCAAAATCAATATCCAAAGTCACTTGAAATTACTTTGGCAGCTATACTTGCCTTACATCATTCAGTACCTTGCAAAGATATGTACTTTGATGCATAATTAAAAAGAAGTGATTTATCCTCTTGACTTCTAAAATGCTGTGCAGCTGGTGGTCATCAATTTCCACTCCCAAAACTAACTGCGCTTCTCCAGTTATATATAGTTCACAGTATGTTAAAATGTACAGTATCATCAATTCTGGGGTGCTCTGACACTAAAAATGTGTATCACAACTTAGAAATACTCGCTAGTTCTCAGGCAGGTAGGAATTGTTTTACATGAGGGTGTACACGTCTCATAATAAACCACAGCTAAAATATATACAGAAAAAACCTTGTTATTTTGTATTTCCAAGAGCTGTGACACAAAACTGGTTATCTGTCACCGGGAGGATTTGAGCAAGTCTTTGTTTCATTGCCATCTGCTGGCACTCCAGCAAAGTACAGATTACAACCTGCTCTCCCATACCCAGGTCATTTATTACTCTGGATTTTTGTCTACTAACAGCAATTTAAAAAAAAAATCCCTTATTAGACGCTAAGATGAGAAAGCATTGGATATTAAACATGTTATCAGACTGTAAATTATGTAGGAAAAGGGAAACATTAATTGCACTTGGAATTTAAAAGTCACCCAAGGAGCTGTAGTTTAAGAGATTGGATCCCTGGAGAAACCTGTGAATCAGATCACAGTCCTGTCATTTCAAAGAAATGCGTTTTTTTTTGTTTGGGCTTTGTTTGAGTTCAGAAATAACAGAAAATGCTCCCAGCTCCTAAGTCTGGACTGAAATCTTTGCCAGTGTCACAATACAGTAATTTTGACACTGCAGAGTTTCTTGCAGTGTATTCTGATGTGTATCTAAGATTTCTTAAAAATCTCCAGCTGCACTCTGGCGGAGTCTGGGATTCAATGCTGGACGTGTAGAGCACACACCAGCAATGAGAAAGCACAGGAGACTGATGCAGAATGGCCCTTCTTTGATCTCCCTTCACAAACAGCAAAGAGTTTAAGGGCATAATCAATAAGAGCATACATACATCAACCCCTGTCAGGACTTGTAAAAGCACCTTTGCCTGCAGGAAGCAGCAGATGGTGGGTTTTTACCTACCTAATGCTTAGACACTATGACCAAGGTAATCTACTTACATGCAGCCTTTTCTGCAACTCTTCATTAAATTGCTTTCTACTCCGGCTTAGCCTCTTTACACATACTGTCATTTACTGTACTTTCACTATGCATATTTAATATTCATACTTCAGACCTTTTAAAGAATTTCAAAGATTAGTAAATAAGTAAACTGCATCTCTACGTTATACATTAAACAACTGAAGTACACATTAAATGGCTTCTCCAATTCTACTGTGCCAGGAATGGAACACAAAATACTATTTCTGAATGTCAGCCTCACACCTATTTAAAACAAAACAGAACTAACCCAAAAAGCACATTTTTAAAGGACATTTTTGAAAACCCAACAAATCCCAAGGCAAAACAGAAAATCCTACTGCAGTAATTTACCTGGATACAAAAGAACCATTTACCACTCTAATTTTAACTTTCTTTCAACTTTCACAGCTTCAGATTTTGTTTCAAGCATCTGAATAGTATTTTATTGGTTATCAACTTGTAATGTCCCCTTCTTTCTTAAATTCTTAACTCTTTCTCAGAAACAGAACACCCACTCATGTTAATTCTAAAGGCTTCATTCTTGTCAAGAGCTGTCCAACACACTCAGCAGGATTTAATATTAGCTGTACAAAAGCACCCTTATCAAATACCCACATTTCCAGCAACTTTTCAGAATTTTTAGTAGCAATTAGGTCTCTGCCCCTCTAAAGAAACACGGAACTTGTTTCAGTCTCGTCAACAAAACAGCATCCATCAGTCCTCCTGCAGTTAACACAGTTTAATACAGCCTTTTGATACTCTTTTGACAGCACTCTAAACCATTTGTCAGCAGGACACTGACATTCAGTAGGGAAACAGATACAGGTCCCTGTCATTCCTCTATTTTCCAGGCTTGAATTGACACGAGATAATGACAGTAAAATTGTTTTCTTCACAAGGGGCACAGAAAGACAGACTGACAGCATATCCCAAACTTCATCTCCTTCCCTCTCACTATCTCTAACGAGAATGGTCCCAATTCCTTTACTGAGGGAAAATATCACACAGATTCCTCCAGCATGACCACTTGTATATTTTTCTCTAGAAAGATGCTGGGGAAAGCAACTGTTCAGAAGCAGCTTTATTCCAGAGACAAAGTAAGAGCGACCCATGTTCCCATGAAACTGACCCAACTGCACAGAAATCCTCGAATAAAACAAGCAGAGAAAGCTGACAACAGCGATTATTGAACTCCTTCAACTAGTTTCTGCAGGTTTTCACCCAAGCAAGACACACACATACACTCAATTATTCAGGTACATATTCTCGCCATAGGAACAAATTAACATATTCCCCTCAAGTATCTGTTACTGGGCTATCTGAATATTATACTGAATTACAAAAATATGATCTACAATCATGAGTGGCTGAAAGTTCTAACAGCAATACAAAGCATTATTCATCAATACTTTCTGGCTAAAGAAGGGGAAGAAAAGTCAGAAATAAGGAAGAAAATTAGTAAAATATATATTTTTATTAGTACTCACTATAATAAACCATGCACAAACACAGCTGGTCCTTGGCTTAGGAAGCATAAAACCATCAAAGGCTGTTATACAAAACAGCAGCAATATTTTTACTTTGAGCTATCCAAAGCAAAATAAAGATGTACAATAATGAAAAATGAAAAATCAACTGGCTATTCCTACCAAGAACAAAGTTTAAAGGAATCCAAAAAGTAGGACCTTTCTAACTCTCAAACACATGTATTGTACCAAAGGAACAACCGCATTGATTAGAACTCGCTGCTGACTGAAAGAACCTTGTACAATAGTACTGCTCATGCAATTCCTTTTTAAAAGATACTGCTGGTCAGTTTTGCAGTTCATGCTGGAGATGCTGTCGAAATTTCATGGAAGAGCAGAACAGAAAATTAGTAATGGAGCAATTTCAAGCGGGGTTAGCTAAAACGGACAAATAAAGACATCCACAAGCTCAAAGCAAATGGCAGTCACTTTGTTCTTGTCTTCTTGGTGGCATCATTATGCTTACTAATATTTTAGTGATCCCTACCAAGTAGGCAATTATGGTGACATTAATTTATTCCTTGTTCCACCACACAACTTTTACATTAATGTAACTGCTATAACCACAATTTACTGCTTCTGCTTTTAAGGGTCCTTGTGTGTGCAGCCAAAACCACAGCCAGAGCCTTACTCTCCACACAGCCGTGCTGGGTCAATACATTACTGCCCCATCTTTGCTTGCCTTTCTTGCTCTTTTTTTTAAATCACGACCATGACTCCTATGGCATTTGATATTTGTTTCCAACTAGTATTTCCTACACCTCAAAACAATTCTTATTGTTTATTGATCCTTAATTTTCCAGTTTAGATGAATTTACTAATGAGCATCCTTAGAAATGGTAAGCATTTCCAAGTGAACAGGCAGAAAAACAATTTCTACATTTTTTTGTATTAGAGCAATAGGTTTCTTGTTGCTTGTGACTGGATTTTTTTATTTTTGTGTACTTTTCCCCTCCACTATTTCTGGTCCATGTTGACCAAAGAAATTGGGAAGACAAACTGAATTCTTGTGTATTCTCCAAAAACTGGCAGCTTGGAAAGGAGGTGAGACCATAACTACTGTCTCTACAGGAGACAGGCAGGCAGAATTCAGCTGTTACTCGTTACATTCCTCCATCAATCCATCAGCCCACACATCCAGAGGTACCATATCAAGGCAGCCAACAGGGAAACATCTCTGCACTGGAGAGTTCTCACTCTCTTCCAGGAGTGGATTGCTGCAACAGAGGACTCTTGGAGGTGAGAATACAGATGTAGGCAGAAAAAGAAAAGCAGGCAAATTCAAGGGGTAAAGGACACAAATCCAGAAGAAATCAAGCTTTGCTTTCCACAGGATGCACTACTTAAGTGAGGACTGCACTGTGTTTGCTAGTGCTGCTCATGGGATTGTGCTGTGGCTGGCAGCAAGATGCCTCTGTTCAGGGAAGAAAAACGAATGTGACAAATGTACTTGACATTTAATGGCTCCCAGAGTGTGCCCATTCCTAGGGAGCAAAAAGCTGATGTAGCACATGCCCAAGGCATTATCTCTTGCAAAGTAAGAGCTCTAGTCTTTACTGAATACTTTATGTAATTAGAAAACATGATTCTATGATTACAATAGCCTTAACTAAACCTTAATCTTTAGTCCTGCAAAAAATTTGTTCCATCTAACTTTTCCATTGACAAGTATTTATAGACAGAAATTATCTTACGGAACATGATAAAACAGTAATACTGGCAGAAAAAAAAATTCTCGAACTACTTCATATTTTAAGCTGTAGTAAAATACAAGGATTTCATTAATAAATGCAGTTGCATGCCTGTTATACTGTCACATTTTAGTAACACAATAACCTGCAAAACCAAACTGAAGTTGATCAGAAAGCCATATCAGAAGTTTCTAATTGATTTCCATTCTATTTCTGTTTTGTGGATCAATTAGCTAGAGCATCCAACTTTTACATGATTTTACTTAAAGCCCATCTTGGGTTTGGTTACTTACTTAGAACACAGACCAATCTACCAGACAGCAGAAACCACTCTCTGAAAAAACACTGACTTTTCATGTTTTAGGTTGACATTAATAGGTAGTTTAAGAAAAATATCACTGTATGCCATACCAGTTTTGTGGAACAAAGGATGAATTAAAACACATTGCAATCTAATACATATGGCCTTTATGTTTGTTTTTTTACAATTATTAACTTCTCTTTTTCCTCACTAAAACTGTATACCCTTCATCAATTCTTTTATATTGGTGATATATTCCACAAATAACTCAGAGGTATGAATTAAAACTGCTACTATGAAAAGTAACTTGATTTACACCAATTTCCTTTATTCTTTAAGATGAAACAAAGTCAGAAACAAAGTCCCCACAGACTAAAACTGACGTCTCAGGAAAATGAATTATTAGCTACTCATAGCTACATGACACCATTACATGGAATGTTAAGATTTATCTGTACATTGAAATAAATCCCTACTGTGTGATCAATTTAATTCAGAGACATATAGCTGAATACACAGGGATTATTTATAAAACTGATCTATTAGCATTATTATTAGCCAATATATTTGAAGACAGACATGGGTGTTTTTATCTTTTCCAGTTAAGGAAAAAACATGGTGCAAGTAAAATGAGAAAATTACAAATTCAGAAAGAGGATATTACAGTTACTTTAAGAAGACTGTGTTTAAGGCAGTTCTCAAACAATTGCTATGGCAAGGTGCACCAAGTCCTATTCTAAGAATTCAAGTGCAGTAAGATGAACTTTTATGAAGAACTGCTTTAACAGGATTCTTTACGCAGAAAATTTGTGACTGAATAAAATATAAAACCTATGCCAGAGGAAATGCTACAAATGTTTCTTTCTCACATTCATAAAATATTAGAAGTGGATCCAAAGACATAAACCTTACTATCATCAGTTGTTAAGTATATGCAAATCTGATTGCATGATCCTGCATAGTCGTCTGTGTTTCCAAGACCTCTGCAACAACACAACCCACCACAGGTAAGAATCCCCAAGATAGGATTTTAAGAGATGTATTAAAATCTTTCATTCAATCTGTCTTCACTTTAAATGCCAGTGCAGCTGTTAGGATTTTAAATATTATCAAGTAATAAAGATACATGAAAATACCTATCTACTGAATAAAGTCCTAACTCTTGGAATTAAATGCCTGTAGGGAATTGGTGCATAATGCTTCTATTTCAGTGATCTTACCTCCAGGTCTAAGTGGTTCCTGTAAAGCAAACTGCAGTTTACAGAATCCTAGAAATGCATTCTGTAACACATTATATGCACGTGAAACCTCAATTCCTCAATTACATTTTCTTCTAGAACCCAGGACTAAGAGTCAAACAAAGATTTTCCCTTTGTGCACCCTAATACCTACCAAACACTGCAAATCTCCAAAGGAAGTAGAGAGGAAAAAGAAGAAAATAAAAAACAAAACCAAAAACAGGCACTAAATGAAAGATTGGGCAAAGGCAAAAAGCACTGAGAATAAAATGCTGCACAAGACAGAAAATTAAAGTAAGCTACAGCAGTATGAGATAGAATTACAGTATAAAAAGATACAGCAAAGAGATATGAGAAATGCCTGAGGAAAGACATATGCAAAATACTAAGCACAGCATATAAAATTCAGCAGTGTAGAAAGTTTTAAATCAGGAAGTTCAGTCTTGATGAAAGTATCTCAGGAGAAAATGCAAATGTTTCTGAGCTAGAACATAGAAGCAAAATTCTCAAATCTGCACCAAGCCATACTTTTCTGAGAGCAATTACAATACACAAAAACTCCAATTATGTGTGTAGCGACAGAAAACATTAACACTTTACAACTATACAACCCCCAGATCAGCCTGTTATTACCTACAAAAATGTCTATGTTGTGATAAAATTTCTGCTTAGAGAACTCATCTCTTTGTAGGACAGATCTATTTTAATAAAGAAGTTGTGGGAACATCCATCATTTAAGCCTTCTGAATAATAATATTCCATAATCTGTGATGTTATTTTCCCTATCATATCATCCATTTTTCCCAAAAATATTAATATATGAATGCTGTTTAAACATGTCAAGATTCGAAAAGCAACAAAATTCATACAGAAATATGACAATATACATTCAGGTTTTTTTCTTATAGCAAGTCTTATCAACAGCTCTTAAAGGTTTTGGTATACTCATATTTTATCAATGTCACAATAATTTCTTGAAGAGTGAAAATCAACTGTATGAATGTGTATATCACCAAACTATGTAATGTAACAAGAAATAATAGAAGTTTACAGCCATATAAAATTGCTTCTATGACACAGAGGAATGTATTTTTTTTCTGCCACGGAACATCCAAAGAATTATACTAATGCCTTCTTGGTGAAATCTGCCTCCTCAACCTAGCCAAGATGCTAATGTCTCTCTGAACTGGCTTTTAAAAGAGAACAGAAACATAAACCAGAGGAAAAAATCCCCCATAATCACCCCAAACTGATGAAGGAGAGAAAAATGAAATGGTACCATTTGAAGATCTGATATGCAGAACACCAGAACACTTGGCTTAGGCAGAACTACCACAAAGTGAATACCCTCTGCCTCCAGCTAAACCTACCTTAACAGCATGGGAACCCCAGAATTCTTTGCATCTGACCAGTCAGGGAATACATTTCTGCTACAACTGGCTGTTCTATTTTTTTTAGTTTAACATTCTAGGAAATAAGTACCAGATGAGATTAAACAAGGGTATAATTAAGACAGTATTCAAAAACTGTAACACATGAATTAAGAATATCCTCTAATGAACTTTGCTATTTTTAAAACTGGATAGAGGATATAGTGCATTGCACTTGATTTATTCTTGAACTATGAAATTCTGCATAAATGACAACTGCACTCATACATCAAAACATTGACTTAAATTCTTTAGAAGGATCCTATTACCATGCAGAACCATCAGAATACCAGACTTATTCTCTTACAAATATAAACAACAAAAAAGGATGGCCCGTAATTTTCCACTTCTATCAAAACTTTTTTAAATGAAGAAAAGACACAGCTAACACTCCCTCCCTGCAGTAGCATGCATCCCTCTGGGAAAGTAGAAATATAAGACAGGATAAAAACAATAACCATTTCTTTTGGAATTCTGCATTCAGGCAACAAGCTGGTAGCGAGCCACCAAGTCTTACTTGCAGTTTCAAAAGCTCCCCACCAAGTTCTCACGCACAGGCTGACAATCTGAACAACAACTACCCATTTCTTCAGAACTGGGTATGTTCAAAAGCTAACACTAGGGCACGCACCTGAAATTTTCAAGGACAATTCAGATCTGTGTTTAAGAATAGAAGAAACTACTGTTATTTTTACAGTATTTTTTCCTAAAAAATACAACCCCCTACACCACATTACTAATGCATCTGTGTACTAATATCAGATGAAGTCATATTACATACAGATCCAAAATCATCCCAAGGAGTCAAAAGACAACAGTCCATTTTTCCCATTTATAATTTAAGGAAAAGTAATTTTCTTTCTTTGGACTGATGGCTGAAGCTGCAAATATTTGATCATTATTTTGAAATCATAGTTTGTCTAACTCATGCTCAAATTCAAAATTTTCTGATTAAAATTATTTATTCATACCTAATACTGAACAAAATTTCACTATATAAATAATGCAACTCGAATATAAAAAATTCAGTCAATACTGGATTAAACAATCATCTGTGCCTTGTGCCCCATATTCACAGTAACTGTGCTGTGAACATTCACTACATTTACACTGAACTACTACCAGTGCTTCAACCCTTCACATCAAGCAAACTGAAGATCATCTGCACTTGGCCTTTCAGAACTCACAACAAAAAAAGGGAACACCTACTAAACAGCAAAACACAGGAGTCAAAACAGCATTATAAAGACTGTGAAATAAAAAACTGTGTCCTGATCTACTACCTGAAGACAAATTTTCTCCATGTAAACTTTCTTCAGTGAATGGCCCTTTTGTTTCAAAAATCTCTTGCACAGTTACCACAAGGTATAATTACCACAGTTCTACTTACAGACATTCAGATAATAAACATAAAAACAAGCTAGAGCTCTTTTATAATAATAATAATCAACATCATCATCAGTTGTACGTGTCTATATTTACATATAATGAATATAAATATCAATGTAGACATAATTTACTTTGGAGAAAGTTTCTGCATTTGATCAGTTCATCTTCCTGAATACAATAATGCTGAGCTCTTTCCCAGACACTCTGAAAAAAGTATCTAACTTTAACTTCTATGTAAGCAGAATGACAATTGTATAAGCTGTATCTGCAGTGTCTACTGGATATGCTGATAAATGACTGAAATCTAATTTAAAGTTTGATTTCCTTTGGTTTTCCTTCCAGCTAGTTCTTAAGAGAAAATAAATAACAGATGCATTTTTAAACAAACAAAAAACCCAAAAACACTCAAGAAACCCAAGTTCTGGCTCAAGAATTCCAATTGCTAGAAATGTATAAACCACATTGCTGTACCATACTGCATATTAAATAGTTTAATTTTGTTTGAGGTAGAAACAAGAAAAATGAAAACTGAAGAATATGAAAATTATAAAGCACTTAAATTTTTGTGGAAGTACGTTAAATACTTAATGATTTTAGCAATAATAATATATTTTTGGTAAGAAACAAAAGCAGAATTCATGGTTACCATAGTTACACATACTCTTTGTTGTGTTTCAATGCCACATGATCTGATTCAAAGTAATACACATCAGGCTCTTCCTCATCCTCCTCTGCAGTGTGGATGTTGGCACTCTCTTTGGCAGATGGTACAAATCCAGCAACAAGCCTAGACTCAGAAAGTGGCTTTCTTAGTCCATCACTCCCATGATCCCCTGTATTACTATTTCTCTCTTTTTCATTCTGTTTGATTTCTTCAGACTTTCTGGGAGATCCATTGATATTATTAATACCTACAGGTACATTCTTTTCAGTAGGACTAAGATTATTTTCCTCAACCTGTCCGTTTTCTCTACAAGGAGAGTTATTTTTAGTAGGGCTGCTTCTGGCAGGGGCAGCCCTTCGTGGTGAAGTTCTCAACGTGTATCTGTGTTCTTGAAGTTCCAACGTATTTGTCATCTGAGCTGAAACACAGTTCAGCGCTGAAGAATGTGGTTCAGGTTCACCTGAGATTGATGCACTGTCATGGTGAGTATTCAGGTTGCTCTTGGTGTTTTCAGCACACTGTTCCTTAGAGGCACTGCTATCTCCCACAACATCCACCTCCTCCTCCGAATCCCTTAACAAAGATGACTGGATTTCAGAAAAGGACCCTGTAGCTGGCTCATATGCCTGATTAGCATGCTCCTCAGGCAAGCAGTCATTTACTGTTTTGTGGTCCTCTAACTTTACCTGTTCTTGAGAGTTTGTGCAAGGCACATAATGGTCTACAACACTGTCCTCTTTGCTGCTATTAAGCAACAATGAAGAATGGGCAAATGAGTTTCCATTTTCTGCTACTGTTTTGTCCTTGGGCGTACGGGAACCAGCACTGTTTTGCTTAGCGTTCCCATCAAGCTGACAGTCATCACAGTTAAGAGAATTTGAGTCTCTCTCACCAACTCCATTGACAGTCTGATAACCTGCAACCTCTTCAACTACTGCAGAATTATTAAACCCTTCTGCACAGACATTCACCTTTTTAACTTCCCTTTTCTCACAATCATCCAATATAAGACATCGACAAGCTCGCTTAGTCCCCGTGGAGGCTGCATCATTGTCCGACACTAAGCTTTTATGCTCCAATGACTCCTTTTCTGCTTTAGCAGGCAAGTCTTCTTCGGAACTGTTGGGTGCCTCTGAACGTAGACAGCGCTTAATTCTTTTCAAAACTGGTGAAACAGGTTCTGCTTGTTTTTTTTCACTATTTTCCACAGTTTGTTTATCACCATTATCTTTTTCCGAAGTAGAAAGCCCTCTCTTTCTAGGGCTCACCCATGACTCCCGAGCACTCTGTTGTTTCAAATCAGTAGTTCTGCCACCGTTGCTGCCCTTCTGAGTTTGCACAGACTCTGGCCTCTTCTTTGGTGACCTGGATCGGATTTGAGGATGGGGTGAGACTTCCTCCGGATGAGCAATACTACGGTTCCTTAATGTTCTACCACAAAAATTTTCATCCAAACCATTTAAACCCACTGTAGATCTTGTAACACGAGTAGATCGAGAAGCAGCCATACTATGGCGAGTCCCTAAAGTATGTTCATCGTGATCCACTCACTGGGAAACCTTCGAAAAAAATGTAAACAAAACAGTCAGAAAAAAAAATTTAAAAAACACCTAGAGACACAGCAAATCTGAAGAATGTATTGTCTCAAATGTACCAATGCAAAACTGAATAAGCCCATTCAATGTTTTAATACTGCTTCCTTCCATGGTATTTCTTCAGTGCGTTAAATTTTTCCATCTCAGCTACAAAGTAGCTGACTTGGTATTTGTGGTTATTCTGGCTTTAGTACTTGTGTGAGTGTTGCTCATATTTATGCCTTATGTAAGGCTGGAATGTCCCAGTTAGGCTCTAGTTACTAAAATACACTATTTTTATGTGTTGTACATATGTTATAATGTATTGGCATTATTATTTAAGTCTGTCCGTTCAAGTGAAAGGTATGAGATTGCCTTCTTAATATCCCCCAGTTTCCAGTTACATGGTTTCACAGACTAAGAAGTAAACCATTAAAATTGCATTTGCTTACTCAGTTGTTGCTTAAAGCAAAAACAAATCTCTCATAAATAACAAAACAGAACTGCAATTCTAATTAAGCAGGGAATTAAAAAAAAATAAAGCACACCACTAAAAAATACTTACAGTTATTATTAGTAAAAATGAAATAAAACAAAATTTCTGAATCAGAATCATGAAATCATTCCAGCTGGAAAGGGCTTTGGGAGGCAATCCTATCCAACCTCCTATTCAAATGAACATGAGGCCTAAATTCAGATTTAGTTACACGGGATTATTATCCAGCTGAGTCTTGAAAAACACTGAGTACAGATATTCCACAACTTCTCTGGGCAGCCTGTTCCAGTGTTTAACTGTCCTTAAAGCAAAAATATTTTTTCTGATACCCAGGTGGGCCCTCTCCTATTTCTGTATCACTTACGACAACAAGAAGCCTGGCTCTATCAGCAATCTCCTCTGAGGTACTGGAAGGCTGTTTCCCAGGTCTCTCAGTTGGCGAGATGAATCATCACTCACATCAGATTTAAGTAAATTCAGATACAAAGATAACTTTGAAACATCCCATTTCAGAGTGTCTGTATTTCATATTTCAAGGTGAAATGTAGGAGTACTTGACCTGCCCAGTACCTCGAAATAATTTTTAAGAGAAATAAATTCAGTCTTACCCTTCTATTCATTTAATCTTTAAAAGTTTAATGTGTCAAACTCCACATCACCACAGATCTGTCATAATAGCCATGCTAATGAATAGATTCACATTTGTGCATAATGGCATACCTCCCCTTTTTCATCTACCCAAATTCCAGCTTATACAAACCCGTTCAACTGTCATATGATGTGAAAACTACAGATTTTAAATATGGAATCAAACCTTTCACACATTACTTAGAAATGCTGAAAATAACAAATGGAGAAAATTGTTTCAAGAGGTGTTTTTCATTTTCAGCAGAGAAGAAGAAAAAAAAGAACATAAATTCTCCCGTATCTACTATTTAAGTGTCAGATGATCCTAGAAAAGAAGAGAGAATTGGACAAGACCAGTACACTCTCAACTAATACAATTCTGTTTAACCATTATCACTATTTACTATATTCTATGTTTAGGAATTCATAATGGAAGCAGTATTTCTTAAGGAAAGCAATGTATCTTAAAAGTATTGCTTGGTGTAGTTCTGGACAAAACTGTAGAAGAAAGCACAGAACTTTGTGCACTTGTGTTATAGCTCTACACACAACTGTGTACAACAGCACATCATTTTGTGCAACAAAGGAAAAAAACAATTAAGTGAAAATTTCAAATGTTCTCAAAACTGCGATTTATTTGTGCTGCTACAACCCTCCTGCTCGTTAGCTATTCCTGCTGCCTTACATGAATGCCTGGAAAGGTGCACTGGTTGTATTCCTGAAAACACACCTAAAGAGATGCTGCAGTGCTAACTTTCATTCTGTCCACTTAAAATTAGGTAAGAGTGAGCTCTCAAACACACTCTGCCTTAAGAGAAAATATAAATAATACGTCAAGCGGCAAATGGACAAACACCAGCAGCTGACTGAAGAGAGCAAAACACAATGTGTTTTCTATAATGGTTTTCATACCTATTTTCCACATGGATAAACTTGCCTGCATATTCTCCCTCTCTGCACACAAGCTCAATACCATCTGGAGAGTGATCTCATTTGGGGTTGAACCCAAACATGAAGAACAGTGTTTATTTACATATTCCATTTCCCCTAGGTTGTTCTAATTAAAGCTAGCACACATTATGGTGAGTAACTGACATTTCAAATCAATACCAATAAAAGAACCTAAACCAAATTGAAATGTATATTTTGGTTAATAATTACTGCTGAACTCAACAGACTTTAGAAATCTTATGTAGGAGAGAAATCTTTACTGATTTGCTGATATGATACCTTCTGAAGAAATACACCTTACATGACAAGATAAAAAGTTATTATTTCCTTAGTACAAATGTAAAAAAACTTACCATTGCAAAACTGGAAGAAACATAAACTTCAGGCATTTCATACAGCAGACTCTTACTGTACCACTCAAATAATATCAACATTTCTGATATCCATCATGTAATCCAAATGCTTTACTAGTTTATGCCATCACATTAACAAGATTTTGAAAACTGTTGAGAAAAAGACAAAGATATCAATAAAACATTTGAATTACTACATTGAAAATGAAGAAGAATGCAACAGGACATATAAAGAGTAACAGCTTTTTTAAGAAGAAATTACCAATTTTAAAAGTGTCCTACATAAGGAAAGAACAATATGCTATAAAGTAATTAAGTATGTGAAATGCTAATTCAGGTTTCAAATGCAAAACACCTTTCGTGGTAGTTTCTAAGTGATTCACTGTATCATGCACTAAACGTGCAAGCAAATGAATTCACAGGAGTCGTGTTAGAGTGTTCAGATTTCAGAAGGTATTTGAAGAGACACAAGAAAACAAGTGAAAGGTATTACTACAACTAATGAATTATGAAATGCATTGTCAGATGTATTTTATAATTAGATACACAGTTAATTTTAATTAACTGAGCAGAACTCCAAATTTATATTGCTTTCAAATCCCTGAATAACCTCCATCTATACAACAGGACTAAAACGCTTTCTAGAGTTCACATTAAACCTATCCTTCATCCAAGGAGAACAATGTATAGCATCTCGTTTGTAGTGGAAGTGAAATATTTTGGATACTGCAAGACAGAAATACATCTGTAGACCCAAAAGTCACACAATGCTTTCAGTCATCTTCAAGTTGGGCATTTGTGCCAATGACCAAGTTACTACTTGAAAAAACAAACCAGCAATCACCTTTAAGTTAAGAACATCTAGTACTACGAGGGCACCATAATTCACTAAAAAATACTGGTTATTGAAGCTTTCTTCATATTCTATTGACTTCATAAAAGTGAGCTTATTTTCATCTTGACAATTCAAAACTTCATGATGCAAAACACAAGCTGACAGGTTCCTCTGTATTCTTCATTCTACATAGTTTTTATATTTAGATTACTGGAAATTGTCTTTACTTTCAACCTAGTTAGGATTTCATACTGGTAAGAACAGAAAATTAATTAACCATTAAGATGCCAATTCAAAATACAAACTGAGCTGCATAAGAGGAGAGGAGATTAATTATGTCTAATTGCAGTGAAATTCAGTAACAGAAGATGTTTCTACTGTGATGCTACAAGAAGTACCACAAATTCTATTATGTAGATAACTAAATCAAATCAGGTTTCATTTATTCAGTTGGATTTCTCAATTGAACAAACAGCAGAGAACTAACATCACAATAAGACAAATAAACAATGGAAGATCAAGAAGGCAAAGACAACCACCTGAAAATGCATGTTACTCCAAATCCATACTGTTGCCTTTCCTAAAGATCCCTTTAACTGATGCATCTGGAGACACCAAAAGTACGACAGATTTTAACCAATTTTTGCAAAAGAACAACATACCCAACAAAAATACTAAAGCTCAGTAACTTTGGTAAAAATACAAAATACATTCCAGCAAACAAACATTTAAACAAACATTCACACAAAATATAATAGTAAATCAGAAGGTGGCCTAATCTCAACATTTTTAATTACTTTACCAATCCTAAGTAAAGAACATATGAATAAGTTGTTCCAGGAATGGTGGGAATGGTAATGTCAGTCTTCTGTCAGATTTGTACACCTCATCTCTCCCCATTTTCTCTCGCCCAAAACAACCCTATTTTACTCCCAGTAGGAAAGACACAACCCCTGCTGTGTCTATTTGCCTTTGGGGACAGCTAAAGCATTTTAGACACAGCAAAAACATTGTGTAAATATCAAAGAGGAGAAACCAAGGTGGGTAAAAAAAGTTTTACCTAGTCAGGATTTTTTGTTTGGTAGCAGTTTGCAGGGATGGAGGAGGGAATAATAATTAAAAAAACCAGGAAAGTTTGATCAGGATACAACCAAATGACTGCACCTTAATTACACTTAAAACCTAGAAAACAACACTCACAGGGACTTACCAAGTGAACAATTATATAATTTTTCCCAGAAGCTTCCTTGGAAAAACTGTCTTGAAAATTAACTATTATTCCTTTACATTGCATAACCAATTATAATGACATTTTTCACTAAGAACAACCACATCTTCTGTGGCAGAGAAATTCAATGGAAGAGTAATTTAATGTTTTGGACAGCACTCATTTCAGAAGCTATTTATGAGTTGGAATAAGCAGTGCAAGGGAAACTAAATAAGCTTTTAAGTCTAAAAGCCTTTCTTCAGGGAACCACATCAACATTTAAGAAACAATACTGGAATACTGCAATAAAGACTGGAAGTTTGATGAGTGATCATCAGCCAAGAAACACCACACTGTGGTCTGCAGAACCAACTAAAAATTAAGAAGTTACAGATTAGATAGAGTATAATGCATACAGAGCTCTGAAATAAGTAAGGGACTCAGAATTTGTGTCGTGTGGCAAAGGACCTGTGTAAGAAGCCAGTGAGCAAATGCTGCTGCTGAACCCATCCCAGAAATGGTCACACACTGATCAGTATGGACTACCCTCAGAGTGAGATGAAGCTCAACTGCTTGCAGAAATTGTCTGTACCTCTCACATACAATCAAGAATTTCATGACAACATAGGATGCATTTCAGGGTATGCATTTTTGCATTAAGAACCCTTAAACTTACTCAGCTTTAGGCAGACTCTACCAAAACACACCATATTCACATTATGCTAGAATTTTTATTTAACTTAACCACAAGCCTATTTAGTAAAGTTACTGAACTCTGTGCATGAAAACTTCTAGCAACAAAGGAAACATTTACATAGAGATGAAATCCAACAGTTAAAGACAGCAGAACGAGGAAAACCCTTCCTAAATAAGCAGAATAACCAATTTTTTTACTGGGTTACGCTGGTACTGTCTACCTGGGAGTAGAGTATGAGCCCAGTTGTTTAAAGGAATTCAGAAACATGGTACAGTTAAAAGTATGTTCCATGTGGCCCTAAGCTAGAAAAGAGACAGTGAAAAGACGCAGTCAATCCCTGAACACACTGGGTGTATACCAGACCTGAAACCAGCAAAGCAACAGAAGCCTCTACTATAACTGTGGTGGAATTATATATATGGAACTTAAGATGGATAAATTAACATTACACACAACACTAAACAAGTAAAAAAATAATTGTGTATTGGGGGTGGGGGAGAACAGACTCTTGCAACAGAAGAAGTCTCCAATAGTTATTTGACCTCACTATTTCATGAAAATGGGCAATATCTAAAGTCTTCCATAACAATTCAACCCTACAAAACAGAATAGTGTGTTCATCTGATCTAGAGTATAACGAATCATCTTCATATTGAAGAGAAATAATCTATTCTCGTTCTTCTGAGTCTCATCTAACAATCAGCATGCTCAGTGATAATACTGCAGTGATAAAGATTCAAGCTCTTCCCAGTGTTCAGATATTTAATCTGTGGATATCTGATAGCAGAAGCACTCTCTAGTACCATACTTCAGTAAATCCCCAAATTACTTCAGAGACAATATCTGCTATTGGCAAAGTTACCATTTACAAGAGCAAATGTAACACACATATAGAATTACGCAAAGTAATAAATAAAACTGGTGGATCTCTGTGGTATAAAATAGCAGTTCTTAAATTCTCTGCAGAGCAATGGAATGTTACTTAGTACATTTTTAAAAACTGAAAGTAGCAGCTATTTATGCAAACAGAATCTAATCTCTTACAGAAGTATTTACCCAAGACAAAAAAATTGGCACCTCTGAAAAGATGAGAATATGCACAGACACCAGATTACCAAGACTTTGGATTATCTCCACATAGAAAATACATCAGTTCCTAACAAAGTAGTATTACTAAATTAGGGATGAATTTCATTTAACAAATTATATTCAGCAGTCTATCACATCTAGAGTATGCCAGCATCTCTTCCCACACATACTGAGCTTCACATAACTACATTAGCAAGAAATCAGTTTTCTGGAAACAGCATTTTATTTTTCTGATTCTACATTACATCAAAACAAGCAGTACTTTCAAATGATAGAAATAACCACCAAAAGACATTACAAAGATGTTACTCAAAATAATGTATAACAATAAGCAGCTTAAAGCTATAATGAAAGCTTAAATGCAATAAAAATAAATAAATGTTACTGGAATTATTCTGAGATTTCAGCTGTCTCTGACACAGTAAGATTATATTACATATGGTCAAAATATAGTCTGTCAGAATGGGACTACTTATATTAATCTTATATATAAAAGGCTAGTAAGAGAAAATAAAGAAAGTAAAAGAAAAACATGTACAATAGTGTGAAAAAATTATCAACAAGTTTTAAAAGCTAGCAAACTAGCAAGGGAAATGTTTTACTGAAAACTAAAACTGCAAAGAACCAGAATGGGTAGTTCAATATGCTATTTTTCTTCTTTAAAATAGATGGGTTCACTAGGCTAGACAAACCTACTCTTACATAAGAGGAAAAGAATTCTTTCGAAACAATCTTCTTGTCGAAAGCTATTTCTACATCTTTCTGGAAGAAAAAAATATATAATGGGCAGGTAAAATGAATTGGTACTTAAACAATAGGATATATGAGAACAAAAAAAAGTTCATCCTCCTCTCCAACACTGTCTTATTCTTTCTCTAAAACCACAAAATATAAGAAAAAGGTTGAATCAGAAAGTTATATGACAATGATCAGCAATGTACATCTGTTCCTTTGCAGCTCCTCCACTCAGCAGTGTTATCAAAACTGCTGACAGCACTGGTATTTCTCACTCTTCTGGGCTCCCTATATGAGGAAACTTACTGGGAGGATGGGTATGATATAGGCATCACCCCTCTTCCAGCCAGACATTCCAGGATAAGATTGCAAAATTACTTCACATAAAACTAAATACGAATTACACAAGTGTGACTTTACAGCAGAACTCTAGAAAAGCAACCACTATATCAAATTTCTTCTCTTTAAAGCCTGAAACACTTAAACTGCTTTCAGTTTCTTGTATCTTGGCCAAATTAGAGTTTGTGCTGAAATTATACATTGGAGCATCTGTCTCAGACTGATATTCCCACCCTGCTGTCTCTCTCCTGAATTCTCAGTCAAAATAATTACTCATTTCTGTGCACAAATATGGAAATTATTTTAAACCCTTCTTACTGCTTAAGACACATCTGACTGTTTCTTCAAGAAGGTTTTCTTCCTCCATATTTTGGAGTAAGAAACTGGAATTCGGCATAGACAAGTGTTTGCCTGAGAACAAAAATCCTGGTGGAGCTGGGATGAAGGCAGGCTGAGGGAAGTGCTAAATGTGAATGCACAGGTAAGGACAGCAGCTACATTAGCAAAGTGAGTGGATGCTGACTGGAGAGACAGACTGGAAATCCTGAAGAACTGCTAGAAGACAGAAAGATCATAACTGTGAAGAAGGAAAACTGGAAGTGGGAATAACTGTAAGAAAAAGGCAGAATCTGTGATTTTACCTAGTCCCAACTCACCTACACACATCACACCACACTCATCCCAATTATCTGTCACAAATACCTGGGACAACTCTGTCAACACAACTATTTGTGGAACTATACTCTGAAATAACAATCTACAAATAGGTCAGAGTTGAAAATATCATCTTTTCTTCTTTTCTTTTCAGATGGCTCCAGATGAAATCTATTTTTCCTGTGGGTCATATTAAAGGACAATGCGCTGCAGCACAAGCATGGGATCACATGGCCACAACAAAAGGTGAAGACGTGAACTTTGTAAGGTGGTACCACAGCCCTATGGAACAATAAAGCACATCCCACACTTCAACACACCACTTGGTGTGCTCATCTTAACCATGTCATCTTAACACAAAAATGCAAAAAATGATCATTTAATACAAATTGCACTTGTGCTGAATAAAGACAGCAGTTTTAAGTAAACACCCTTACTGAACCTACTTTACTGACTCATATATAGTCAATAAAGTCACTACTGTCTGATACAATTAACTTATCAAGAAAATTAAAACCAGACTATGTAAATACCATGTCCCAATTAAAAAACTATGCTTAGCCTCACTTATTGGCTATCCCTCTGTATCCTTATCACCACACCTACCCAATCCACTTTATCATCCTAGGTGAAAGTCCCTCTCTAAATTATAATATGCCTTTTTCATGTGAAACCATTCAATTGCTAATTAGCTGTCCTGTTATCCAAAGACTATCTCCTGTGCAGGATTACCAAAACACGTGACTACCATCTTTGAGATACATTAAATCACACAGGTTCTTGAAAAGCTCATTGTAAAATTAATTACACTAACTTAATTACAATAACCATTTATCAAACTGTTACTCTAGCAGAAGACTCCAACTGTATTTAATCTTCTAAACACAGAACACGGTTTCATATAAATAGGAAAAATACTATCTATCTCCTGAAGAAGTTATTATTACAATATACAGAAAATACCTAGCATAAAAAGACATTACTTTTTCCTATAGGTAGGTTGCAATTGTTAAGAGGTTGTCAAATACTTAATAATCCTGCTAGGAGTTTACAGATGAAAAGGAACTTGATGGAGAAAATCAGTGCCCCTTTACTTTTTCTTAAAAGCCTCAGGATAAACCAGTTTGCTCATTTTTGTAGAATATTACACTGGAAATTACTACTCTGTCTGATTTACTTTTGGAGCAGTGACTACAAACATGCTACCTTGTGAAGTACACTGCAAAGTGCATATTGTATGAAATACTGTCTAGAATATATTTTTATCCCAGATGATTTTCAGTCAAGGGCATGCATTTGAAACGCACCAATTAATACAGCTTTTTATACGCAAAATTACAGCATCAGCTCCATAAGCCTCAGAAGGCTCTCCCAATGACAAACCGATGTACAACTCAGAGCAGCACCACACACACAACCAGGTGCTCTGCCTGGGCTGTGCTTGGAAGTGCTGCTGCATTGTACTAAGGCAAATCCAAACCCAGAGTTTGGAAGAGGGACACATGAGGCATGAAACAGTTCCTGTAAAACATTTTGAACGTTGTTTCAGAATTAAAATGGTTTTGTTCTAAATTTTTCTTCAAAATTTAAAACACACCCTCTCTCTGCAAAGAAAAAAAAAGTGAGAAGGCTGTTTTTCCAGCTATCTCCATTCATGAAAACTGTTCTAACCACTTATTTTCCATCTGATAATGCTTTTGCCTCAATCTAGGGGATACACATTATTCTATAAGCAGATCAGTAATGGGCTGGCTTTGTAGTCCTAAACGTGGCACCACTCTGCCACACATCCCATTGCACCTCCAAAGTTTTGAAAAGTTTCATGTTCCTCCCTCTGGCCATCTCCAAACCTCAAGGGTGGTGTAGCAAATTCCAACCTATACATGCACTGACTAAACTGCTTGCAAATCATGTATAGCAGGTAACTACTGGGCTCATATCTCCCTTAAAAAGGGGACTACAATTTCTGTGAAAGTTGCAAGCTCTCTACAGTTCTGAAATGTTTACTCTCAGCTAAATTTAGGGGGGGTTGCTAAATTGGCCTAAGGATTCAAATATTACTTAGTGACAACAGTAAACAAATAGAGGGACACCTAAATGGCTGACCTAAATCACACTCTAAATGCTTAAAACACATTCTGGACAGACTGGGGGCAGGGAGGGCACCCAGAACTATCCCAAAATCCATGAAGAGAAAAAGAAAAAAGCAGCTTGTCACAGCTATGCTGTGCCCCTGCTGTGTCTTCTCACCAGATGCATTTTCATGCTCCCAGAATCACAGGCATCCCTTGGCACACCAGCTGATACTGGGTGTATAATCTTAGCACCAGTCACCACCACCACACAGATGAGTTCTCACATGCAAGGGGCTCAGCAAAGTAATGAACAAGCTCATAAGCTAAGTATGCTTTAAACTTGAATTTAAACACAGCCTGATACCATAGAATCACAGAATCATTTAGGCTGGAATAGACCCTTAAGATCATTGTGTCCAATTGTAAATAACCTGCCTTACGTCACTTTTTGACTGGCAGTTATTGTGAAGAGCCCGAGCTCTCTTAAATGCTCACACGGCTCTATTACAACTGACTTTGACATGTTAATAAAATTGTATTACACCAAGTCATTTCTCTGGTGAACAGCCAGAGAAACATTTATTTTCTAAAAAAACTGAGATGCTACAGCTGTTGACATGTTTCAGTACTGTACTCTACGCTAGAACCTCAACATTGTGGCAGTTCTCAAAATAGTGATCTGCAGTAAAAAGACCCATCCCTCCTTTTGCCTTCCATATGGGATATTGTTTATTTTCATTGCCTCATGCTGCAGTTTGGTCTTATACACAGCACAACTGCTACAGCCATATTTAGCCATACGTGACAGCTTTGCCATTGCAGACAGTCTTTCAAAGCAGTTTAGAGCACGTTCCTGCTGTGAGCTGGATGTCAGCATCATCTACACCAAGAATGTGCCTTTTTCCCCAGAAGTACTTGAAGGCAGATGGAAATTTTCTCCCAGTGCTTCGGCATCCTGACAAAACTGCAGATATCAGCACTTAAAAATGTTTTACAATTTATTCTTAGAAACTTTCCAAATTCTGCTTTGTAAGTGGCACTGAGCTTGTTAAGCAGAGGTTTCAATACCCCCCTATAGCCTGACATTCTCACTGTACGTTCAGTCTGTATCTGAGTTTTCTGAGTAAGAAGACTGATATGCATATTTCCGTCTGCTTGGCTTCGGAGCTTCCCCTGGCAAGTACTGAAGGTGCTTTAAGTGCATCAGAAACTGTGTTTTGTAAAAGCTCTTAAAGGAACATTGAGCAGCTGTTTTCTGTTTTGCTGCTGTCCTGTCTTCAGGCACAGGAGACAAAATCTGCAATACGAACATTATCATATACCCCTTCCTTTTAATCACAGCACACCTACTGCTAATAGAGGCCTTTATTTAAAAAGGCACAGACTTTATTGTAAGGCTGCTCCCACTTGAACTAGTACATTACCTTTTTCTAGCTGTTTCTGTTTATATCCAACTACTTTCAAATAGGATAGCTGGCCACAATTTCCTTGATTTAACAGTACATTGGTAGCCTAGTTTACTTTTTCAGTCTAATATATATAATTCAAATAGAACTACGACTGTGTCACGTGGAATTCTGTTTGACTTGATTGCCATTCTGCTTTCCTCCCTTGCTGTGCTCAGAAGGTCTTTGTAGGCCAGTACATTCACTGATAAACAATATACTGCTTTTTATTTCCTGCAATTTGTGTGTTCTGTCTGGCCTATGCTTACAGTACCAATTGGAAATACAAAGGAAGTTCTGTCTAGCCTACATTTACATTTAAAATTTCAGCCTTTTAGTTACTCTTACTTTCTCAGTATGAACATTTTTTTCATTTGAACACTTTGGCATTAAATTTAATTAACTGCCAATGTAATTGCTGTGTAAGAATGCAGGGAGTTGTTTGTTCTTTTCCTACAGGTCTTTGTTTTTCCTGTGACCACTGACAAAGAACCTTTAGGCTTGCTCCACTTTCATTTTTCATCTAGATGCAGGCTGGCTCATAGGTTTTTGCAGTTCCTACAGCCCTTGCACAGCAAAAATTCACGATAGTCTGATTCATACTTCCTTGATCTTTCAAAGTCACAAATTTATTCCCTTGAAAGATTAAGCCAGGAGAATACAACTTTTCATACAGTACCACTACGCATCAGCTGTTTCTTCTCCAGATATCTTATTAACGTGCTAAATATACGTTATTTTATAGATTTAAGATGCATTTGAAAGCATTTCTAAGACTTTACACTGTTACTCTAAACCTACCATTAACCTGTCAACACACTGCTGAAATACAACTACAGTTTACCCTACACATGCTTTTCTTTTGGCTTCCTTTATTCAACTTTGTGATATAAGGAATATCCAGATATTCTGCTTTGAATTTATTGTTCTTCAGGGTTTTGTTTTGCAACACTCAGTTTATGATTTCTTGCAACTACATGACACAATTTACTTTCAAAACTATGCTCACTGTTCAGGTGTAAAATGAAAGACTGCCTATGAAGTGAAAAATTCATTCTGATTCTATTACCCTGTCCCACCAGCTGAATACTTTATCAAGGACTCTGTAAAGATCTCTCTCGATATTGAGATGTTGCACTACATTTCCAGAGCAAAAGGGACGTACTTATTACTGCCTAAGCACACAAGCATATCTGTCACCTATGCACAGAGACACTCGATTCCCTTTGCATGTTAATTGACTACTCACTTTCAAAACTTCTTCCTCATTAAATTTAAATGCAAATCAATTATGCTCAACATTATTAACTTCAAGCCTCTTTTCTCACACAGAGTAAAGCCACACGTCTCTGCAGTCAGTACTTTGTCTCCAACAGCCGCGATAAGCAGATGGTTAGGCAAGAGCTGCTGTGTATAATACCATTATAGCTTCCAAATATTTTTAGCTCCAAGTCCTCCTAAGTCATATGTGATTTCTATCTATTTTCTAAACTTCAGTGAATTTCTCTTCCATGAACTTTCCTTGTCTTCCCTTGAGCTCCCATAAATTTTCAGCGTTCAGGCCATCCCACTGATGTTTTCGTAAAAAGAGAATTCTGAATTTTCATTTTTACAAATGTGTATAAAGACCTGGCAAAAAAGGAAAGGCTACAAGGTTAGATACCAATTGCAGCTCTCACAGCAACTTCATTTTAACTTTCTCCATTTTGCCTTCAACTGGGTTTTTTCTGTTTTGCTTTGTCTTTTTTTATTTGCAGAATAATTTTTTTGTGTTTTACTCAGAGCTCCCCCTTCTACTTCAGCTTTTCTGACTTTGCCTAGATACATTTTTCAGGAATGAAAAAAAAAAACAACCTCGTGGTATTATCAAGGATGGAAAGCTACTGCATGCATAGAGCATGCCTTTGCAACTGTAATGTTATAGATCCTGCAAATACATACACTCAGCACAGGTAACAAAGGTGTATGTTTGCAGTTGTACCTCCCCTAATAAAATACATGAGACTTCAAGGCTTTAAACAGCATCTTGCCTTTTCTCATTTTAATTTTCTGAAACAGAAGTAATTTCTCACAGATTTGACTTTCCTCTTTTGTCTCAAGACAATAGAATTCATGACTATCGTAGTATTTAATGGATTTTATACTTCAACAGTTATTAATTCAATAATTCAGGGCAAACTCCGACCACATTTTAGTAGAATAGCAATTAGAACATTTAGCCTTTTATATAAAAATACATGTCTGGTTATGGTATCTAAAATTCTCGATAGTATCTATTTCCATAAATAAAAGGAGACGCTCATTTTACCATTCCTTGCAATTATCCTGCAACATCAGGTTAAAGGACTGAAGAAACATTAAAAGGCTATTCAAGTTCCAGGCTCAGCCACTAGAGAATTTCTCAGAGCACAAGAACAAAGGAAGAAAAAAGAAATACCATCTACCTTCAGCACATTTTATCTCAGATTCAGGAAGCAGGAAGAAGCTGCCAGAAGGTGGGTCAGAGAGTGTGAATTATGCAGTTTCCATACCTATCCTGAGCAAACATGAGCAGATTGCCACGGTTCAGACATTTCCCTCAATGGCCAACCCACCACAGCAGTAAAAAACCTGCACTTGCAGTTAAGTTCTTGCTTTGTCTCCGAGCTGCACACCAGGATTGCTCACACACTGTATCAAATGACAACACATTTAGAAACTTCTCATTTGAAGAAATTAGATAAAGCTTAGACTAAACGGTTACATTATGTACTATGGCTTTAGACATTGACTTACAGAAATACAATATAAAACTGACTTTTTCCTACTTTATCCCTCTGAAACATTCAGCTACAGAGATATAACTACTCCAAAAGGTTATGTCTTAGAAGACCAAAACCAGTATGACCAGTAGCTTTCTGAATATGCCATAGATACAGTTTGGAATCTTTAGAGTATTAATTTGAAAATAATCAATAAAAGCAGTCCCAAGGTTAGAAATCATAATGGTTCACTTTTGCACATTTACATTTATAGAGTAAAGATATCAAGCAGAAGACTCTATATATGGTTCTTCTTAATAATAAATCACTTATAGCTTGCCAGTGATGTCCTAAAAAAGCCTTACTGGCTCTTTCTAAGGCACAGTTTTTACAAAGTATTCTAAGGAATCTAACAGCACTATATCAAAACAAGTGCTGGGCTTATTCCTTACTTAGTACCTCTGAAGAGCTGACATGAAATATTAAGTAAGGATTAACTTGACAAATGTAGTTTATATACCATCCATAAAACTGCTTAACCTTTTAAAAAATATTATAGAAAAAAACCCCAACCCTGAATGCCAGTTATCTTGGAGAACATCTAAAATTTCTGTAAAAAAATACAGAATTATTCTGCTGTGAACAACTGTATTACTCACAGCATGATGCTATAGCCATAAAAGAAGAAAAATAAATAAAGTAAGAATATATCTCCTAGGCAGCCTTTGCTGTATCTTGAACATACAAAGCCCCCATAACTCAGTGATATATTACCTCTCCTAGGGCAATAAGCAATTAAACACATTCCTTCCTTGGTAACACTAGGAAAAAAAACCTACATAAAACTCTCATACCTTTAAAAATTAAGTTTCACAGTGTCTGAGGACATACCTTTGCTGTAAGGTCCTAGAATTAATGGTTACTTTATCTGGTTTATCTCCTTGGTGTTCTGCATAAAGAAGCTATCCCAAATTTTGATTATTCTTATTGCCCTTTTCTGTAGTAAGTCTAGCAGACAGATCAGTGTGGGATAATCATATTCAAAGCATGGCCTATGCATGTCATAGATTGTTACCACAGAATAGTTAATATTTTATGTCATGACCCCTTTCTATTAATACTCAACTCTATTTACTTTTTTGACACCTAGTGAAAACTGAGTTGATGGCTTTACAGAAATGTCTATCAGAAGACTTTCCTGAGCACTAATAGCTGATTTCAAGTCAGGGTTGGGCTTTTTTGCATAAAGTTATTTTATTCTTATGCATTACTTCACATTCCTAACAATGAGTTTCTATTTTAATACCCACTTGCTCAGTTTTGTGAGATCCTTCTGACTCAAGAGAGTGATGAAATAGAGAGTCATCAGATTTGTATCATCACTAGACTAGAGGAAGGTTTTTTCCTGCAGTCACTGAAATAATTTTATTGAAATATCACTACAGGTATTTATCAAAACTGAAATTACCATCTTCTAAACATCTGCCTATTTTAACTTAAAATGCCCCTCTTAAATCCCATGCCAGCTAAGGTGGGCGCTGCTTCCATTCTGAGTTCTGCATGCACACAGAATTTGGATTATCCTTGCTCCACTGAGGAAAACATTAAAACTTTTTTTTTATTGGCTCTAGGTGGTAAGAAGGGAGCAACTCTGCAATGTATGTGTATTTAAAAGCCACTAAGGAAATAAAAATGTAAATCCATGCGTGAGTTAACAGAATCATAATTTAAAATACATTGGTGAGTCCAGAGGCCTATGTCAAAGGTTACCCATTCACTGACAATGAAGGTTACAAAAACAGCAAACAGCTTTTTTTAGAGACTGAACCCTCTTTCAGCAGGTGGCTTGACATCTCAGTTTTCACTGTGACTCCAAGTGGGGAACTCTCACAAGGATCTCCTCATTTTGCATCTGAACTATTGCAATGGTCTTTTCTCTGCCCCTGCTCAATTACATCCGTTTAGATACTTTCCTTCTTTATTGTTTTGTCCAAGACACCACTTTCCCTCCGCCTTCCTATCCCAGCAATCAAAGCCACACCCATCTATGCTCCCACTCCTTTATCAACAGGGTGGACTCACAGGTTGGTGAGCCTTCAATCATTCTCTCTTTAATTTTGCAACAAGACTTCCCAGGTGATGTTTCATTTACCGTTAAGTGATTTAATCTACAAACAGGAGCAATCCCACTCCCCCATAACTCTCAGGCACATCATCCCTATTTTTCCCATGTATTTGCTTTTGTATTCAATCTGTTCTCACAGTGAGCGGATTTAGAAAATACAAGTCCTTACAAAAGAGTCATTTTTCTTCTAGTTTAGCTTCCTAGACAGGCTCACTGTAATGGTGACATGAGCACAGGTACCAGTGGAAAACAGGGCCCACAACTTTGCATTTTGGTGACAGACAGTCCTTGGATCAGGTTTGCTGTAATGTGAAGCCCTTCTCTCAGGCTCTCCCTTACGCTTTGTAAGCCTAAGTAGCACAGTTACTTCTCTTATCTTGGAACTCTAAACTTCCATGCTGAGGATAAAAATATTTTATAACTGATGCACAGGAACTAATTCCACCATGTTATTGTTTCCATCTACCTGTATTGCCCAGCTATAACCTGTATTATTCTGGAATTGTGAATGCTGGGGAAACATTCTTCATGTCTGCTTCCACAGAGGAGTCACAGCATCATGTTTTACTTTATTTTCACTCTGGTTAACAGTTCACTTTAATATAAAACTGTTAAAATTCTATTGAAAACTTAAATGAAATCCAGCTGATCCAAGTCTTCACTACAGAATCTGAGGCACAAAAAGAGGCATTTGAGGGGAAAAAAACGCCTGCAAACTTTCTGCATTCTTATTTGTTACTGATTCAAACCCCTGGGCTCATTTTGACACCTTCTAATCATGGAAAATATGGTCAGCAAAGGTCAGAAAAGCAACAGTTGTCCACACGTCAACGGAAGCTAATTTCTAAGTATTAGAAAAGCAAACTTTCATTCCAAGGCAGTTGCAGGAGTGAACCAGCCAGGGAAGCCATACTGCAGCCCACACATAGGAAGGGCACATTTAAGGAAAGAGAAGCAAACAGAACTTTAACTGGAGCTCATGCCACGTCTGCAAATCAGGCCTGCTGACAGAACAGACAGCATGAGAAGAAATGTCCACATGATTATTTGGTACAAGTCATGTAACAAAGCTGTAGTGACACATGAATCAGAACTGAAAATGGTACCAAGAATATTACACAGTAAGCTTTTCCAGAGCTCTCCTATTTCTCACAGAGAGTCTCCTGACCTTTCCAGATGGTTTCTTTGAGGGAATTTCTTTGGTCAAGTCAATGTAGACATACAACAATCTAAAGTTTTTTAAAGGGTAGCTGATCTAACTGCAACTAATTCAATTATGAGATACACCCTAAAAGCAGGACACAAAGGTCTGATCACCAGAGTTACCTCTCAAGTGGAAAATCAATGAGACATGAGTCACACTGGATAAAATGACAGTAACTGGCCTGCCTTTACCTCCAGAACCTGAAAGAGAGGCAAAACATTCCTTCTCTATATTCAGAATTCTGACTGAAGAAAAAAATAACCCTTCATGCAACATGGGAATTTCCAATAAAACTGCTTCTGACCTGGAATTAACCAGAGATATTTTCAGATCATGAGAGACATAACTTAAAATTCATCAGTATTAACAAGAAATTAGTTACCTATATCATTGGTGTGAGGTTTGTTGTTTTTTTTTTTTTTTGAGGTGCAGTCATAGAACAACAACCAAAGACTGCCTATCTAGATCTTAACAACAACAAATCTGTTCCTGTACACTTGTATAATCTGTATGGTCCTGACAGCAAACCGTACTCCAAAAAGCAATCAATTTATGAAAATAAGTATAGAGGATTCTCAAGGATTCGCAAAATTCACTTTGCCTCAACAATTCAGGCCTCCAAAATTGTTAAGAAATCTGAAAAAGACAGACTTCACTTTGGGATGGGAAAGGTGTGGGAAGCTTTATTTGCACTAGGACATCATCCAAGGAGTGAATGTTTCTCATTGTCCTTTTCAGCACTGGCTGTCAAATGGCAGATATGTGAAGAACCTTTTTCATCTGAAGTATTTTAGGAATCCTCTTAACAAAGGATCACTGAATTCCAATGATCCAGAAAAATTCTCACCTGACCTCACTTAAGAGAAATTATGTAACTCCACTTTATTCTGTTAGAAACCACTTCCTCACAGATGGATTTAAAACTATCCACGCACAGATGAAAAGTAATTGCAGCCCCTACAATGATACTGTGAATAAAGATTTTTTTTCAGCCTTTCTGCCTTTTTTACAATGCACTGAATATAGGAGAATTTCCAGAAAACTGATGCAATAAACACGACGATTCCACTGAAAATAGAACACTAGTTAAAAATAAAAAAATTCCATAAGCTCTAGTGGCTTCTCATTTTGCCTATTTTCCCAAGGCTAAATAAATAAATAGACCCGAACCAAACAAAACCAAAAACATTGACAAGTGAGAATTGAGAAGACCTGAGAACATCTAGTTAGCTTTCTTTTTCCTGAAGTCTAGCTTTTGAGGAAATCCCCAAAGAACAGTGCTAGCACCATAGCAAGGCACAGAAATATTGTCAAATCTTTTCAAGTGACAATCAGACAGATTAGTTACTAACAAAAGCAATACAGTCATGTATTCCTAACCACTAAAACTCGCTGCTAGTTATACTCTGACTTTTGCACACATGTACATAGAAAGCTCAATTAAAAGAAAAGAAGGTAGCGGGTGGAAAAGAAAACATGTACCAATATATTCTAATTTAAAAATTATTAATAAGATAAAATTCTTGAGGTTGCCAATTTTTTTTTTACATTGGAAATAGGAAAATAACTCAAAGCAAACAAACCACCGCATCTGTTGTAGTGTTAACATCTTCCTACTCCAAGGCTTTAGTCAGGCACCACCTATACATTGCCCCAGGCAACTGTGCAGAACTGCTGCTCCAAACGCCAGGTTAAAGCAGCCTTTTCCAGACAGTTCTGTCTGACAATTGCATCTCAGTTTCAGCTCGTCAGGTGGAGCTTAGGGAATAGGTGCATCTGTCTCTGCCAAAGACTTAAGCCTTTGTGCCCTTACTACATGAGATACCATGATCCCTTTATAATAGGCTACAAAAAAGTCTCTGTACTGCAGTGATACATAGAAGGAAAATCCCTGGAAGACTTAAAATATTTGAGGAAGGGAACAAATTTCTTTTCTGACATCAGTCTAATACGGTGAACAGTGTTTGCATTCTCCTGTTATTGATTTTCAGGTTTATGTAAGCAAACACCACACCAGGATCTAAACCCAGTGTTGCTCCATGGTTTAGTCACAATTTCCCACCAGTTACAACAAAGAGAATGCTGATAGCCTGTGAAGTGAAAGTACACATAAAGTTTAATCCATATAACTGGTGAGATGGAAAAATGTACTGAAAGTCTAATTACAGTTAGGCTATAATAGATTGAAAGCACTGTTTTATGTAAATCCTCCCCACTCTTTTTAAAACGTTGGGAATGTGACAGCATTTGTTTCACTTTAACCCTTTCCCTAATTCCAGAGCACAGACATATGTGACACAAAGCCTATCCTTCACTTGCCCTTAACCCTGAGGCAGCTTTGTCAAATTTCAAAAATCAGAAATGCTTGAACAAGGTCACATGGGATGTAGGCAGTTGATTTTGAATAGAAAAAATGCAGAGTAAGGCATTAAGCTGAATTTGGTTCAAAACAGTTTTATCAAATTGTTCAGTATTTTTAACTCTAAAAAGCTTTAACAACATATTTGTGTCAAGGTTAGCTCTTCCAGTTTAATTAAATACGTATTTATAAAACAAACTCTTCAGGAACCTGAAGACTTTATCAGTGAAGATTATCCCTCAAAATACATGTCTCAGATATTAATCTCCTTTTTTACAGAGAGAAGGTGAAGTTGCATGGTGTGCTCTGTTTCATAGGCTGGAATGCACCTGACTCCCTGGCTCATTAGAATTTATCTTCTGAGATTTGCTTCTGAATGAAGTCTTCTGAAAGACTTTGACTCTAGCTCAGTTTATTTCTTTTGGATCACTAAAACCACATAAAGGCAAGTCAAAGATATTAAATCTACAATGAAGACTCTATTAAAGTTATCTTCAATATTACAGTAAAGATGGCTTTAACAAATACTTTATAAAAACCCTTTAATGAATATATTTGATGATTTTTTTTTACTAAATCTTATAACTGTTACATCACTAATTTTTTTCTCCACCATGTTGTTTCATTGTTTTATTTTTTAAATCATGGCCAGCAATATTACAAAAATCTAAAAATAAGGAGAGATCTAATGCTAAAAAGTCATCCTACCCCCTATGCCAAGGACAGAAAACTATACCTCAGTCACCTCCAAAAGGAGGTTATTTAACCTTTTCTAGAGCGCTTTCAGCAATAGATATCCCATTACTCCCCTCAGATATATAACCCTCTGATTATCTATCCTGGATAGATAATCTTTCCTGGAGCTGGAAAGTTTTTCCTGACATCAAAATCTCCTTTTGTGCTCTTTAGGACTATTATTTTTTATCCCACCTAGAGAGAACAGTTTATTACATTATTGTCTGTTGCAAACTTTACCATATTTGAAACTTATTATTACATCTCCCCGTCTCTACTAAAGACTAAACAAGTACAATTCTTCCAGTCCTTCCTTAAAGGCCGTTACTGCAACTCTTCTGTGAACACTCTCAGCTGGTCCAAATCTGTTTGCAGCAGAGTACCAGAGACACTGCATTATCTGAGGCCTTACACTGAGTACTGCAGAGCAACTTCCCTCTCACACAACAATCCTGTTCCTACATCCCAGTGAGACCCCTGGGTTTTCACAGAATTGTCACGACTGTGTTCATTTTGTGATACAGCCAGCTGCTTATTTACAGAACTGCTGCCCAGCCAAGTGTTTCTCATATTTAAATTTATTATTTCTACCCAAAGGCATTATTTTGTGTTTCTCTTTACTGAACTGCATCCCATACACTTCAGGTCATTCATCCAGTTTTCCAAGACTATTTCGCACTCTAATGCTTGTATTCCCTCCCAGACTTGTCCTGTCCAGGCAATTAGTAAATCTGCTTTGTTCTATCACCCAGGCCACAAAATGAAAAAATAAACAAGAATAAATTCAGAAAATACACCTGCACAAGACACAGCCATGCCTTCAATCTCAAATGTTCTTAAAGCACTTATTTAATAAGTAATTAAGCAGCATGGCAAAACTTCTCTGACAGTACTTATCTTTGGTGTTTCTAGACTCCTTGGCTGTGGAGATGACATTCCTAACTTCCACACTACTGTACAGGCAGAGTATGTTTCAAACACAAACATACAGGGGAGGTTCTGTCACTCTCCTCCCTCTTTAATTCATTTCTGTGTGGCACAGTAACCCAGTTGCATAGCTCCTCCAATTTGCAATTTGGGCTATCTCCCTGTTTCTCCTTCCTAAACTAGAGATACTTCACAGACACTTCAATTCACACTAAAAACCCTGCACCACTAGCTCTGAAAAATTCAGATCTCATGTATATATATATGTATATTCTAATAAAATAAAAACATCAACAAGAGCAGGATGTTATAATTTATGTACCAAAAGGTAAACTCTCAGGGACACTCCTTTCCTTTCTGACTTCTAAATTTTCTAATGGAAGTGTCTTAAACAAAGTTAGAATCATCCTTTTAAGGCAAAAAAATCAGCTCCTCCTCATGACAAGAGCCTCTTAAAATCCCACTTCTCTACTACTGACGTGTACTTGTAAAGATGAGCTTTTACACTTCTTACTCATGCTTTGTCAGGCACATGTGCACCCCCAATCAAAACAAATATTTGTGTTTAAATATTATATTTAAATCTGAACTACCAAAAACATTTGTAAAATATTCGACAGTCAAACTATCTATCTTGCCAACATCCATATTCCTGTGTCCTGTGATGAAGTTCAAAAGACCAGAAAAACTGGAGAGCAGCGAACAGCAATTTAAAACACTGCCACAAGGAGAATCAACTCTTTTCTGAAGCAATAAGAGACAAAGCAATCAGCTGTAAGCAAAGCAAAAATATTTAAACTGAGTATCAGGTAAAACTTTAACCATGGGGTGGGTGATGGAGCTGCTGAAACAAGCAACACAATGAGGAACTCTGCCATCAGAGGGAATGATCTCACTGCGCTTCCAAAGGGCAGAGGATTGGATTTGCTGAGCTTTCTGTATTTCTATGTTTAACTGAATTCATCATAAGCATCAAAACACTGAAGTAACTTTAAAGAACAGTTATTGTAA
The DNA here is from genome assembly GCA_013397055.1 of Pachycephala philippinensis. Taxonomy (NCBI): domain Eukaryota; kingdom Metazoa; phylum Chordata; class Aves; order Passeriformes; genus Pachycephala; species Pachycephala philippinensis. The sequence goes on from VWZT01016777.1 coordinate 178,916, forward strand.
GCTAATCTACTAAGCTTTTGGACTGAAGATACAACCAATTGCCTGTATAAGGGAAAGTAATTAAACGCAAACTGTTACCCAATACTCAAATTCTGAACACAAACCATATAAATTATCAATCTACTACACTACAAAACCCAAGTGTTTTGATTACAAAGCTGCATTTCATAAGGGAATCTTTTTAAAGGTCTTTTTGTTTGAAATACAAGTGTCCAATAAGAACACACCATTTAATGTTCAGCTCTACATGTCTGAAGTGTCTTTCAGAGTTACTCAAACAGAAGGAAGGTTTCCAGAAAACTAAAACTCCCATGATGGTTCTTCTACAACCACAGCAGTTTTCAACCACACACCATATTTACAGTGTTCTTAAAACTAGAACAATATACCCTTAAGTGTTAGAGTAAAGTTTACCAGGAGCAAATTCTTAGCAGCAGCAGCTTGACTTCCAGCAAAGAACACTTAATTTGGGAACTAAAAAAAAACCCCTCACTACAGAAGTGAGAAGGTTTCTCACTTTCTGCAACTTCACTCCCGCCTACAGAAGTGGCAGAATTTTTCTTCTTCAAGGTTTTTAAGGACAAGGTCTACAAATATCTGTCTGGAATAATCCAAGTAGTTTTAAATCAACCTGAGAGAAAGGGAACAATAGGTCCCACAGTACTGCATTTCTAGAACTGTGAGTGCAACCTGTATCTATGGATGTAAGTGCCAAATACTTGATGAATAAATTCTCTCTTGCAAATCTGGTTCCTTATGACCAGAGAGGCATGTATCATCAGTTCCCACACAATGCAAAGACTTACATTTTTGGGAAAACCAAAACAAAGCAAACCTCAATAGATTAGCCCTAGAGACCTTACAGAGGGGTTTGGAAATATGAAAGTTAATTTAAAAGAAAAAAAACCAACAAAACAAGAAAAAAAGCACAACTGGAAGCAGGGCAGACTGCAAAGACTTCTGTTCCAGCTTCCCTAGTAGTTTTAGGAATGTTAAGAAACATATTTCTTACTTCCCTTACGGTAAAAGAGCAGAGTACAAGTCTTTCCACTTTGTATCAACCACACAACTATCTATTATTGACCAGAAGTCAGCCTAAGTACCAAAAGTGATCTGGAAGAACCAGATCCAGACAAATGGACCAAAAAAAACCCCAAACAAACCACAAAAACTTTAAGTCTCCTGGAAATACTAGGAGTGTAAAGCCTTCACTCTGTGTGAGACTATGGACAGCATATCTCACTATGTAATCTCACTACACAAGTATGTTAGAAACACTGATAAACATCAGAGCAGTCACATGCTGTTCAGCCGTAGAACAAAAGCCCTTATTAGGATACATTCCCAAATTCTATGAAATAAAGATCTAGTTATTTTTGCACATTAAATCCATAATAACACTGAGCCGAAGAATCCTATTCACTCTTTATCCAGAAATGTTAAAAATGATGAGACAATACATATGATTGAACTTCATCACTATGTATCTAAATAACTAAGCTATTTAATACAGCCTCTCTCTTAGTAATTACACACGTAGAGCATGCAAGGCCAAGGAAAAATAATTTCATTTAACGGTGGTACAACTGAGAATTGCAACAACTACCTATGACAGACTAAACAACCAGAAATATAAATTATCTGCAATATTTCAATGTAAGGTCATTCATTGCTGCTCCTTACTGACACACACAGCTGCACCGAGTAACACTCCTTCACAAAAAGCCTTTAAATTCAAGCCTGTAAATTCAAGGCGGAAATTTTCTTATGGAATAAACATGTCAGTGCTGGAAAATGCCTGAAACCAAAGTTGTTTAGGTTCTTAATGACTTGCTAGAAGTCACATGTCAAACTAACTTAACTGCTAAGCCCTTCTAAGGCAATGGGAAGTTTCTTCAGTTGAGTGAAAATTTTCACCTGATAGCTATTTTTTTTTAACATTTTCCCACATAACTCTTCAAAGAGATGCATTTTTCTTCCCTGCTCTTTAACACACACGTTTTTCCCCTTACACTTTTTTCCACTTCTGATTAAGCAAATACTAATACTATTCATCCAAAAGGCAGTACAGTAAGATTAAAAGATGCTTGAAAACAAACCACACCAGCACCTTGTCAACTTCTTTTCTGGAAAGTTACACTTGCTTATGTAAAGAATCACATTCCGGTAATCCCAAATCTACCAGTCCCTACTAGGTCACCAGTCCTCGGAGCAGCTAGGACAGGAAGCTAGTATCTAACCACAGGTTAGAAATACACCCAAAAACCATGTTCTTAAAAGGTTGCATAAGTCAGTATTTAATATAAAATACAGGGTAGGCTTAGAGCTTCACTAAAAAGCCTCAGTAAATAACCACTATGTAGTGATTAGTACAGCATAATGACAGTATCAATGGAAAACATGCATATATGTACAACCATGGAAGAGCTACTAGTTTGTTTAATAAGTACTGGAAGCATATTTACAAAATAAAATTTGGAACGTCAAAGCCTCAAGAATATTCTTTTCTAAAAACTTAAGTCTCTGTTATGTGTTAGCCTAGAACCAGATTAGTAAAATACTCCAAGACTACAAAAACTGCCAACGTTACTGGATAATCAGGGACAGAATACAAAACACCATAAGGAAGAAGCAGAACCATATGCTCTCCCTTAAGAGAGATCAGGATTAGGAGACAAAGGGAATATTGCTGAGCTGGGACACTTGGACACTACTGGAATCATTTCTCTAAACACAAGAGAAAACAGAACTGTATAAGTTTGTGATATAACGGGACATATATCACAGCCTCCATCGCGAGCAGACTTGGGATGTTAAATAGCTTTTGGACCCCTGCATCCTTAAACATCAGCGCCCCTGTCGCTGCGGGGCAGGCGCCGCTTGGGTTCCACAGCAGAAACCCGACCGAGTGCAGAGGCAAGAGCCCGGGCCAGGGGTGCAGGGCAGGCCGAGCCAGCGGGACACCGCCGGGGGCTGAGGGGGCCGCGGCCGCACGGTGCCCGAGGAAGGGCCGGGAGCTCAGGGTGTGAACACGGGCGGGCAGCTGCGAGCGCCGCCCGGCCGGGGCAGCGCCGGGAATTTGGGACACCCGGTGCGGGGGTGGCACAGCGGGAGCGACCCGAAGGGCTCTGCGGGGCATCCGCGGCTGGCGGGCCCCGGGCGCGCGGACGGGGGCGGAGCGGCGCGGGGGAAGCGGCGGGACGGGGAGAGCCCGAGGCGGGGGAGGGAAG
>VWZT01016777.1:182772-231021 GCA_013397055.1 Pachycephala philippinensis
GCTCTGCGGCGGGACCCGCTCGCTGCAGCTCCCCCTGCCGGCGGAGCGCGGCGGCGGCGCGGGGCCGGGAGCGTAGCGCGGCCGGGCAGGTGTCTGGCGGGGCGCCCTGAGGGACGGGGACAGCTCCGCCTGCGCGGGTGGCAGCAGCGCGACGGCGGGCGGCTCTGAGCCCCCGGCAGCGCGGGAGCACTCCAGGGTTGCTGGGCTGGGAAGGAGACGGGCAGCGCTCTGCTGGCTGGAGGTGTTCCTGCCCCCGCTGCCAGTTTCGTGCCCCCAAAGCGAGGCTGTTTCGTTCGCAGCTCCTGAGCAATTTCCAGCGCTCTCTCCTGACTTAGCTCAAGCGGTGCCGCAAGAACAGGCTCCGTGGGGTACTCCAGCCCTCTGGATTATACTAAAATTTAATCGATTGCGCTTTCAAATTTCTTACTGTGGTGCTGCCTGGTTCTCAGCTCACCAGTGTGCGATTACCAAGAGTTATTGCTACCTACCGCCCGCAGCCTGCTCTAATACATAATTTACCTCTACTCCTACAGAGACAACAAAACTACTGTCTGTCTCTGATTATTCTTGAACCTCTCATTGTTTTATTCCAGAAACACTACCGTTATAATGCATCTGGAAGAGTTTTGTGTAGACAAACACAGAGACTCACATTTTCTGTTAAATGCTAATGAAATTCAAAAAACCTTTATGTTAATAACAATTAACATTTCTAGATTGCTGGAAAATCCTTAGGTAAAACAGTTCTCTGTAACAGAGTTAAGTATTGAAGAGTATTTTCAGTTGCTTTTAAAAGTAGTTAGTGACAGTATCATAATTCGTGATCGATACTTTTGTAAAGAAAGCAGATTTAATAAAATCCTAATTGCCCAAACTGCAAGTCTAGTCATACACACACTCCTTCTGCAGAGTCTGCAGAAAAACCTCAGCAGCTTTTCCACTCTCCCAAGCAGTTCTCACTTTTCCCTACATCTTGCTGACTTAGAAGTCTTCTGTGATCAGATTCAAAACAACTGAAATCCCACGAGAGAGAGAGGGAAATTTTCTCTCGACTCTGCCACTGCTCTCCTGCAGCCCCGTTCTGCGTGTGCCCGGATCCGAGCAGGAGCGGAGCTCTCATTACTGCAGGAGCACCTGTGTGCACTAAAGCGCTGTGCCTTGCAATCCATTTAGAAATATGCTCACTTAGCTGAACAGCTGCAATGGCTGAGGATATTATTGCATTGCAGACAAGCGTTAGTGCTTTCACAGGAGAACAGAGGGTTCTGCTCAGCTGCTTCTGAGCAAAATCGATGGGGTGCTTTGATGGAGGGTTTTTTATAAGATTCCCATGGCGCTGCAAAGATGCAGTTGAGCAACAGACCTGACCGAATCCAGGGGCTGCTGACACGGGAGGCAGCACTTCCCCCCATCCCTGCCCCACAGTCTTTCCTACTGCCCACCCTGCTACTCATCTACACACAGGGTAAACCAGCTGGATTTCCTAAACCACCAAGAAGCCGTTCCTGTTTCTGGTGTGTTCGTTTTCATCTAGAAATTAAACTGCATTGGCTCACCATGGGGCTTACGAGAGCCAGCGTGTGAGATGGGGGGAGGGAGTGCTGCCAGTAGAGGAGAGGAACAAGGCAATCCTCCTTTGGCAGCAGTAACTTTTTGGCAGCAAGATTAAACCAGTCAAACTATATTGTAACCACACCCTACACCAGGATTTGCCTTGAATTCACAGAGGAGGATTTAAATACTAGGTTCTGCCATCTTGCCTAAGAAGCTGTGATGTCTAGTGATGGAAAGTTAACAAAGAGCAACTAGTAATGGTGTGACGTTTCAGGTCATGGTTCCTGCTAACAAAAGGGATACTCCTGAGGTTCTTGCCCCACCTCTGCACGCTCCCTGCTTTTCCCTGGATTTAATCCAGCCATTGTGTACCTACTGTGTAGTTTGGCTCTGTTAACCTTCCAGAGGAAAATTAACAATATGCAAAGAAGAGCAGCCCATGTGTAGTAATGACTGAGATCAAGCAGGTTCACTAACACCTCCACCCAAGAGGATTTACATTAAAACCTGGAGAAACCTGCTTTGTTTGAAGCTGGCTGAGGTTCTACATCCACTCTGATGTCCCCACAGTTCAAAATCTCTTTTTTACCCACTCGTGCTGGCCTGCAGCCCCTACCCTGCAGTATCCTATAGCAGCTTTGAAGTAATTCCTAAGTGTAAAGGAATACGCTCCTGCCTAGCAGCACCACACTGCTTTCTCCAACGCATTTTCACTTCCAGTTGGTGTCCCTTGTTCCTCATATACTCTACCCAACTATATCACATCTCTAATTCTTGTGGCTGCAGCCTCCTCTGTGCTACAGCACCTCTCTTGTACCAGTAACTGGTAGTTGTATTTATTAAGGGCAGCCTTACACATTGCTCATTTATAGGGCAATAACAAATCCTCAGGCTTCATCAGTGTTGGTAGTGGGAAAAAAAAATAACCAGTCACAAAAACCAAACCACAACAAAACCACCTCCTTTTCTGATCAGGGGATAATAGTGTTAATGACAACTCTTCACCAATTTACAGTGGGACAAGCTAAAAATTAGTAGATCAAACCCCTCCCAAGTTAGTACTTTCTATAACAGCAGCAGCTTTATATCCCTCCATGTTTGTGGGATGCCTGAGCTTATGTTTGTGCATGGAGTACTGCCAAGACTACAAGCTCCAGCTTTGATGAAGCCGTGACACAGCTCCTGATTTCAGCATCAACATCACTGTTCCCACCCATCTCAATCCACGAAATTGCTTAATTGCTTCTCCTATTATTAGAGCAAATAATATGTGATTCTTTTCCCTGACAAAATATTAACAAAGTTCACTCATTAGAACTCAGCACAACTGAGAAGTTGATCCTAAGGACATCTAGGTTAGTTCTGTGACAGCTGCTCTGCTCTCTTTACACCATGCCCTTGGAACAGCATTAACAAGCTATTACTGCTTCCTGCCTCAGCTCTGGTTAAACGGGGCTTATATCCTTGGCTACAGCTCTAGATCTACACTGGCTCCTCAAAAGGGCATGCAGGACAAGGGGGATTACGGCTGAATTCAGCTCCAGAGGCTTATTTGATCTGACTCAAGGGAAACTACTGGACTGGCTGAGTGTGTGGAATCACTCGGGTGGCTGTGCAGTTAAGCCTTGGACAGTGAGAATTTTCCTAAAGCCAGATTAGGTTCTGTTGGGTCAACTTCCATGGCCCAAACCTAATAAACCATCCTGGATTGGATGAGAGTTGGCTCAGCACAACAATTAGATACCTCTGCATTAATTACTTGACCATCTCAATAATTTTGTCTGTAGGTACTTTGAAGGTGGCATTTTGGATCTTGTATTTACATATTTTTGAAAGAAAAGTATTTGCATTCTTGTAGATAGATGAAGTCATAAAAGGATAGTTTTTGTTGAGACAAAAGGAAACAAAATTTAACAGTGTTAAAACCATCTTCTGCTTGGATATATTACACATCCTTACACAATCACTTCATGTATTGTTATAGGTCCTCTGTTTTGCTCAGGTCTGCCTGCTGTATTCCCCGGAGAGTTCTATATTCAGATTTTTTTTTTTCCATTAATGCTACCATATATAAAGAATAAACATGAGAAAGGCTAGATTGCCCTCAGCAAAGTGTTTTCACTGGTTTTACCTGAAGCAAAATCCTTTAGAGAAACAACTGTGTTGTGTCTAACCTTAAACAAAAAGAATTCTGCCTGGAGACATACTCTACTGACTCATTTAGGTGTGGTTTCAGTAGCCAGTTTACATGAGACTGTTCTGGCTTTTTGGCACAACTTTCATTAAATTTTACAGTATTACCAATTTAGTGCCATAATAACAAAATGCATGCTTTTAATAATATTTTTACGATTTCAAATACTACTCGGACAAAGACTTTATAGTTCTATGGAAGTCAGCATGTCAAAAATAATACTAAGATATTACTAAATAAATAATTTTTAAAATGTAATAGTGGTAAATTTCACACAATTATATGTAGTCATCTGGTCTAATACCTACTAAAATAAATCCACTTCAGCCATAAGTTTTGAATGTCTGGGTTTTAAGCCTTTTTTTTTTTTTTTTCTGTAGGAACAAGGTAGGGGGAAATAAAAGTTTTAGCTCTTCATTAAAGAGAACAATCTCCAGACACTGATAAAGGGTAAGTATGTTAGACAATTCAGGAGTCTTACAACCCACACAGATTATTGCAGATTTGACTTTAGTTACTGAAATTACTCATATTCATTACTGAAAAAGCAAGTTACCAATCACAAAAGTTAAATGAATTTTGTAAGTTATGAACTTATTTGCATTTTATGCCTGTATATTTAAAGTAGGGACAATCTAATCTAAATTGGTCTAAGAAGCTGCAGTGAAGTAATCTAAAACTTATTTTTAATAATTGAATTAATTAGACTCTATTCAGTACAGTGTATAAACACTCCTCACCTAAGAGGTATTCCCATTTAAATGGCTTCTTCTAATGTGAGTAGAGGCTTCAAAGTCAGGTCGATATGAAATGATAGCTAGATTGTAGTGGCATTATTAAAAAAATATTCCAGATTGAAACTCATTAAACATAAAAGCTGCACATCAAGAAGGAAGATCTTTGTTTTTCAGAATGTATTATTCTTCTTAGTTTTTACTACTCAAGAGTGGAAAATGGAAATGCTGCTACCTATTTCAGCCAGCTGTATTTTTTAAAATTTGCTTTATTGCACTTTCTTCAAGCATGTTATTATTCTAGTGTAAAAAAATTGACTCAGGCTTCAAAAAAACAGCAATCCAGAGACTTCCAGGTTCTGGGACATTTCACATATGTGAATCAGGGAAGTTTTGACTAAATGGGATGAGAGGGTGAGCTGGACCCATAGGGGCACAGTGGTTTTGCCTAAGGCCACTAAAACCCTGCAGTCCACATTAGCTCCAGTTACCCTCCTGGAGTGTTCACATCAGCACGGACTGTAAGAGTGAGTCACCTTTGTCAGGGAGTTTTAGCCCTTACAGATGTTATGAACTTCTGTCCAAACAATCCCTTTTATCTTTCCTATCTCCTTTAGAAACATCCCTTTGTTACATGTTTGGAACACTCTCAGGTATTAGTGGTTCTGCATTACTATTTTGAATTCTGTATAACCTACATGAAGGTGCATCGGGTCACAGAATATGCCTGTTACTGTTCTGACTACCTTGCCTATTCCTTCAGGTCCTACACCACAATAAAGGGCTCTATTGTTACTCAAAACTGAACAGCATGTAGAATGTTCCATGTGAACCAAAAAAACATAAATTAGCAGTTTTCAAGTAAGATGTAGGTGGCTAAAGAAAATAAATAAATAAAAAGACCTGGCACACTTCTGCCTAGACTTTAGGCACATTTTTTCCAAACAGAAAAGCTTTTCAAGGACAAGCCAGGCTTGTGATTAGGGCCCTCTCATACACGATGTGAAAGATTTAAATAAAATTTCAAACAAATTGCCATCACATAGGAGTGAACACCAGCACCACTGACAGTTTAAGAAGATTCCTGTTCTCTCAAATCCAGAATGATAGTAGACACTTTTCAGATTTAACTTAAAACAGAGCAGAAGCCCAGAAACTGCCTCTATTACCTGTATCTTTTTCAACATCTACAGAAAGAGCCCAGGAAGACCAGTCTCTGCACTTGAATGTGCAAAGTTAAGGTCACATATGAAGCTCAGATTCCTACTGATCAAGTTCAAAAGACAGATTATCTCCACTACCCTGCTTGGTTGGACAGCAAATTAATTATACTACAAGCAAACGAGGTAAAAGAGAGCATATTTCCCTTACTAAAAATTATTCAGAAGACATGTCACTCAAAGAGTTCATAGCTAATACATGTTTTATTTCTTCCTTCTACAGTTAAATTGTAAACCTTGGTACTACATGAAACACTTAATTGAAAATACTGTCTAACTGAATTAACAGCTGCCAATTCATTAGCACTTTGGTGTGCATGAGTGCATTTCTTTTGTTATAACTGAAAATCTCAGAGTAACCTTACTTCTGGTGCTAAAGAGACAGTGTGTGCACTGGTGGAAACAAACATGCATTCACAGTGTGAGCAAGTTCTGCATGTTCATTTGGGTTTGGCATTTTAACAGATACCCAGGGGAAGTGGTGGTGGGGGAAAAGCAGTGTATCCCCATGGTAACCAGGACATCTTGTCCTGGTAATGTTTTAACATGTTTAGCATGTTTAGCAATAAACACCCCAGACAGAAAAAAATTAGTCACCTAGAAAAATATTCATTTCTGAGCAAAACTATTCATGAACAATGAAAGTGAAAAGCTCTTGGCAGTGTCCTGTGAGATATGAAACAAAAATTGCTATTTTTCATTTCTGGCAGCTGACAATTTATTCTAAGCTTTTTCCTACGCCTATGAATCAAATGCCTCCTCTCTTCTGCCCTATTTATTCTTCTCAACAAAGTACTTTTAGATTTACTTTCTCATGTGCTAAGTTATTCCAAAAACAGATCTTACTAAAATTTTTAATGTATAATAAATTGTTTGTGAGTTCCAAGTGAGCAATGAGAAACATATCTGGAAATGAAATCTTCTCAACTTGATTCGTGTTATGAAAATATTTTGTGGATGATGACTGCTTTATTTTTGTACCTCCCATGCTCCCAATGACTAGTAGGAAAAGTGCTTTAAGATTCCCTAGCATTGCATAAAGGCATATCAAAATTGCATAAAGAACCAGTGTGTTCCTATTATGCCAGCTTTACTTTTTTACTGATGGTTCATTTTATACTTGTATATAAATCAGCAAGTCAAGTGTCAGCTGTATTTTTACATGTCCATTCAACAATCAGAACTTGAAGTTTTAGTTAACTCAATCTTGAACAAGTCAGAACAGAAGATGAATTTACTTGCTTATTCATCTTATAAACATCCCATTTCAGTGATCAAGTTCCTACTGCATTTTTTTAAAGCCCACACATACACCCATGTACAACCTATGCAGCAAGTTGCCATCAAGTGACTTTGTATGTTGTATCAGTCCAAGTGCAGAAAACCTACTGGACACATCAGAGTTGTGTTTCTCAAAAATGGACCTTCTTTTTCTACCTGTATGTCTGAGCTGACACACATTTAGAAGAGAAAAAAGTTTTGAGATAGAATAAATAATTCCAGCTTTCTGTGAAAACCACAGCTCTGCTCTTGTAAGCAAATGTGTGGAACATCAGATGCATTATAAGCATATTTTATCTTACTGTGTGGCACTGTTCATTGATTTCTATGGAGAAGCAGACTTGTCACCTTGTTGAATCGCTTAAAGCTAGCCTGAAGCTTAACCTAAGACAAGTCACATGTTTTAAACAGATATATATATATAAAACATATATATAATAGAATATATTCAAGAAAAGAAGTTATATTTTTCATTGTTAGTGAGAATAGCATTTCTAAAATTTTACTGAACAAGGCTATTTTCTAATCTCCTAAGATTTTGAAGGCTAATATAAACCAAGTTTGTAACTGGATTAATTTCTGTGAATTAACACTGAAAGTGATTTGTCTTTGTGACACTTCCGAAACCCAGAAGTCTTATTTTGCTTCCTGCTATTAACTGTCAGCTCTGGATGGCTTAAGTATAGAGGGAAGCCAGAAAAGCCATCTGTTAGGAAGAATGAGAAAGCCTAGTTGTTTTACTCATTTCCTGGGCAAAATGAAGACTGAAAGGTTTTCAGTAAGAAAACTGCTTAGACTGCACTAAGCCAGATGTATATAGGGCATTCAAAAGGAATAAATGAAACAGAATTTTCTTAGTTCAGTATAAAACAGTTGCACGGCAAATATGAAGAAAGCACTTGGTCCCTTTAAGCAGATAATACGTAAGTTTTCCAGTAAAATTTACAAATCCCAGGCTTGCTTTTCCAAATGAACATATATTATGAATAACAGGATACTGGAAAAAAAAAAAAAGCCAAATGTTAGCAGTATCATTATAAATAAATGCCTGTAATACTACTATGAAAGACGCTTACTGTCTTTAGTCCTTTTAGGAGAAGTAGGACATGTAGTGCTGGAAAAAGCCAGTCACTATGTAAGTTTTGAATCTGAGAAGGAGAATTCTTAAATAATGCATTAGCATAGCACATCAAATTACATCAGATTTCATAAGAAAAATTCAGGACTATTGAACTGTGGGCATATTGAACTTTTGCTCCACAAATGAAAACCTCTTCATCCACACTGTAATATAGCCAAACACATTCCTAACACTTTATGCTTTTTTATCTTATCTTGAAACAGGTCATTACTGATGGGAAGGCTGACACCCATTACAGCAGTACATTGAGTGTCATTTATCTATTTATAAAAAACCAAACAACCTTTATCACATGTAGCTACTCAAGGTCACTATTCCAGCATAAACCCCAAAGTAATTATTGTAGTGCCTTTAGCCATAGTTCAATTAAGATACTGGAGATGTAGATAATGTGCATTTTTATATACATATATAAAATACATGTCTATGTATATAAATATATATGTACAAGTATAATATACTTATATTAATATACATAAGTATATATTTATATATGTATCCCTATACACAGGACCAACTTAGATGATACTTGCACTAACAACTTTCTGGACTCCTCAGTTTAAATGACGAATCTGCATCACAAAATTGTCTTCAGAACTTCCTTCATTTCCTGATATTGTAGTGACAGGAAAGGAAGAGACTGGCCTTTAAGTCAGTAAAAGTGTAACACGAGATAATTTTACAGCTAACAAGCAGGTCAGTCTCATTTGTTTCATTGAGTAGCCAGACTACTTAGCTCTCACCTCTGAAACACATTACAGAACTGCCTTATTTTACTACTGAGTAATTCAGTAGCTCTTCTGCTTTTCTTTTTCCCTCCAATTATACTGTTCAGCTACATTACACAGTATCTGAAGCACTCTCTTCGATGCTGGGTGTTCAGATGAACAATTAGTTATATTACTTGCAAAAAACCCTCAGAAATTTAGAGAAATCACGCTTTGAGCTGCTAAGTTCCTGACACCCCCATACAGTTTTCCCCAGAAGAGAGGATTAAAGTTACCAGACTTTAAAAGCCAGCAGGCTTTTAACAGCTCATATCTAGATTTCCAGGCCTACAACAAGAAGTCCACTGGATTATTCCATTCTTGAAGTGACAGTTTCTCTGGCACCCAAACACATTGCTGTGTTTCCTCAACTGGAAACAAATGAACGAAGAATCCAAATAGTCTGGTGAAAGGCTTACGGAAAAAAATAATTTCCACAGGCCCTTCCTGAGATGCATTCTTTCTTTGCTACGAATCATGACAGCTTTTCACAGCAAAGGCCTCTCCTTTACCTGTTCTCTGAATTACTGCCTTCCCCTCCAGCATACACAAGCCATCCATCTGGAGCTCTCCCACACTGCCTTCCTTTAAAAGACTACTTCCATTTCTGTGACATAATATCCCCTGTAGAGCTCTCAAAGGGCTAAAAGCAAGACAACCATCCCTTTGGAACTGTCTTAAAACACATGTATTTATCTCTGCAGACTCAGGGGTTTGGTTCTTTCTAAGCATGACAATCAGTTCCAGTGTGAAGATGCCTTTTCCACAGTGACAGAGGCATTTCACAAACTCTGCTGGCGTAAAGGGTCTCCTTACTGATCTGTGTGCATCACAGATTATGTTTGACTATGGATTCCCAGACACCCAGCAGAAAAGACTGACTAGAAGACTTCTGGATTTCTGAAATAAGCTTCCTAAATCCAGCACAAGTCCACACTGCTAAAGCTGAGGCAAATATCTTTGCTTATCTCAGAAAAAAATTGTTCAGTATTATCCAGCAATTATTTACACATTGGAAGTCTTGCATTTTCAGCACTCTTTTAAGCGAAAAAAACCAACTTTTTCAACACTAAGCCTTGTTGCTTTTCCCTAAAATAGTCTCAACTTGTATTTATCATCATATAGCATTCAAAATTGGGAACAGTACAGATGAGATCTCACAACAAACACAGCACCAAGTAGAGCAGAATAATTACCTCCTGTGCCTCACATCTGATGCTTTTGTTGCTATTACCCAGAACAGGTTTTGTTTTGGTATCACTGGGTTTTAACTCTTAGTCTGATCTGCTATAATACCCAGAATACTGAGCACAGACCTGCTTCATTCCCTGACAAGCTGATGCCCCTAACACTCAATCCATTTTTCCCTTGCAAATTTTCCAGGGCCAGTCTGTTCTACCATCCACACTATTAATGAAAACATTGAATAAATTCGTAAACTTGATCCCTGTACAGTGCTTTAGCCAAGGAAATATTTCCCAAGTTTCCAATTAAGAACATCGTGTAGGAAAAGTTCTTCAATTCATTGTTCTTTAGCTTTAGTATGTTAAAGAACCTTAAATCAAAGAAAACTAGAAAACTTTAGCAAAAAAACCCCCAGACTTTAAATAGATTTTAAATAAGACAGTAGTTCACAGGCCAATGTCTACAAGTTCCTAATGACTGTTCATAAGAAGTTGACTTTACCTTAATCAGTAAGACAAGTCTGGAGTAAGCAACTGATGCATTACAGGGGTAATGGGATATTAGCTTCAAGTTGCTTTATCTACTAACATAAAATCACATTAACAAATACTTATGGTTAGAGGACACTTTCTCTAGAGCTGTTACAGGTGGCTTTTAAACTAGAATAGCCTGAAGTCCTACAAACCAATATGCTTTTAAACTACATATAAAATTATCCAAAGGAATGTTATGTCAGCATTTTCTTACTTTGGAGCTAGAACTGTCAACATCATTGTCTAAACTTAAAATGGTCAAAAAATATAATTGTAAGGGTGTGAGAGCAGTACCACAGCATTACTTCAAAAGTTTTTGTATTTATATAATAAATGAAAAACATTTAGGAAAGCTCCCCCCGCCTATTCCACAGTTAATTTTGGTTTTTTTATTGATCCAGTCTTGAATAATGCTGCTTATTTGGTAACAATATCAGGCAAAAACATGAGCAAGTGCCATTCTGCATTCCAATACGAATCATTCAATAAAGTTTTGCAATATATACATTTTATCCAGCTTCTGACATTAAAGGTCATCATGCCAATGAAAATTTTTAACAATACAATAAAATCCTTCAAATATAAATGCTTATGAATGCAATTCAAGAGACCAGACAATTTAATTTTCTGAAATTTATATCACTCATGTCCATAATAATTTTACATTTCACACTTCATGCTCTCAAATGTTACCCTAGAGAAGACTAAATCTTTTTGCCACATATACTATTAAAGACACTAGTCAGGTTTATAGAGTTACAGAAGACTATAATAAGATGTAAAATTTAATAGTAATAAGTTATGACATTTGCTGACTAAAACATTATTCAGTCTACACCCATGTTTGATCCACTCAAATACAGTAAGTATTTGGATGTTATATACTACCCATTTCATAAACTTACAGTGCAAAGTAAGAGACCATTTTTTTCCTGAGCATTTAGGAAATGAAAATCCTTTTTCTTTAGCTTTGATTATAGTCCATTTAAAATATACTCCTCACATACCTAGGCTTGTCAAGACTGTACAATTAAGACAGGCAAAAGTTTGTAGATATCAGAAGCCCAATCAGGAATTGGAAGGGTTACTGAACATCTCTAAAATTTGTCCCTGCTTTTCAAGTCTAAGGATATAATAGGATTTTGACTTACAGCAAAAAATTCAGAAATTACATTTTTCCCATTTACCAAACATTCCAAAATGTACAAACCACATGCCTTCCAAAACAGAGAAACAGCCGCTATTTAAACAAATTGCAATACATATTTCAACTTACTATTCTGTAGTTAATGTAATGCCCAGTGAGCTGTGCCTCCAACAGACATAAGAGAATAAAACTTTTAGGAATGTGTTTTGGGCATTTTGTAAGGAAGATGGATTCCTTACAAGTTCATCTTTTTCTCAACAGCTACAGACCATGAGTTTCTAATTCAATCTTCTCTTCTGTTTGCAATATATCAGGTTCTACTGGAGGAACAGGTGGTCTGAGTATAATCTCTGGACCTCCACCATAGATTGACTGAAGAAAATTCCATGTTTCTTCTGATATTTGTCCAGAATCTGCACCTGAAAAATTTTTAAACTTTAATTAGCATTTAGAATAATTCTTTCATTATTTAAGTCCATAACAGATACAAAAAGAAAAAAACACTAACCCAGATTAAAATTTAAAACTGTAAGAATTCAGATTCAAATTTAACACCATCAGCTTAATTTTTGCTTTATCTTGCACCAGCTGCCAAACCTAATTATCTATTTTATGTTAGTTTTGTACTTCTTGGTTCTTACAACTACCTGGTCTAAATTATGCAGTACTTGCAGAAAACACGTGAAAATTATAAACATCTTCTCTAATATCTACCAATCAAGCTGACAGCCAGTAGCTCTTGGTACTCAGAAAACAATGATTCATATTATTGTAAGGACATGCAGTCACATCAATTACACAGTACAGTTCAAGGACTCAAGATTCTTGTTTCTTCAGAGAAATTAATATTGATAGTAAAGAATAAAAGTATGAGAACCACAGTGAAATTCCCAGAGAGAAAGGACTATTATTCGGATAATAACAACTCCAGTAATGCTCCTGTAGCACTGATGGGTGGCTGATTTTGTTCACTGATTGAAGTCTTTGCTTATGATTCCATTGCTCTGGCTAGAGGTCTGTCTCGTGTCTCAAGTCAGCGTCCAACAAGCATTTCTGATTCTCCACAACTTTTTACAGTGGCAAAGACAAGACACATCAGCACACCTCCTCTCTAGGTTTCAATACAAGGATCCTGTCTGATACTGAGTGATTTCCTCACATTAACCCATGCAGAGAGGTCACATTTCTGTTCTACCAGAACAAGGCTCTTCTTTAAGCAAACCAAAACCCTGCCCTACAGCAAGTTTCCCCTGCTATCGTTACTAGACATTATTAGTTTGTCTTGTTAAGCCTTGTTTCAGCACCCTCACACTTCAAAAAAAAGGAAGTCAGCACCATAAGCAGGGGACTCCTCTCCCCACGTCCTGTACTTTTCTGTCCTCATCACCTGCTGCAGCAGTGCCTACTGTTGTACTTTACCTATTAAGGGTTTCCCAAGGGGAAGGGTACCAAGAGCTGCACATTTGTTTACCTACACTGAACTCAACTACACAAAGCCTTATCTGGAAGTCATCTTGCAGATCCCATGCCAGTACCAGTGACGTTATGCCTCAGTTTTACGCTTTTACGTTTAGACTCTCAAGAAACAAATCCATCTCTGTAGGAACAGGAGGAGATCTTCACTCCCTTATCCAGATTCCAGCCAGTCAGGGTAAAGTGAACAGGCACAGTGAACTAAGGCACTGGAATCAGGACCACTGGATCACAGAAATATGTAATACTGGACACTATTTAGTGGTGTTCCCACCTCTTATGACTAATGAGACAAATTTTCCATATCCTATTCATCTTTATTTCTACCCAATTTCTATCAACATAGCTGAAAGTAAACCAATAACTGGCTAATTTGCTATCAGTGACTGATTCTAAAGTGATCTATTTTATCAGGCTTTATACCTCGTACTTGAATTCTATCACCAGCACTTGAATCATTAAAACGCACTAAAAAACTCATGAGTGCCAAAACTCATTTTTTTAAAAATAAACTCTTGGCATTCTGCAATTGGTGAGGTTTGTGGTAGGTTTATTGGTAAATCCCCTGTATGCTGAGGCACTAAGCAAAATTGGGAAAAAATCCAGATAAATAAATGTTAATCTTAATGATGCAAATTCTTCTTTTATGCTGAGCTGCAATGAATTTAAAGCTTCCTAGAAAGTATAAAGACTTCATAAAGCAGGTAATATAAGAATGTTTTTCTCTGTACCTATGAATTTCAAATAAATGGTATTTAGCATTTAACTGTGAAGAGTAACAAAGAAATCTGTATCTCTGCAAAAACTTCTCTAATGTGCAATGTACAGTATCAAATGACTTGCAGAAAAATGAGCAAGATTTTAATTACACTGGTTTTCTTCCTCTGTGAGATGTTTTTCTATTCAAATTAGGTTTCAAGATGCAAATAACTACATACAGATATAAAACAGTCTCCCAATTTTGTTAAGAAAACCCCCATCAAACCAAGTGATACAAAGCCAAGCACACTTTCACCATTTTCAAGTTACTCTGCACCTCCTACACCCTCAACTGCAGTTGGATTAGTCTATTACAGATACTAATTCTTCTTTTTAAGAATAAAATGATTCCCCAAAAATGGGCACAACACAGATTCATTAGAAACTTCCATATGGTAATAATAAATAAATGAAAAAAAATGTTAAATTTTCCAAACTTCAGCAAATGCCTAAGGGGCACAAAGCTGCAGCAATATTGTACACCTACCTTGTTTTAGCACAGCATTGCCACATTTTGTTACTGCAATCTTGGCATTATCAATGGGGCCGGGAGGATCTAGTGCAACAGAAAAATTATTAAAACTGGGAGAGCTGAAAACAAACAGCAGGCTGGAGGTTCTATTTCCAAATGGAAGGAGAAACAGCTCATTTGTTTACTGCTTGTTCTTGTACTGCTTAACAGTATGTTCTAAGTTGTTAAAAGCTAATCACATTTTTAATTAAGAGCAAATTTTCCAAAGCGTTCATGATTACAGTTAAGTCTTCAAGCAACATAAAACACAAAATAATCATAATTCTTACCCTTACCAAAGGTGTCCTAGAGCAGACTCTGACAAGATTGTAGAACAGTTTATCAGTTTCCATTTTAAAACTTTAGAGGCATCTGAAGTCAGCTAAACTGATGTTAGTACAGTTGTTACTGACCTATCTGAGTTTAGATTGTGACGAGGTCACCTTTCCTCTAGAAGCTGCAGCATCATCTCTCAGTTTGCACAACAAAATCCATCCCCCCTGTACTTAGATCCAATTCTTCTGCTGCTGTTAACAGCAAACATCCCACAAACAAGCAACATTCTTTCCAACGCTATCCCATTACCCCATTGCTATGAATTATTTTACTATGTTCTGTATCCTGGATGTATTTGTAACCTATAAAACCTGTGTCTTAGATGCTTAAGAGCTCTTGTTGTCTTTGCTATCTGTGCTTCCTACAGTCTTCTACCAAAGCAGAAACAACTTAAACAACAATACAACAAAAGATTACCTATATTTTGAAATGGGGCAGAACTTACCACTGTCTTTACCCTTTACAAATCCTTCCCACTCTCTGAACCAGTGCATGCTGATGCAGTAAAATGTTGATGGAGATTCTTCTTCTTGGAATGCTCTATTAAGCTACAAGGGGGAAAAAAAAAAATCTGTGGTTTTCTGCCCTTTTATTTCTTTAAACTACTGAATTCTTTTAACCACTGTAATTATTAACACTACAACATTACACTGTAACAGAACATTTTAAAGAACTGCTGACCATAAGAACAGTAAACACCTGGTGAATACCCAAGGGGAGATTCTGATGCAGTGGTAGCCTTCATATTAAAAGCTGATTTACTATTTAGTTGAGAAATGATTTCTATTTCCTGAAAACAGCAACAAATTCTTCTTAAGCAACAAGTTCTTCTTAAACACTAATGGATAATTACTGTGAAGGCTTCACTTTCAAGTAGCAAAAGAAGCAGAGATCTTATTTTTGTAAAATAAAATAAAGTAGTGTTCCGAAAAATTTTCTCCATAATTTTATGGGAAGTTCTTTGTGTGATGAACTGTATCTTCATCTGTGTTTGTTTTTCCCCTAGTGTTTTGAGCAGATGGTAGTACAGTTCCAAGCAAGGCACAGTGAACTAATACACTGGGACTTTTCATGACTTATGGATGTTTTTACATTATTAAGAAACAAGGAAAAAGTCACTTTAAAGGTTTAAAACCATTATCTTTTTAGCTCTGTAATAACACAGCTATACTTCCCCATTGAAGTCATAAACCTAAAGCATCAACAAAACTTCTTAAGGTTTCATATAGACTAAGTTTTGCAATCATTCCCTAAACCCATCTTTATAGAGGATAACAGAATTTTCTGTGTACCAAGCAGTAACAATACTTGCACAACAGTGCACATATAATCACTGCTTTTACTGGAAAGATAAAGACTGCTAAAGCAAATGAGGTTGACTCAATGTCATTAATAATAATTACTAACAAGTGGTAACCCAGAGTAATGAAAATTCCTAAAAATTTCAAAAAACATGGAGAAGCTGACAATCTCTGAAGTGGGATTAAAGGACAAGCAGAACTGAAAAAACAGAGTCAGTTCTATTTTCCTTCCTTTCAGGAGCTGAGATAGCAAAAATGGAACTCCAATGTCTCTGCATTTATTTTCACTGAAAACTTCAAAACACATTTTTGGTTTAAGAACTTCAAAATCATTACCACTAGTTATTTTACCGTTCAGACTTACGCATATAATCCTCTAACCCAGGGAAAATACAGTGGCTTCTTGATAATAATGATACAGATCCATTACAATACTATCATATTTACTTCACTTACGTTAAGTTTCTAATGCCTTTTTAAAAAATTAGAACAAATGATTACCATTAAATTTTTCTTGGAACAGTATTATTGCACTTAAAGCTTATCAGACTGCACAGAATAGACCACTGTCAGTGTATAAAGAATAACTGCTCACATGGCTGCACTGTTCCCATACTATAAAAAAGCAATTTAAGAAACACATTAAAAATTTTCTCTAAGTACATTTTCATATAAACTGTTATCTGAGATTTCACAAGAACATTACTGCTGCCACTAGGAGAGATGGGGTGGTATATAGGTATAGAGATATTTAATAAAGCAGATTTGTTACAGGACTCCCTTGTGCAATTCTGGTAATCCCTTGGGTCTAGTCATGAATATCAGGTGTTGTCCAGTAGCAGAATGGATAAGTGTTTACTTTTTTACCCGTATAAACATTTCCAACTCATTTTTCCTTCTTTTTTCAATTCTTTCAGACTCTATTTGGCAGGTGTGGCAAACGTACAGATGGTTCACAGCTGGTCCTCCTCCATATCTGCAGTAAAAGCACAAAACCAGAAACAATCAGCCTTGTGGAAAATATAACGTAAAACCCCCCACGCACCTGTAGACACTGGAAATGTCAGTACGAACAGAAGGCTGACATGTGCCAGTCACAGTGATCCAGAAAAGCCATCATTTATTTTCCTAGTACTATTCTGTACTCCATCCTAAGACCATCTTGCAAGTTCTGAGTGCTTCATGTCAGTACAAACCATCTCAAACTCTGCTGCATCACAGACTTCAGAAGGAGTTACTATGGTTAGAACATGTCAGTGAGCAAATATTGTTATATATACACCAGGTGTGATTTTAAGAAACAGCTTATGGAAACATTCCAGCCAGTTCTGTCTTAAATATGTTCCTTCATCCCACTGCAGACTCTTCATCAGCTTTGCTACCTCCCTGAACCCAGCCTCTAAACTTATTTATTGTTTTGCTCTTAATAGGTTATTCTTGACCCTTCCCTCACATTTTCTTTGTGTGAAACTGTATCCATGGAAATCTACAGGGGCACTGCTCCTGAGAGGATATTTTTGCATACAGAAAATGGATAATGGAAGAAAAATTCAGTACATATAGAATTGCTTTTTTTTTTTTACTTGTGTGCACCAAAACTTTAAAAACATCAATAAAAAACTCCCTAAACCCTTAGATGTATTGTTTAGGTGGCAGGAAATTAACAGCTAAAATATTTAATGCAAGTGCAATACAGTGTTCAAAGCCATCAGCAAAGCTCTTCTGCAGCTTTTTGTTACTTTAGAATAAGGCATAGCTTGTAAGAATTCCTCCTTTATAAGCAAGCACTCAAACCTGACCGACATTAAAGTGCGGGGCAGTAACACAGAACACTCAGATATAAGTTATTTTGAAGCAGCACTGGCAGCTGAGGCTATGGATTCAAAGCCAACATAAAAGAAAAGCTGTCTCCAGCCAACAAGAGAACAGGAAGCTGATACAGAGAGCTCTTTCAAAAAACCTCTTGCAAAGTGTACTTTTGCTGACCTACTTCGTGTTATTTCATACATACCATACATGGTTATTGGTTTAATATTGAAGCATTGCCCCCATAACACACTAGTCTGTGTAGTCTTTTACTTTGCACAAGAAAATGATATAAATCGGCTGTTTGCAATGCTTTCACTCAGCTGTGTGCCCAGAGGGCTGTCTTCTTCCTGAGCCACTAATTCTAAAGTCTGATGTTGCTGCTTGGCTCTCAAACGGTACCACTGGATTTTTTCCAATTACAGTTCAAAACTTACCTGCTATACAGATTATCCCATATATTTTGAGGTAGCATTACAACTAGGTCCTCTATGAAGTTAGCTTTGTGTGGAGGAACACCTGCAGAAGCAACAAAAACCCCAAACAATAAAAAAAGACTTGAGGATTTTAGTGGGGGGAGGAGACTATGTTAGAAGTCCCTAAATAAAAAATAGAACCTTTCAATGAATTCAGAGAAATTATATGAAACAAGTTTTACCTCACTGTAATCTATCACTGTATTTAGAGACACCACTCTA
This sequence comes from Pachycephala philippinensis, assembly GCA_013397055.1. Taxonomy (NCBI): domain Eukaryota; kingdom Metazoa; phylum Chordata; class Aves; order Passeriformes; genus Pachycephala; species Pachycephala philippinensis. The sequence continues at coordinate 201,413 of VWZT01016777.1, forward strand.
ATTTTAGTCTTCTATGACTAAATTACTTCTGTGAGGCTGAAAAGCTTATAAAAAGCCAAAATGAATGGCTAAAATTAAAGGGCTAGAATCCATTTTAAATACCAATTTCAACAAGCTTCTTGAGGTACACAGTTAAAATGTCAGGATGATTAAATATTTTGATTATGCATGTAAACACATTAACAAACTGTCTATTCAAAATCCACTTATTTGAAGTAATTCCAAAAGGTCTGCAGCAAATGACATGAATACTTGAAAGCAGAGAAATTTTGAGGAAGGCAGAAATGGAAGGGCTTGCAGAATGAGCAGTGTTGAGTTGAAGCACATGGTAAGCAACACTGGACTATGTAGGAATTCCTGGGAACAGGGAAAATCTGGTACTTGGGCACTCGTACATCAAGAGTCAGCTGCTGTAGCCCTGCAGAGGGAAAGCCAAGGGCCTCACAGGTACTCTGCAGATTGTTACAGGGACACAATAGTCCTGTGTTAAAATTTTGGCTCAGCAACAGGGGCAGCACCTCCATCTTGTAATCTAATGCAATTGTATTTTTTATTAGAAAATAGGTACCACATAGTAATGATTTCTTGGAATGTTAAAACTCAAATATGGATATTGCCCCAAATATATTTTGCTTACTGTAATGCTGGTATTTTTATAAACATATACCACAAGGTAAAATTTTTATGCTCCTATACCAAATACACAGAATTACTACTTGATTTTCACACTGTTATGCACTGGATACTCTGCATCAGATCAATTTCTTCCAAAGCAGCTCTCAAACCTTCTCACTGCTTATAGCTTACAGCTGAGAAAAACATTTCAATTTTCAGGTGAAAGCATTAAGGATGATGATGTAGTGACAGGATTTTTTAAAATGTGAATATACATGTTTAAGAAGCAAGCAGATAAGAGGAACTGTTCCTCTTTAAGAATCAAGAAAGTTTATGAACAAAATCAAATGTGCAGAGAAAAGAAAAAAAAATAGGATAACTTCACACAGTATCATTTCTAATTAGCCAACTACTAAAATAAGAGTTTACTTAGAAGTTATAATTTACCTAAGTTGTTATAACATGAACCTAGTATAATCAAATTCCTTTAATTAAAACAAGTATACACCACTGTTATAGCTAGAAGTTGACAAATTATTTTTAAATGATTCACAGTTAGAGTCTCACCTCCATGCATACAGAGAAAGTCATTATTTGAAATTGGTCCTGGCTCTGCAAAAGTCTTGAATTTATTTAACCACTGCCTGGAAACATAGAACTGCAGAAGACTTGGTTCCATCATATTCAGCAGCCCTGATATTCTCCGTCTCTCTCTCTGTGCTTCTTCACTGCTCTTTCTGTTACAGAAATAGAAATCATTAAACAAATACAGATCCTTGTGTACAGTGCAGATAACTCACTTTGTGAAACGAAAACTCCGCCTTCAAGTAAATTACCTTGTCTGTACTCCCAGTTTACACAGGCTAAGAAAGCAAACAGTTGGGCTGCAAGACAGAAGCCGATTATGCTGCAGAGGTGGTAAAGCACCGAAGGGCTGTGCCCATCTGCTCATTTCCTCTCTGCAGCGTTTGAGATAAAGCTTTGCAAGCTGCACTCCTTGGGCAGATGTTCCTTCCTTACCTTCACGAGTAAGGTTACACAGTAAATACATCAGGTAATTCCCCTACTTTCCTGTATCCTCCTACTTTTCTCACTGTACAACTGCAAGTAACCCTGCTCTCCTGTTTTAGATACAATAGAATCTCTCTTCTCCAAACCAATAGTAGTCTTTTGTGGATATATTATTTTTTAAAGCCGTATTTTACAAATGTCATTCTCATTCTTCTATTATTTATTTGAATATGTTCACCCACAATCAAAGATATAGTGTTCTTTCTTGGCAATACAGCAGGACTTCCAAATTCCTTTTAAAAGGCCTACAAAGTCAGATTCATGGGCTCAGCTTGAACAGTGGCAGGTGGGAGTCTCGCTCCTAATGAATGTTAAAACATTCTCAAACACATCTCGTTTTTTATGCAACTCTGACACAACGTATTTTGCAGCCAAGTTTTAGTGGAAATTTGATCTTAGTACCAGAAGTTTAAAATCTGAACACTGAGTTGCTTTTATTGTCTTAAGTACAAAAGTTCCCTAGACTGAAGATGATAACAACATGGTGTCTCACCTTTCATTTCAATTCTCAGGAAGAGTTTAAATTACCATATTAAATTAAATGTATAATAAAATGTATAATACAATGGATTAAATTACAACACAGTAAAACCTCTGCTGTTCTTCATCCCATCTGATAAAGACTTTGCACAATTCCAGTTAGACCTCAATTGTGTGCAACTCTCTTCTGTGTGCAAAACCTCCCCATATGCAGAATTCCCTTTCTCTAACTGAAAATAAGGTGGCTAGTTCTTAATTGTTGCTTAAAGTTCTCTTACTACGCAGATTTCATTTTCACTTAAATGCTTTAGCTCTGACAGAGCAAGTGTTAAGGACATAATTGAAGGATTAAGTTTTTCTCCAGCATAGGCTTTTCTCGTTGGTCAAATTCTTCCATTTTAATTCTCATGGGGCAGCTAGTTCTGAAAGCTGCCCAACTGCTTAAAAAGTAATTTACATACATGACTTACAAGGGTATGATTGTCTTACCTGTAGAAGAGAACATAGGCTTCGGCATTTTGCACTGTGGATTCTGATACTTCTGTGACACTCTGGTCATCAAATTCATACCACAAATTATTTAAATTGTTGCGACAATAAGCTATATAATGTCCACCTAGAGTGTAAGAAGCAAGAATTACTAAAAAATGTCTAGAGCTGCCCATTTTACTCTGCAAGTAATTTTTTTTTTTTTTACTTTACTACATGAAAAGTAAGTCCTAAAAAAATCCTTCAAGTCTTAAATGGAAGAAACAGAACCATTAGCAGATATGACTTTGAAATTAACTTCTGTCAAACTCAACATCAGCTTTTTTTCTGAACTTCTATTACCTAGTGGTGAGTTGAACACCAATTTCAGCACGTTCTTGCACTCTTCAAGTAGCATGTTGTTTAATGTAGTCCTGAACCATGATATTCAGAGTGAGACTGAACAATTTACCCTCATCAGTTCCCACAATGAACTCTTTTCAAACGTATGTACGCTTTATAATAGAAAGTAGCATAGATGTGGAAAAGCTACATGATATCACAACCATAATTAACTCGTTTCAAAGCTTATTCATAATATATTTTAAATTATTACTATTTTTAAATACATATTTAACTGCTAATAAGTAAATAATCAACTATCTGCTAAACTGATTACATGAAGCACCACTTAGCAAGCACTAAGCGGAAGCTGAAAAAGCATCCAGAAAAAAAAGAACGGAAAAAAAACCAATTCAAACAGTGGCTACTTCAAGTTTGAGAAGTATGAGGGACTAACTTCTATAAAAACCTGTGAAGTTTCTGGCTTAAAACTTTTGTTTCTCCTTTTTTCCAAATCTTAATAATGAAATCATCTAGGCAGAAATGACCTCAACATATAGCAATAAGATGTTTATTCAGCTACTCATCACTACCCATAAATAGCAGTTACCACCTGTTTTGGGGTTAAATGGCAGCGATCATCCAAGACAACATATATTGAAAAAATGACTGGGATCTCCGTGATGCTTTGTAAACAGTTTCCAAAAAATTAAGGCACACAAAGCATGAACAGCAGTTGTGACATGAACAGCAGTTGTGTAGAGCAGCTGATCAACTGGTCATCTGCTGGCAACATTATTTGTACATTTATGTTGTTCAACAGTGGATATAGTTTTCTTACTTAATACTCCAGGGCCTCTTAATTTTTTTTCCACCTTCAATTTTATTTAGGTATGCCATATAATTTCAAAGATGTGCCAACTCTTTCAGAGCAAGCCTTAAATCTTTTGGGTCAAGGTAAAAATCACAGTGCTCATCTTCCACATTATAATTATCATTGTTTATCTATTTACCCTTCAGTATATAGTTATCCTCAAAGAAAAGTACTGATGTACCAACTGCAAAGACAAAACACCCAAGCTCATACTCACTGCTGGCAGTTCCATGATGGCAGATGACAGACAGGAGATCGTAAGTCACGATTTGAGCTGGACTGTCCTTCGCAAGGAAAGGCTGAAGGTCAAGGCCTTCCAAGGGAAAGGACACATGGGTCCCAATTTTTGTCGAAAACATAAGTTCGTGTCTAAATCTTTTGAGATGAATGCACAGAATCTGTAAAAAGGATTGACATATTCAGTCAAGAACTATACATGCCATTTGATATTAAATACCTGAACCGTGTGTGCCATCTTTTCCTTTTATCAGCCCAAAAAGAATAGTTTTCCCTATGACCTGAAGCATATTCACAAGCTCTGTGTTTTAATCAGCTGTGGCTACTAACACAGATGCAGCACTGAAAAATGTACCTTTCCTCTTCCTCAATGCACACATTTGCACAATGTTGTCTTGAGGGACATTAATTCTTCCTGATTATTGAAGCCATCAACTCATGCTTTGAAGTGTAAGACTGGATTACTTTTTAAATGTAAAGTTACAAATGTTACTTATAGACAAACTTTCCAGTCTGGCTGTGGTGTTTAATTCTATAACCTACAGTATAAATAGTTGTATATATAATAACAGGATAGAAATGTTGTTACTGTCTGCAGACCAACAGTAGTAACAGAGAGAAATCCCATTCCTATACCTGTCATGTACACGATTCATTTGCTTACAGGGTGAATAACCATGTTGCTCTNGTTACTGTCTGCAGACCAACAGTAGTAACAGAGAGAAATCCCATTCCTATACCTGTCATGTACACGATTCATTTGCTTACAGGGTGAATAACCATGTTGGTTGACTTTCATCACACAGCATTATAAACACAATTTACTCCATGCAACTCGTTAGTCTTACATTCCTAATCATGTAGAAAAAGTGCTTTAAAGTCCATATTGTAACAGTACCTCAGGAAATTTTTGCACTTTGCAGAATTTCACTCCATTTCTTAACCTAAGCAAAGAAAAAAACAAACCAAAACAACCAATAATTAAATCTGAAAAGGTTTTACTTTATTGTGCTAGATCAGCAAAAGCCTAAGCTGAACATTGCATTAGTGAACCCAAAATATTTCTGGAATGTAGACTAGACATGGAGTAGCCAAAATGATACAAACAATGATGGTTCATAAGACAAGAGAGTCTGTACTGCTGAAAAATTCAAAACAAGTACCATCAAGTCCTAACTAGCTAACAGTTTCTCTTAACATAATGGAAAGAACTGGAAGCTTCATGAAAGCTGATTATCCAGCAAAAGACAAAAAAGAAATGAACTAAGTTTACTTTTAAGAAATTATCTACAGCACATCCAAGAAGGAATAACGCTCTGGTACCATAAAGGGCTTCAAGCAGTCTTCAACCACTTCTGTTTCTTGGTTCTTTAGTATTTAAATCCATAGTTTATTTATTTAACACACCTTAGTGACCTACTGCATATCATGGGAAAGCTGCTAGTATTAGAGAGGGCTAAGAGCTTTTATTTTGTCAAACAAAACCAACTTAGATCTAAAGGTGTAAGGGCATGAGAAAGAATTAAGCATGTGGTAGGGTAAGTCGGTGCTTCCTGACCCCTGCACCCTTGTAATACTGAATTTCTGACAGCCAGAACACGAGGTCATATCAAAAGATGAACAGTATTGGGACATACCCAACAAATAAACGTCTCTTGACTAACAGAAGCAGTAAAACCTCATACTAAGACAAGGTAAAACAAAGGTAAAAGCCAGCTTACTTTTTACATCTTCCACAGCTGTACATGTTATCACCTGCAAACACCAGGGAGAATAAAACCAGCCATTATTCTCTAAATCCAAGCAGTTAGCCTTTAAGTGCGTACATTTGGTATATAAAAGTTTCAAGGGAATTTATCTTTAGGTTGCATCCAATATTTAACAGTCATTATAGTGTTGACATAGCAACTACAGGAAAGGTTCTTAGGTTTTGTCTTCAACTATGAAGCAGTACAGTATAATCTGAAGAGATGATGCTATATAATTTAAAAGGGAAATAATTTACTACATCCAAATTGAGGTTATGAGAATGAATATTAATACAGTGGGTTTGAAATTTTTATGAACCTTCAGTTGATACAATTTCACTAAACCAAATTCAGACTGACTTGACATTTCTAAAGCAGATTTCATAGGCATTTCTTATCTCAAATATTCAGTTGAATGAGAAGCTTACCTTTCTGAAATGAATGATCCCACCAGAACAAGGACTGACTGTATTACACTCTAACAGGTGGCCTCTGCTTAATTGCATTAAGCTAAGAAGATATTAATCATCTCATTGTGACAGGAAGGAAAAAAGCACAGAAGAAACATGTTCAGGTAATTAACCTCTTACCCTTGAGCTCATCTCTGGCGAAAAAGGCAGCAAGACAATCTTGTAAGGTTACAACTGGACCCCAAAACCAGCTAGGAACACATGAGACAACAAACCTGAAACATCATTGACAGAAAAGAAAGAAAACCAACAAATGTTCTGCCAGAAGAGCAGAAACTAGAATTTCAAAATAGATAATTAAATAAAACAAGGTAAATATTATTTACCTTTTGAAGTATTCCATAAAAAAGGCGATCCATCCCTGGGGGGCATACGCTTCTCCACATGACCCTGCCTTGACTAGAGATGTCTGATGACTTGCAGAGTGGAGCTTAGCGAGATCTTCCTTACCTGGAATAGGCAAGGACAGATCCTGAAAGGTCTCCAGGGTTACAGACAGCTAAGGAAGAAAATAAATGAAACACAATGGAGTTAAGCCTGAAGACAAACAGCAATTAAACTGAATTCTGTAAAGCTCACTAGTAACTACCAAGTCACTGCATAACTGAAAATTACACTAGGTAGCAAATTACTTATAAAAAAGTAGATTAATAAGAATTCATTTTCTAAAAAATTAATTTTTAGAGGAACCCAGAAAAAAAAAACATTTAAGAATGAACCTGCATATTGTTATCACTGAAACATTTTTTAGGTCATTATTCTTTGTCTTCGTATCAGTCATACAAAGCACTATGATTTTTGCCTCAGGCTGTGTTATACAAAGTAGTTTCAGAAAGCTTCAGTCCATTGTTTCCACAGTATTTTACTCTGACATTATCTGGACCTGATGTAACTGGACTCGCTGCAAGGGAGACCCAGCTGTGCATTTTCTTGCTCCTGTACTTCATTTAGTGATCACATAGTCACAGAGTCAAACATCAAACACATTTTAGAAATTCTTGTTTCTTTTTGGAACTTGTTCACCAGATTACCCTGAGGTCTCTGTATTCTTAGATCTAGACCAAGAGAAGTATTAAAGGCATGCAAGTACACCAGGGTTAGGTTTAAGCCTTATGTTGAGAAAGTTGTCCCCAATGAAAAGATTTGGATATCCAGTATTTGATACGATTGCTTTGAAACTAAAGCAGTCCACTAGACATATTTAGATAACTGACTTTTTAAAAAATGATCATGTGTGCTGTTCCAAGTAATTCTCTGAGCAAAGAGTAAAGAAAAAAAAAAAAAATCAACTCTTCCTTCCTATGTTGCACCTCCTTTTGCAGTAGAGGACAATTTTGGAAAGCAGCTAATGATTCATATCACTGCAAAAGTTAGTGTTTTTACTCAGATTTTTAAAAGACCTGAATTTTGTTAGTCTCAATCTATCTGATAAGACTGTTACAGCATTATATTACATTACTGTCTTATATTTTCTTTGAAACACTAGGGACCTGAGAACTTAGGACAGTAGCAGGTATGCATTAGGATATTCAGAACATTACCGAAAACTAATCAGACCTAAATGAAGTCGAAGAGCAAGCTTCTTTCTCCACTTGCTGTAAACCAATTCTCAAAATGTTATTTTTCAGCTCTGAGTAAATATCCAGCTCAATGAATACAAGCTATTGTAAACACGAAGTGCTGGTAGTAGCCACTATTACAATTTGAGAAAACGAGTATGAAACAACCCAGCCTTCTGAGGAAATCTGCCACAAAAGAATTCCAAGTTACCAGAGAATGACTATATTCATAAAGCAGTAAGAAAAGAACATATTAAAAGCTAGAACTTTCTCTCCTTACCCGATCACAAGTCAAGCACTGGACTGAACTTATTATAGTCCCATCAAATATATCAGAGATAACACTCCTGTACTTCTTGCGCTTCTTCCTTTTTGGTGACGATACCGTTGAAACTGTAAAATGACAAAAATAAAATGCTGCAGTAAGCCAAAACCCAGTGGATTCTGATTTCCTTCAACTTTGTGTAATACAATTAGAAGTCTCATATATTCAGGATTAAACTATGAGCCAAGCCCTGTTTTCTATCACTAAATATTTCTTAAGAATTACAAGATCACATTACTGCCAGTACAGGCAATTCATGTGGGTTCCTCAAGCAGCTGGGGACAACCAACAGAAACTTTTGCCTCTCTAAGTAAAACTCAAACTGCCAGTCTTGAAACCTACAGCCTATTGCTACATGATTGATTTATCCTGACAGGAAACCCCCAAGGTATAAAAAGGAACAATCTATTTGACGCTTAATTTGATCAGATCTTCCCGGGAAGCTTTAACCATGCTGGGCTGAAGAGCTCCCACACAAGGTTACTGTATCACAACACTGATGACAGTGGATTGAAAGGTACTACTGGAGTCGCTTATTTAAAAACCCCAGGTCTCTCAACCTCTCCTTGGGCATGACAAGCACCAGTGACCGAGTACCTCTTCTGACAGACTCACTTCAGGTTGTCTAAAACCCTCCTGTAATGGTGAAGCCAAAACTGGAGACAGTAGTAGAGATGCAGTGTCAAAGCTGCTGAACAAATGAACCAAGGAGGTCAATGACTTAAGTCCATTAAATCACTGTCATGCAACACCAATGCTAAAGCATTAAAAAGAAAACATGAACGTTCAGAAGTTCAGAACTTATCTGGACAGGCTATTGAATGAAGCAGGATTACAACATTAAAGTTGTATTACTTTTTGGTTTGGGGTTGGTGCAATGTCTTAAAAGCATGCTCCGAAAGACAAGCTTTGCTTAAAGTAGAGTACTGTTAGACAAATCAGGGAAAAATAAAAATTACATATTGTTCCTCATGCCCTAAAGCAGCACCATCTTATATGCAAAGGCAAGTAAAAGTATAAATATTCTGGATGCTCATAAAGGCATTGTGCTGCAGTGCCAAAAGAAATACTCTGCACTGCAGGGACATTAACAACCATAAAGCAGCCAGCACTTACAGGTCTATCTACAGTACAATTATACAAGGCTCCTTAAACCTTAATTGACTAAAATGCTGATTTACTGAACTTCTGCTGAACAACCAATGAGCTCATTCTCTGGAGAGCACTACCTTTGGGGGTACTAACTTCTTACACCTTTCTCCTCTCTACAAACTAGTGCAATTGAGAAAATGGTCTAAAAATAATACTCTGTCCTCCCAAAATAGAGGCAAATACTATTTGTGCTTCAAAAGAATCTGAAGATTACAGAAATACAGGGAATGCTCATGCATGTCCAGCTTACATAACACTCCCTCTCCTCACCAGAAACAGGGATAAAACCCCCTTAGAAACAACACTGCACTGTTACACAAGACATATGAAACACAATGAAAACTGTAATACAGAGTAATTCAGTACCAGGAAGAAAATAAAGAGCCTCTACCTTTTTTGTGGATTTGTGCCAGTGAAGAGCACGATGGGAATGATTTTGGAGGGCTGTTTGATAAGCGTGTGTTCATCCCTTCAATTGATGATGGTGTTTGGGCTGCAGATACGTCATTCATGTGAACATCATTGATGTATTCTGAAATCGAGATTTGCACAAATTCTATGAAAAAAATTACTGCAGAATGAACAGACACAACGGTCATGTAACTTATTTACCCACACTGTCACGCCACTGGACATTTAGGAACGTAGCACCATTTCAGCTCCTTTTAAGTTAAGGACAAAACAAAAAAACTTACTCTTCTGGTTATCTGAAACCTTACCCAGTACAAATAGTTAACTTTTAAGGGAATTAAAATTGGATTCAGAACACCTAAACTGATAAAATAAACTAAGAAGGTACATTGCTTACATGTAAAACCACCTACCTTATTTGACCTATACCTCTACTATATTCTACAACTCATTTCCACTCTCACAGATATTCTGACTAAGATTTTGACTATTTCAATTGCACTTTAGCAATGCATTACCTGAGAATCTGCTGTGTATCTGTACTTTGACAGTTCCTTGGTTATTTAAAAATTCAGTGGTCTCTGAAGCAGTGTTTGTATCTTTTTCCAAGTCTTCCATAGAATTTGCTCGTTTAAGTTTGTTGCTTGATATTTTCTCTTTCTGCCAGTCTTTGGATGTGACTGAGTTGTTATCATCATCCTGAATTAACATGGTTGTTTCTGCAGGATCCTCTAAGACAGGTTTGAAAATTGTGTCATTTTCTGTTTTATCACAGTTACCACAGGATTCACAGGGCTGAAAGCCTAAGTCTGACTGGCTCTTATCTTCTTCCATGCTCTCTTCAACATTCATAGGCTGGGCATCTTCCAGTTCTACAACTGGTTCTTTAAGTTCCTCATGAAGCAAATCCATTAGACAACGCAAAAATTCTTGTGCGTCCTAGAATTTGAAACAAGTTTTATCATATTACTCTATTTTATCTGGAAGATACTCATATCAAGGAAAGATACAGATAACTAAAATGAAAGCTGGCTGTTAAAGGAGAATAAAGAAGATTCCTCTGTCTCAGGTCTAATGTTCAAAATGACCTTCATTTCCAGACCATGTAGGTTTCCTGCATACACTTCTTGCATGTCACAATCTTATCGTACAAGTTTCCTCCAAAACATTCCAATTAGCAAAATAAATTACTTCAACAACATCAGCAAAAATGCTGCCATAGCTTACTGGAAAGATAAATGTAACCCAAAGAACTACCAGCAGCATGGTCAGACTCCAACTTTGTTTGGAATGGAACATTTTAGAGACAGTTTTTATAAGCCTTATCCAGCAAAGCAACCAGAGCCTTGCTTTCGCTGGGCATGAAGTACCTTCTTAAAAAGTGCTATGATGCTACTGAGCCTGTCTTCCCAATGCATCACACCGCCAACAATATTGCAATTCTTCTTCTAAAACCTCAACAAGATTCCCCAAATGTGTTCCCACAAAGAGCTCTAAAGCATTACTACAAGTCTAATCTGTGTTTGGAAACACCTTAAAAGCCACCAAATTTCATCAATCAGCGCCGCTGCCCGGTCCTTGGCAATAGAAAGTATCTAACAAAGCAGGCATGAGAGTAAACAAAAGCCTCTTGTTGGCAACTACTACTGCTTTTATTTTCTTCTGTTTTCCTTTTTGTATTCTGCTTGCTAATAATACTAAGTTTTGCTGCTTAACATTCCCATCCATCACAGCAGTTATTTATTAAGCTCAAAACTGCTGACTAAAAAACATTTATTTTCTTAAAAATTGCAACTTATAGAACTGAGTTTGGATTTGGGTAATGAAAAAAAACCCCAGTATGCCTACTTGCTGGCAATCCTTTCATAAAAACCAAAATTAACAAAAACATCAAGACACAGATCAACTAATAAACATTTTTCATTGATCAATGTAATTTTCTCCCTGAAGATTGGACATGGATGTCCATCTTGCAAGGCTGAGCACTAGGAGAGTGCTGGTTATGAAACCTGCTGAACATACAACTGAACTACGATCCAGGCCTAACCTTAAAATGTTCTCATTAAGCATAACTCTGCATGGAAAAAGATGTTTTCATCTGAGTTCAAAGCTACAAGAATTAAGTTTCCATACAGTTTCTTTTTGGTTATCAAGGCTGAATTTCTACTTTTTTAGAAATCCATGTGGCACTTTAGAAATTCATGAGCAGATTACAGAACATTAAGATAAGTATTTAAACACTGACTTTACAGCTACATGCAGCAATTGAACATTAAAACGTGTCCTAATCCTTCACTCCACAAATATGAAACATAATGGAAACAGCAAAATTCCTTTTAATAAATGCAGATTCCTGGAAGATACTAGTAAGCTTTTCTAATTACAAGGTTTAAATTTCTCACCTAGTCCTAAAGCTTTTAATGAAGTGCTCCAAACTGTATGAATGCACCAAGATATTGTACGAAGGAGCAACCGAAGAACGCTTTTGCTTTATAATAATCTCTACCTATTTATCAAGCTACCAGCTTGTGGTTCCCATAACACACAAATGGTGGGGCTTTTTTTCCAAGATACTAAATGGAAATGCATACTGTGTATTTTTTAAAAACATCACTGGTAGATAAATATATTAAAAATCTGTGATGTTCTTTTTTATTTTTGAACATCTTTATTTTGTCTTCTGGGACGGCTCAAACATTAGCAGCATTATTTCACACAAAGGAGAAGTCCAGATATTATTATTTAAATTTTCCTGAAAGAAAAGGAGTTATTTTAAATTGAGGGCCTTTTGAGAATTTGATATAAATAAATATAAAACATGACTTAACTACTGCTGATTCCATTCCAGATTATCTACATTCCAGTCATATTAACTAAAGTTTATGTTGCATTTGCTTTGAACAGATATAGGAAGTAAGGTATCTTAAGCATTAGATTTCTAATTAAGAGATAACTTCACGGCTTAGGCAGATTTAAAAGACATCAGAAAGTTTTACCTGTTGAGAGTAGCCTCGAAACATTGGATTAACAGTTTTAATTCCTTGAAATAAACCAGTAGGAACAACAGATCCAGGCCTAAAAAAAAGTTTTAAATGCATAAACACTGAAAAAGAAGGCATTTAAGTGGATTTTTTTATCTTTATTGGGATCATAACGTTACCTGCAACTAAACACCAATAATATTAATCTTAACAAAACATAACATTGGTGTTGAATTATTAACTACATGATTTTTAAAAACCTGTCATCCAACTGAAACAGTGACTGTATCAGGCCTTTTATGGCACATTTCTTGTCAGACAATCAGATGACAAATTAGACATACTCTTGGTACTGTGCACAATTATTGTTTCTTTACTTTTGTATTTATATTTTGAAGTATTTTCTTAGACAGGTGTAACACAAATTCCATATATGGAAATAAGAGAAATTGATAAAACATTGATACAGAACAAAGGACACAGAGAGGATAAGGTAGTTAAACATTTCAGATGTATTTCTGGCAAATAGAAACATTTTTAAGAGCTTAATGCTCACACAGTGCTCTTCTAATCTATTTCTTGTCCTATCTTTGGTATATATGGAAAGAACAGGTCATAAGGAGTGCTTGAGTCCTGCAAGTTAGTCTTTCCTTCCCTTTTTTTTTTTTTTTAAAGAGGAATTCTGTAAACACATGAAACAAAAATTAGAAACCTAGGACAGATTAATGCATCCCTCATGACTCTGGAGTCTATTTATTACCATTTCATCACCAAAATGATTTAATACCTGCTTTTGTGCCAGAGTTCTGTCATCAGCTTGAGGTAACTTTTACAAATTGCAGGTTTCTTATCTGTTCGGGCTAAGCCTCCGCAGTCAAGAAAAAAGTGCGTCAAAGGTGGGCTAAATAGAAAGAAGAAAACAGTAATTTTTTCAGGTTGTTAAAATACAAGAGGAAATCTGCATTTCACACAGGATTAAAAAATAAGAAGAGTAATACTTCTCTATAGTTGAACAATTCCACTTGCTACATTCTTAAATACCGTGACCAAACATTTCCTGGTAGGACAACTTCAGCAGTACAGCCACGCTGCTCCTCAAACGTGCTCTGACATTTCTCAAAGAACCAGAATTGTCTCATGGGGTTCAAATTCAAGGCAATTCCTACTAGCTGTCACAGAAGTACACATGCACCACTCCAGCAACAACCACCATGAGCCTAGTCCATAAACAGCATCCCAAACAAACCTTTTCTCTAGAATCCAACAGTGCCACAAGATGTGTGTAGGCAAATAATTTCTACTTAAATGATTATTTATGTTTCTTCCATGAAGTGTTGCCAACTCACATACTCTCTCCTCTCCCTTCAACCTCCTTTCTGAAGTCACAACCCCTCATACACACTGAATCCATTTCTCTCCAATAAAGGAGACATCCCAGCAAACTTGCAAAATTTGGCATTTCTCAACAGAATACTTTCCTCATAGTGCCTTGTCCACTTCTTTATCTTCCAGAGAGATCTGCCTCAGTTCTCCACTCCCTCCTCAAAGAGCCTCATTGAGATCCTTAGCCCTGCCCACTCTGGGCCTGTGGCCAAAGGCAGACACTCCCAGGGACCCTGTGTGACACCTGCTCAGGACCTGCCACCGCCCCGCCACTCCTGATGCAGGGAACTTTACAGCTGGGATGCTGTTTCTATCTGTTCAACTTCTGTAGATTTCCCCTTTGTGAACTTGTCTAGTATTCCCATGGGATGACATGAGATTTTGCATTCTATCTATCCCTACCATGATTTAGCACAGAATGTTCCAGACACATTGTTTGTAACAACTGAATTCTGATCCTAACATCTCTCTTTTTGAATTAGGGTTTATTCTTATGCATTTCCTTTGATTTTTCTGTAGCAAAGGGGAAAAAAAAATACAAAGATCAATCCACAAATCCAGTAGCTTTTTTCAGATTTTCTTCTAATTTCTAAAACTGAATATATTTTTATGTATAAGGCACTAGAATGAAACGGGAAAAGTTGAGTGGCCCATATACCATAATAAATTGTTTGCAGTATACAAGACTGAGAGTCAACAAATATATGTCCTCTTCCATGGTAGTGGAGCTCTTTGAACCCCTTAAGTCCATCTGGAAAAAATGCATGCATAAGCAAATATAAAATTATATTAACTATTATTTTCCTTACCAGTTGGAAAGAGCTTGTAAAGCTGCATTCATGTAACAAGTGTTTCCAATATTTTTTAATCCTGTTAGACCTGAAAAACAGAATAAATACAAGTCTGTTAATCCAATAATTCCTAAAAAATACATACTAACCAAAATACTCATGTAACACTTGGGACGCTGATTATAACGCAGAACTGCAACTAAAAGAAACACAGGACTCCTAAAGGAATACCAATCTAACCAGAAGTAGTAATTAAATGTTTTGATCTTGATCGACTAAAACACTTCTGACAAGTGGACTGTATTCCATCTTACTAACTTTTCACGGTTTATGACACCTGCAGATTTTCATTTAAAATATGTTTATCAACACTGAAGTTTTACTTCAGCTTAATGACTTATCTGTTAAAGTGCTGCTATGCTGCTTCTGTAACTAATCACATTACCAAAAGCTTCTCAAAGATTTCATTCTTCTGTCCCAAGTTCACACTAAGTCAGATTACACTCAATATTCAAAACCTACTCAGCATGTGATTATCCCAGACTAGTCCTGCAATTAGTCTTTTTCTATTTCAATGATACACCTTTACTTTTATAAACAGACTGCTCCGTTTAGACTTCCCCACATAGTTTTTTTCCCAACCCACACTCTTTACTTTCTCTACAGATAGTCACATATACTTTTTCCACACACATGGAAGTTACAATTAACATATATTCTTTCCATGGTTACGAATTACGCTATTCATGGCTACTGAAGTGTTACATTAATGAAGTAATATTTCAAAATAAAATTGCTTTTGTATGAGGGAACAGTAACATTTCTAGGCAAAGAATCAATAAAACTCAAAAATTTAAAAAACTTAAACATTCAGCAACCAATACTGATGACTCTATGCAATTCTTGAAGTATAGGAACTACCCCAGTAGTTTTAGTCTGTGTCAGAAAAATAAAAGTTACTAAGAAACTCTTTCTACATCTGAAAACCACTTGGGTTACTTCAGTTACAATTTCTAATAGACAGAACTTAAAAATTAAGTTTTAAAATGTCCTTCTATCTGTCTGAATGGAAATACAGTCCTGCTTCCTGTACCAGAACATGCATTCCAAATTCTTCTACAAGAGAACAATCATTCTTACTGAAATTGGAAAGCAAGAACAGGATTTTAATTTTATTTCATTTTTTTAGAAGCAGCAGGTATTTCAGGAAGATACTCTCACTGCATTTTTTTAGCCTATAGTATTGCAAGGAAAGTTTTCAAACAGACTTCTTTTATTGTGAAGATATATGCTAATGTTTGCTTCACGAAAAGCATTTCAAAAGAAATTTAAAGAGCAAAGTTAGAACAAAGCTAAAGAAGTTTCTTCCTTTCAATTTGATAAGCGTCTTAACATATTCACATCATCATTACTGGGAACTTTAATGCAATTCTAATTGTATATTATTGCAATGGAAACTACATTCCCCAAAACATTAAAAACACAAGAAGAGATAAAAATATACAAATACATGCATTGGTTGGAGAAACTAACCAGGGATAAAACACATGGCATAATGATTTAAGGGCAGATGGCAAACTAGTGGGGTGGTGTCATATCCTGTAAGACCGTGCCAGACAACAGAAGGGACAAGGCACGTTTTGTGACCAATGCCAGCAGACTTAGGAGAGGGAAAGATGGTGGTTGATGAGTGAAGGAGACCCATTGCTGTGGTCTAACTCTAGCCAGCAACTCAGTCCCTCAGAGCTGCTCACTCACTCCCTCACGGTGGGATGGGGGGAAATTGTAAAAGTGAGAAAACTCATGGGTTGAGATAAAAACAATTTAATAGGTGAAGCAGAAGCTGTTTGCACAAGCAAAGCAAAACAAGGCATTCATTCACCACTTCCCACGGGCAGGCAGCTGTTCTGCCATCTCCAGGAAAGCAGAGCTCCATCATGAATAATTGTTCCTTGGGAAGACAAACACCATAATTCTGAAAGTTCCCATCTCCCTCCTTCTTCTCCCAGGATGCCATATGTTATGGAATATCCCAGGGATCAGCTGGGGTCAGCTGTCCCAGTTATGTCCCCTCCCAACTTCTTATGCACCCTCAACCCACTCCCTGGTGGGTGGTGTGAGAAACAGAGAAGGTTCACTGTGTGTAAGCCCTGCTCAGCAACAACTGAAACATCTCTACATTATCAACCTGTTTTCAGCACAAATCCAAAAACACAGCCCCACACCAGCTGCTGTGAAGAAAATTAACTCTTTCCCAGCCAAAACTGGCACATGAATAAATTAGAATAACTTTTCTCTCATCACTGATGGAAAACAAACTGCCTTGACATATGCAATGGTATGTCAAAAACAACACCTCAACAATCTGCTGGCCATATTTTTCTGAAAAAAATGATACTCAGAAATATTTTCTTTACCATCAAATACACCCATCCTTTTTGGAATGATCAATAATAATCTGAGACTTTTAAGAACTCGTAATTATTATGTTGTCTTACGAAATGAGAGATTAAAGCTTCACTGTTGGGGATTAGCTTCACTGTTTGGGATTTCATCACTCTTATTTTCATCTTTACACTAGATTTAGTATTAGGGTGGGGTAATCTTTGACATGAGAAAGTTTGGCAGTGCCTGAAATCAATTATGTCAAGGAGAAAACAAATAACCAAAACCCCGCACTGGGATACTACAGGCTTAGAAAAGCATTATTCAAAATGCAGGAAAGCATTCAAATCAGGAGTCTTTTAGGGCAGGGAAAAACAGTAGAACAGATTTTAAAAAAGCCTACTTTAACCAGAGTGGCTACAATACCAACTGCACTAAACATTACTCCAACATGCTTTCTTATTTGTGTTGCTGCTTGCACAGGTGCACTGGGTGCACTACAATTTATCACCACAGCCTCTGCTCTGAACATAAGTAAGATTGCTGCAAGAAAGGTGAAACTAAAAAGAAACATCTGAGTTGGAGCACAAAAGGAAACAGTTCCACTTAGAAGAGAATTAGTATACAAGTGGAAAATGGACTTGAAAACACAGTCATGCAATAATGCACAGGGTTTTACTTTTATTACCTCTGGTCTTCAATTCATCTTCTTCCACTTCTATATCTAAGTCATCAAATACAGCTGCTAATGGAATCTTCAGTGTGGGATTACTGGGTATTTTAAAATCCTTAAAAGGAGAAAAAGAATATTTACTTCTATTTATCACTTTTCCACTTAATTAAGCTTATGTGCAATTTTACCAACAAATCTAGAACTGGAAAATGATGTGAATGCATTTTGAAACCTCGCTGCACATGAAGTGAGAACACCAGGATTCCACAGGTACCCTGAGAAAGTTTACTAAACCTCCCCCATGTTTTTGTTTTTGGGTCGATGCATAATTTTCTAACAACAACTGACAAAGCAAAACAAAGCCAGGGATGGCATCTCTTTCCCCTGGGTAACAAAGCAACCAGCATGGAAGAGCTAAGGCAGGAGTCATCACCTAAGCCAGTGTAGGTGTTTTTGATGTGCCACCAGATGGCTCACTACAGTTAATGAAGACAAATTAAATTCTTGAAAGAAAAAAGTACAGACACTGAAAAAAAGTAGTAGCCAGGGAGGCATTTATTGCATGACAGGCTCTTTTTGTGAGCACATATATAAAAACCCTAAACAAAATGTTTCACAGACTTTGTAAGTTCTACTGATTTTTCTATGTATTATATCTGGTTCCTTGGAAGATTAAAGCAGGTTAAATATAATAAAAGTTCAGAAGGCTGAACTCAGCTTTATGTCAAGTGACAAGAATTTCTAGACAACAGAAAATTTTTTAAAATTCCAATGGTGATATTCCAATTGAGCTGCTGGCATTTTATGAGAAAATGACCAGATAACATTCATATTAAATACTAAACGCTGAAGTAAAAATATTTCTTCATTACATAGACTGAAAAACTGCCCATCTTTCTGTTCAACCTGTGCATGACAGTCTCTCTTCTACAGCTCTATGTCTCAAGCAAAACATCTTTAGAAATACTGTACTTCTAGTTGTGACTGTTTTAACTGAGCTACCTGTCATTTTTATGTAACTACATTACATATACAATAAAGAAATAACACTTCTTTTTTCACCTACAAGCATTATTCCAAACAATTGTACTTAAGAAATTGCAGTGTAACTTTCTCCAAGACAACACTTATCTAAGAAAAAAAAGATCAGAGTGAACAGTACTGATGCCAGTAAAGCCAAAAACTTTTTATGAAAATAGAGAAGAATAAAGCCACAAGAATGGAGGAAAAGTCAGTCTCTCACTTAGGAGAAAACACACTGTTTACTGCAAAGCTACAGCTGCCTTTGTTCCATTAGGTTAAAAGATACCTGCACACTGTTTTCTTGTGCTTGGTGAGACAATCTTGTACTTGGTAGCGGAGAATGAGATCCTAATTTTCTATCCAGGAATACTTCCTTACTACAGGCGTAACACCAAACACGGAGAGTAGTAAGGTTGACAGTTAGACAGTGCTTTGTCTCCTGAAACAGAACAAAAACCACAACTGGGATTCAGAAATTGGGAATAACTAAATACTGCTACATGCAAGCTAGAATAGCTACATTAAAATTCTAGGTTTTTCAACAACGAAACAAATATGTGTGTTAGAATATTAAAAAAGAGCAATTCAGTTACTGGAATTTTAGCACAAACATTCGTTTTCAGTACAAATCACTCAAATTAGCAACAAGATGCAATCAGAATCTAAGACATTGTCATATTTGACATGCCTCGCTGTAATTAAAAAAATAAGAAGAAAGCTTCTCATTAGAAGTGCTACGATTCACAACAAACCAGTTTTCAAGGAATATCTGTAACTGGCCATAATGGGAGCTACCTCCTGTACAATGTTTATTTCTACTGGTTTGCTGCAAGAAATTCAGGCTATGTGCAGCAATCTGAAGATTAAGATAAAATTTTTTGTTCAGTTACAGCAAGAGGTGCTCATATCAAACCAAACATTCTAGACTCAAATAGTTCTTCGTTGACAGCTTCACACTGTGAAGCAATATAAAAACTTGATAGATGAAGAGTATTTTTACTGTTTAAATGTTATTATCTTTTTTAACCTCCTTGCTTAATGTAAGATTGGGTATACAACTGCTAGCTTCCTCCAAATATCTTCACTAATCCTTCCTGTATTTCTTCCTTATATGTCAGTATCAGCCAGAATCCAGAAAAGTGCTTACTATTGTCAAATTAAAATTAAGTAATAAGAAAATCAAGACAAGGATGTCACTGACAGAGAATGATTAGTTTGCCTGCTTTCTCCTACCTGGCAAGTACAAAACATTGCTAAGGCAGCATGCAAAGCAGGAATAAACTACTGTAAGAAGCCAAGAGGTATAAAACTGTAGGCAAGAAATTCAGGGACCATCTGTTCCCCAACTACTCTAGAAATACCTCATCTCTGAGCCTATTGTAAAGGCTTTAGAACTGTGATTCAGCTTTAACAGCTGATAAAAAAAACGCTGAAAGTATTTATACAGATTTATAATAATGCACTACTGATTTGTATAAATACTCATGCTTCTCAGTGCCCTGCTTCAAAACAAAACCAAAAAATTCAGGAGTGGTGGTAAAATGCAGTCATAAGACCACATACTTCTTGTAAAATCCTTGTATCAGGCAGCCACAGAAATCTATACTGAAGTAGCGAAGTACTACAGAAGCTGAGGTACTCAGCAAGTCTTTTGTCTGTGCATCTTGAAAATCAGCAGTAATCCTTCTTTTTTTTAATTTTCACTGTGTTTTTTAGAAGAATTGCATAACTAATTATGCAGCTGCACATAAACTGTAAACCCACATACTCCTACTTAGCAAGACCTGCTTCTGTAACATGAAAAACAATTACAGCTGATCAAACCTCCACCCAGTTAGCTTACACAGGTTATTGACTTCACTGAAATAAAAGTTTTCTAACTCTGCTTCAGTGCTTCAAGAAACTGTGTTACCAGCAAATACACATACCTGGGAATGGGTGGTACTGTGATCAACATGGGATTCACCACAGCCAACATATGTACATCTGTTCTGTTGGGACAGATACACAGAAGTATACAGAATTAAAAAGTGGTCTCAAACAGGTTTACAGAATATGAATATATTGCCAGTCCCTTTAAAATTCACTCAAATTTCAAACTTTCATAGTCCTACACAAACCAAGAGACATGCACAGTAAGCAATAAAATAAATATCACCCAAAGCAAAACAGAATGCTGCAAGATTAAACTCAGCTTCTCTCACTGATGGGCAACATTTGGAATATAAATTTTTGGCCTTTTATATATTTATTCATATTATTGTCAATATGTATTTTTTACAATTCCTTATTTGGTGAAGACTGTTACGGAAAATACAAAGTTAATCCAGTGCCGGAGTGGTGAAATACTGAATGGCAACAGCCTCGGACCATGACATGTTTATACAAAAATCCCTGCATGCCCCTATCTGCAGTGCCTAATCATCAGAGCATTACTTCACAACTAATTAGTTTCTTTACCTTTACATGAGAGTTTCCAGCACGATATGACTAAGAACTTGCCACATTCTAGTTATAACATGCAAAATAATTGTCAAATTTAATCATGCTCATGGCAAAATATATTTGGCTGAGTCGAGTGTGGAATCTTGCAGCTGCCAATCTTCAAGCAATTGTTGTTAATTCCTCATTTGCATGAGTCAGGCCAATCACACAGGAGGGTACAGCAGGTTATCTGTATAACTCCTTAAGCACGTTAATTTATACAATCAAATAGTAGCTGAACACAGCCAATTTACAATATTAAATAACCACAGATATTTGTTAGGTTACAGATAGTTTTCATGCTGGGATCTCACCAGGTTTTTCTACTGAAAAAGGTGAAGACAAGATGCCAATTCATCCAAGAGGAGAAACATCACAGCATGACATTAAGTGTCCTACTGCAACTACAAGACTCTCCTACGGAAATGTTGGTATAAAATTTAGTTTTTCAGTAACAGTCTAAGAGCTCTATGTGAGAAATAAAAAACACGTTTTAAGCTTGACAGCATTTTCCCACCTGCCAGGTTGATGCATCCCTGAACACCTCTTCCCTACTCCCAGGAGGTTTTTTATTTATAATTAAAACTTCAGGCCAGCTAACAAAAGACATTAAACACTGTTTTTCCCCCCTTTATCTCCATTATTGACAAGAAGGAGCAAAGTAATCTGATCTCTTAATTGTTACCACCATCCACCTAAAAGGACACGAATGAAGGGGATTTTAAAAAATGCTCACCTAAAGGGTGGCATTAGCCTAGAGATCCTTCTGACAGTACTTAAAGAAAAGTTGCCATGAAATGAAGTCAAGCCTACAGGGCAACATTTCAATCTCTGTAAACAGCTGTAAGTCCAAAGAACTCACAAGATATTTTTTAAACTAAGTTAGCTATTTGCTTTCCAGTTGGGATCATAGATCAGTCAGAAGTTTGAGTTTTTTGTATTTTTTTTAAATACAGTGAAAATTATGGTTTTTTTGTAGACAGCAAGAAGAGTCAGGCAAAAGTGTATTTATGACACAGCTATACCCAGGGTAAAGACTGGATGAAATTCACACAAAGTAAAGAGAATGTTCACACAAGCTTCTGCAAGTTCCAGAATAATGGGTTTTTTCTTTGTTTTGCTTAAGAATAAAGAAGTCAGAGTATGCATTATTCTGTAAAATGTCTGCATTTACTACTATATGTTATTACTACAAATGCTAAGAAAGGCTTATAAAAAGTAAATTGATTAATTCAGGAATAATGTATTATTTTTTAGATCTACAGACCCAGGGAAAAGATTAAAAAAAACTTTCAGAACTTAAGAGCTAAAAAGTATCATAACTCCCATAAAAACACTAATAGGCTACTTTCCCTCTTATAAAAAACAAAATCTCATTTTAAGCATATTATTCTTAAATGACGAGAAATACATACCCAATAGATGGTAAATAATTTAAAAAATAAAGAACCAAAGAAGAAATTTTGTTTTTAAATGGTAAGTTAAACAAACTAATTTCAAGAACTTCATTACAGGTGTTTTTTTAAAAAAAATACTACCAACTTTATCTTTACTGGAAAATGACTCTACTATGGAACAATAGAACAACTTACCTCTAAGCACGCCCAAAGGTTGGGTCCTCTGACTTTACAGTCCTGACAAGTGCCCTATTAAAGTTCAACACAAAAACAAGTATTATTTCACTTACCTTCACCAGTAAACCACAACTTTAAGACAAAATGAGAAAAAATACTGTAAAGGTTAATATCAGATGAATAACTTCAAGACATAAAAGGATATGTTGATAACCAACCTAGTTTTTTGCTTCCCATTATCTCAAGATCAGCATATTTTTCTACCAAAATCTCAGATTTCTCTCTGACTTTTCATCTTAAACCAAAAATTACTTCTCTAGCTAAGGCATAAATATGTACCATATCACATAATTGTTACGATCCTCATAATTGGTCTTTCCTATAAATTTAACACAGAAATAAAAGCAATAGAACTTTTAATACATTCATATTCCTTCTTGCAGACACCACCTGCAAGGGTTTACACAAAAAAGATGCAACACTAGAAAAATGCTGTACTCCTCAGTGGCAAATTAACTGTTATAGAAATTTAGCACCATGGACAGAAAAGGTTTCACTTTTCATCACCTCCCAGCTACTAAAATGAGTTACAAGATCCTTCGTTGTTCCATTTACTAACATTAGCTTGAAACCAAGAGTTCAAGCAGGAGAGGCTTCTCAAACTGTGGCTTCTCTAAGAGAAAGAGAACTGTTACCCAACTAAACTCAAGCATAAATTTCTTTGTTACAGCTTCTACCTGAAGTCAGTTGTACTATACTACACTGATATTCCAAATAACTAAATGCTACAGCAGCAATGACAATAAAGTTCAGCTTGGTGCTAAGCTAACTCTTTTAATGAATGATTCCATTAAAACATCACTTGGGGCAGAGGTGCTCTAAGTGCTGAAAAATAGTTTTTCAGCTTCATCAAGTCCATAATTCTTCTCATACTTTATTTAAACCTTACTATTCCAGTAGAGGAGCGTTTACCCATGCTCAACACTTAAATGAATCTTATAACTAATAATACACTAAAATGTGGACCTAAAAGACCTGACGAGTTAGTGGTGAAAGAAAGAAAGTGAATTGCTACAACTCACATGAGATTTCTGTATCAATTCCTCCTTTGTTATCTCACCAACTGATTCCAAGTGTGGGCAATTGCTGCCAGGGGACGACATTGCTGAAGCTGTATTTTCTGAGATCCTGTAGCTGGAATTTCCAACACCAGGGAACCACCTGTCAACAGAAGTAAGAATGAGTAAAACCCAATTCCTTAGAATAGACAGCAATATTAGATATCTCATATGCAACATATACATAACTTTTAAACAATGTGCCTTTTTAGACTAAGTTAGTATAAATAACTTTATTAGGAGACTCCAGTAGCCCACACTAAACCTGCTGACTTCTAAAATGAAATCCAATGACTTCTAGGTCATAAACTAAAAGAATCCTGAATGGGGCAGAGCTGATTTGGGTTATTTATTTAACTTCCTGGACTCTGCCATGGCACCCAAATGACATAAACATTAGTTTTCAAGCCTACCTAGAACTGACAGTGGCTTTGACTGTATACTCTGGAAAAGGATCTCGGCAACACTGCTGAAGCATGCTGAAGCTGTGAAGGCTAAACTGCAGCAACACGAGACTTGTTTATCACAGGATAAAGAAACTTTATCTTGGTTTTATTTATTTACAAAGACGCATTCTAGATTCAGACATATTATATATCAAAAGGAAACTGAAACTTGTGACTCACACATAGCACTAAACACTCAGTAAGCTTTTATCTTGTTCCCTTTGCCACTCCAAGGTCTCTCGTGCAGGCACAGAAACTTATCAGAAATAAAGAATGCTAAATACAATCACTTTGTCATTATTATTTCAATAGCTGCACAGAAAGCAACAGAAGGAAAATAAAAAAATTAACTCTGTAACGTTCTTTTTATATAAATACTCCAACTGACTCATTCAGACAAGGACCATGCAATAACTTCATTTCAGTTTTGTCACTTAAACAACTACTATTGATGACTCAATCTCTCTAAAGGCCAAGAAAAAACTAACTTTTTTTTCCCAATTATTATCTGTCCAATGCAACTAAACTTCAACTCAGTGATGTACCCTCTGATCTGTCTGCAGCCTTTGGCACTGTTATCAACACTTCCTTCCACTTTGCCTGTGTGCTTTGACAGCTTTAGGTTTGTTCCTTCCACTTACAGGACCAATCACTCCTTTGAATATTAAGCACCCTACAGTTTTGACAGAGTGGGGGAAACCTTGCCTAATGGGCATCTCAGACACACTCTCTGGTAAACTCTCAGCTTATTACGTCTGCCTTGGTTTTTAATTCCATTGCCTTGCAATTAAGATCCCTTTGAATCAAGAGCCATTTCAGCTCCCTTTGGTCATTTTTCTATATATGTGTGTGTATGCGTATAAATAGTCTGTTTTATTACTATAAACATTGTTACACAAGTAATATTATTAAAATATTACATATTATTTGTATTGGAATAATGTGATACTTCATGTCATGTATTATATGAACATATGTATATACCTGCATATATACACTTAAATACATTTTCTTTATATATAAGCAATTACTTATATACAAATAATGTATTTATTATATATATATAATTGTATATATAGACCCAAAAATGAGTGTGTATGTTTCAGTCTTTTTAATATCATGTTAACAGTTGTTCAACAAAATATTTCAGAACTTATCTCACAAGACTGAAAATACTACAGTAAATTAATCATTTAGGATTTTTTTTTTCTAGATGAGATCTAAATTCTCTTCCTGGACCAGTGGCATGACATTTAAAATGCATTATTCTAAAACATAAGCTCCAGCTGGAGAAGTACTCCCTCAGTTCAGTGACTGTCTGTAATCTATATGCACTGTTACTGAAAGACACTTCAAATAAGGCAACAGTTTTTTCAAGCCAAACCTCCTCAACTTCCATCATATTAGCAATTCCTCTTTGAACTGTAAGGTTGCCTTTCAGAACAGAAATGGCAACATGAATGCATGTTACATCTTCCCCAGTTTGCAAAGTCTGTTCAAATGTTAAAAAAGGACAAGTGAGTTTCAAATAAAGCCCTGAAAACATTAAATGCAGTGAGATGATTTCATACAAATGCTTTAGAAAGACTGATATAATGGATTAGTAAAGCTTAAGGCTTAATTTTTTTATGAAAGAAGTTTTCTGAATGCATTATTCCAAGTAATAGAAAGCAATGAATGGAGACTTCACCTCATGCTGCCAGATTTGTATTTAATGTATTTAACTTTTCATACACAGAACTGCACAAATCCAAACCTGCAGTCCTGAACAAACCCAAACCCAGGGGTTCTGCTCATGCCAGTTTCTGTTTCTTGGTGCAGTCTACATCTCTCTTTTTCTAATAATCACCAGAAAGGCCAAAGCTGTTCAAACTCAGGTCCCTGTAGATGTGGTCCCTACCCCTGTCCATACGGAGAGCACCTCTTGTTGAAATGCAGTTAATGTTACAGATTCTTCACATGTCATTATATGAGCAAAGCTGAATGGCCTTTCTTTCACCTTTTGTTAACAAATTTTTCACACACCTCCTTCCATCCTGCAGCACTCTGATAACTCACTGTACTGCCATAACCTTGGTAGCTTAATATACATAGCTGCAGAAATACATTCTGTAAAATTTTATGTTAAAGTCTAAAACTGTAAAATTAATTCAAAACCATGACTCATCCTTCACCTCCCTAAGTCCCAGCAAGCCCAGGGTAGCCCCTCCCTTGCTCACTGACCTTCCTCCATTTCACCACTTCCTACTCTACCTGAAGGGACTGCTTTTCTTCCCCTGCAGCTCATTATCACATCTGCTTTTACACCAGCTTCTGCATTGCGCTGACCTCATCCAAAAATTGTTTTTCTGCGTTTTCAGTAATTGAAAAAAACCCAAAACAATCCAACAAGCCTATTTTTGTAGTTTCTCTTGCATTCCATTTTATACTCCTGTTCCAAAGCTGGAGTCTATCTCCATTTCATGATCCCAGTGAGATCACAGAATTACAGAAC
This sequence comes from Pachycephala philippinensis, assembly GCA_013397055.1. Classification (NCBI taxonomy): domain Eukaryota; kingdom Metazoa; phylum Chordata; class Aves; order Passeriformes; genus Pachycephala; species Pachycephala philippinensis. The sequence goes on from VWZT01016777.1 coordinate 228,517, forward strand.
TGTTTGGGTAGAAAGAAACCTTAGAGATCATCTGGTTCCAAATTCCCTGCCATGGGCAGGGATGCCCCCCACTAGGTCAGGTTGCTCAGGGCCCCATCCAGCCTGGCCTTGGACACTTCCAGGGATGGGGCATCCACAACTTCTCTGAACAACCTGTTCCAGTGCCTCACCACCCTCACAGTAAAGAATTTCTTCCTAATATCTAATCCTGTCTTCTGAGTTAAAAGCCATTCCCCCTTGTCCTGTCACTACAGGCCCTTGTGAAAACTCCTGCTCCAATTCTCTTACAGCCCCTTTAGGCACTGGAGGTTGTGTAAGGTCTCCCTCTCATCTCTTCTCCTGGCTGAACAGCCCCAACTCTCTCAGCCTGTTTCCACACCAACTGTTCCTGATCACACTCATGCAATAAGCTTCTCATCAAATGCTTCCCATATATCTGGGAGAGAACTTTGCAGTCTACAGCCAGCTCTCTCCATTGCTTCCCCTCAGAGGTTTCAGTTCACCTATCTCAATGCTTCATACTACAGCATCCCATGAAGTGAACCAATTAATGTTCCAAAGTAGGACTTACCAACACGTTTTTGCTTAGAGCATACGCAGTCATACTTCAAAGAAAAAATTCTCTTGAAGTCCAGTCTTGAGGGTTTTTTTGTGTTCCTGACTAGTCTTTTCATCCATCAAGAAGAAAAAACTTAAGCCCTCAGAGAAACGTGAACCATGATTCAAAGCATCATGACCAGCAACCTATTTATTATTCAGTAGAATCCCACAGCATCACAGACTTGTGTGGTGCCTACCATGGAAGACCTATCACACCCCCAGAAAAATCCCACAAAACACTAAGAGAATTCAACCGATCTCAAAAATTATCTTTGGCTCATGGAAGGAGCTCAATATTTCCTAAAGAAACAAAATAGATTTTAAATTCTGTCAAGAATTTTTGAATTAATGATTTCATCTGCCTAGTTACAGTAGTTAACACTTCAACAGATATTGAAATAAACAATTATATGTGTTATGTATTCCACTGATGTTCTCAATGTGGAGCCATTTTAACAGATCATTTTGTGGAGTTCAGTAACGGAATGCTGATGGAAGATTTTAAGAATAAAAGGATTATTCTGAAGACATCAATTACATGAAGTAGCAATTGTGTCTTCATTACAGGCTTTTATTATTTTGTCGGTACAGCTCTGAATAACAGCATCTCAAACCAGTAATCTGTAAGTTCAGGCTTCTTAGCTGCACTCACAGTTATTTTACCAGTGATGCACTGGAACAATTTAATTTAACTTTTATTTTCATTTCACAGCAACAAAGCAAGAGTGACACAGGGTGCAACTTCAGTGTACCTGAACACTTAATTACTTAGAATACTAAGGAGGTCTGGAAGTTGAGTATTTACTTACCATATTGATATTCCTCACACTTCAGAAAAAACCCACCAGCATTCACTCTAAGCTATAAAAGCCCACTAAAGTGATAGCCTTAGGTATATCCATATTTTTAAGATACATATTTTTTATCACTTTTCTAAAAATCTGTGGGTTTGTTTACAAACTTTACAGAAATTACTTCAGCATAACTTTGTACATGAATGACATTTTTACCAAACTTAAAACTAGCCTTCTTAGTGTGTGAAATTAAGGTTTATTTTTCCTATTTCTTGACCTAAGTTCCTTTATATTCTGTCTATCAATAGGCAGTTTTGAATTTTATCTCCCACCCCTACATATTTTTATCTTTTTTTTAATCTACTAACAATAAACAAGTGCATCCCATTTTCTTGAAAAAATGACAACACCAATCCCAGCTCTGGTAGAGAACTTACTTTATCTATTTAGCATAAAACCTGATATTTTCCCAATAAATGACAAAAGTATGCTCAGTAAGCTGATCAGAGACACCTGGTCTTTCTCCTCAGGCACCAAGAGCTACCCACTCAAGCAAGACACAAATTGGTGTCACTTCCATTACATTTTTTTTTCTGCCCTTATGTACTGTTCCCACAGAGAAAGGGCATTTTAAAAAATGCTGGAGTTGAGGGTATATCCTCTTACAGGGTTAGACAGTTTTCATTTCATAGTGGCTTTCAGGGCATACAGGCCACTCTTTCGTTTCTTTCTTCCACCACGCTAAATCCTAACTATGAAACCCATTAGCTGACCTCTATATTTCTAAGAGGATTTTCCTAACTCGGGCTTTGCCTAAGCGCAGGAGAAGCCTACAGTGATTTTCCACTAGGTGATACCCCGGACTTTTCCCCCAGGCTGTTCCACCCCTCATACCCGGTGATCCATGCGCATGGATAACTCGGGAAGCGAACGGGGCCATTTATCGGTAAATTACTGTTTCTAGGGATTGCGCGGTATCGACGGCGCCGCTGCCGCACAGCTGCAACTTCAGCAGAGACCTGCGGAGGTCTGTGGCCGCTTCCAGCCGGCGGGAGGGCGGTCCCGCCCCACACGGCCCCGCTGCCCCGGACCGGGCACCGCCGACCTCCGG
>VWZT01016778.1:8586-23080 GCA_013397055.1 Pachycephala philippinensis
AGGGATGAGTCCTCCCTGCGGCAGTGCACGGGGCTGGAGCCGGGGCTGCGGGGCGGCTCTTTGTAAACCGGAGCCCGTGGATTTCCTGGGCGGGAGAGGAGGCTTCTCCTCCGTCTCTCCAAAGGCGCAACCTGCCTTCTTCTCTGCTGTGTCAGTGCAGATTTTATTTTATCTTTTTTTTTTCTTTTTTAAAATTTTTTTTTCTTAAGTGTGATTTTATAAGAAAAGGGTCTGCATGGCGCTTCTGGGGAGCTGCTCTCCCCGGGCTAGGCAGGCAGTTCATCCCGAGCGTGAGTACAAGGGCTGCTTTCCAGAATTGCATAATACACACCGATCCCTTTGCTGCACAAAACTCCCTGACATTTCCACATCTTGGTGACTGCCCCCACTGCAATCTTAAAAACGAGTTGTGACTCCAGTCAGCTCGTGAGCCAATTTGTGCTGCCTTCACTGGGGACAGAACCAGGTCTGCATGTTCCAGCTTCCCTGGCTCCTCTGGCAGTTGTTTCTTTAACCACTAAACTTTTTTGGTGTAACGATCGACACTTCTTCACTCTCTTATCCTTCCCCACCCCACGCTTACGGACACATGTGCAGGGTCTGTTCAGAGCGCAGGTTACAGAAAGGGGATTGCCTGCAAAGCTGTTCAATTGCTTTTTCCCATCTCTTTGTGTTTTAATTTGCGGGATGGTCGAGGAGGTCCTTTCCTCGGATTGCTTTTTGCTCGGGAACTTGCTGACTTCTGCTGGGATTTAGCGAATTTCACTGACTGTGCCCGCTCTCAGCGCACCACCTTGTGTACTTGTGTGAGGGACGGGACCTGCACATGCTGCTGCCGGTCCCACTGGCTGTGTGTGCAGGCAGCGAGGCACTGACACTGGCTGCTTCCTGCAAAATGTGCAAATATGTGGGAGCAGCCGTTCTTGCTCCCGGCTCCCTGCCCTGCCTCTCCGTGTGGAGTTGGAGCTTTTCTGTGATGTCTGGAGATGTGCAAGAGATGCTCGTCTCTGACCAGGCAGCATGCTGGGACCAGGTCCTGGGACCAGAGGTCTCTGGGGCTCACTGCAGCGGGTGGACTTTCCCAAGACTGGCTGAGCTTTAGAAACGAGAGCCCCGTGCCTGGCAGACTTCCTTGCGACAGCTCCTCAAGATAAGTTTATCAGAGCCTCTTGTCAGAGCAGGCCAAGCCATGATCTAATGATCGTACATTATCTTTGGTCTGATTTACCCCAAGAGGACCCCATCCTGCCAGGACTCTGCATCCGCCTCCCCCTGGAAGGTGCTCGGCACCTCCTGGACTTGGGAAGGGAAAAGCCCTGGTACCTCTCAGAGCCACAAGGCTTGTGATGTACACACACATTCAAACAACTGTGCAGCCAAGGCTTAGCTTTCGGAGACGTGACTGACTCTCTGAAGCCAGCAGCAGGAGTTTTGTGGGTTCAAGCCCCAGTTCCTGGCCACTCTCAGTTAATTCCCTGCAAGCTGGAGGCATGCATCCTGCTCCAGCTCAGGCTGGGGCTGGGTGTGCGCCTGGGGAGCCTGTCTCTCAGCTCTGTCGTTTATTATTGCTGCCGCTGCCATTATGCCTGACAAATGGGAGTTGCTGAGTAATGTGCTGTTTGTGTGTAAATATCTGAGTGCTCGCAGCTGAGCTCACTCCTGCCACTTTGCAGGAAGCCATCTCAGCACCTTTCCCCTGTGAAGACCCGGGAGTGCAAAAGCATCCTTCTGCGGGGACCTTCCCACTGCTCCCGGCAGCTCTAGCCTTCGCTCTCCGCTGCAAGCGTGAAGCCTCCATCCTCTCCGGCTATCGTGGCGGCCCTGCTGCTTTCCTGAGTGTGAGTCAGGGGTGGGAAAGGGCTCTGTGTGTGCCTGTGTGTGTTTTTGTTTGTGTGCATGTCTCTGTGTGTGTGTGTTTGTGCATGCACAGGCTCAGTTGCTCCCGAGGGTCCTTGTCCGAGGCAGAGTGAGTTTTGGGGACTTTGAGTGTTTTGATGGAGACAGTCGTGCATAACTAGGAGAGGAGTTTTTGGGTTGGTTTGGGATTTTTTTCCCTGCCCACTGAGCCCTGAGTTCCCCCTCATTTCATCCCAATGCTGATGAAGATGCTAAATTACTCCTTCCCAGATTGTTTTCATCCCATTTGCAGATTAGCATCCAACTGCTTCTTGCAGTCAGTACTTGCTCAGCCCAGCCAGGCTGATCGCAGCTTTTTTAATCTCCCCTTGTAAATCAATCCCTTCTGCCTCCTGATCATTTTTGTCGCTCGTTTTTCTGAAATCCCTCCAATTTGTCCATTTTGTGTCGCTGACGTATGCCTGGCCCTAAACATGATGTATACCAGGCATGGCAGCGTAAGGGAAGGACACCTCCTCCCCTCCCACCCCGCTGGGGCTTGTGATGCTTTGTCAGCACTGAACTGAGTTACTTCCCCATTATTCTAAGCTATAGTCCCTGCTCGGTGTTGCAGAAGAAAGCAGCATACTCAGGTCAGTGCCCTGGGGAGAATTCCTCCAAATTTTGGTGATGGGTTACTGAGGTTTGCTTGCATGCTGCTAGCAGATGCTGGAAGGGGACGGTGGTCTAGGTGTATTCCTGGGGTGCCTCTTCCCACAAGAACTGATCGTTGAATGGGAGGAATGAGGAAAATAAGAGAGGGTAAGCTGGGCAGATGGGGAAACTGAGGCACGTGCATGCACATTTCCTGTGCACCTTTCCAGCACACAGCTCTTGTTTAGGTGCTCTGTGTGCGGGATCTGCTCTCCATTGCACTCCCCAGTGTTGCAGTCAGCACGGGCATTTTCGAAGGAGATGCTGGATCTTTGGTCAGAGCAGGCTGGCACACGGGGATGCTGGGTTCTGGGCTGGTTTTTGTGCGTTTCTTCTCGTGCTCGTAGCCAAAGCCTGATGCCACAGGTGCTCTCATGGGGAAGAAACAGGGTAACAAAGTGCCTTGCATTCGAGCACTTTGAAGTTTTATCATGCCAAACCCTGAGCTCCTAGCACTGAGCATTCCCATTCCCTGGAAGGGCACGGCCTCCATCTATCTATTTTTAGGAGGAGTTGTGTTCTGGACAGTGTCCACTGCAGATGCTCTCTGCCTCCTCCTCTTGGCCCTTCTCCAGGGACACCGTTTGGGCTATCCGCTGGAGGGGCAGACCTCGCCGGGGCTCCTCCGGAGCAGAACGAAGGTGGCACCATGCTGGGCATGGGGACACCTGGGGGGCTGTGGGTGCCCTGGGGGGCTGGGGAGGGACAGCAAACTGACGCTGTCCTTTGCATGAACTGCTGGGAATGGCGTTTCACTGTGCTCTAGGTGCCCGCAGGACGCAGTGGCAGCTTTGCTGTGGGATAAACAAGGGCACTGCCTGGGCCAGGTGGTACCCGGAGCTTGGCGGTGCCCGGAGTCAGTCCGTTCGCCAGGATGACACTAGGGGGCACGAGATCTGCTGGAATTCCTTTGTTGGGGATGGGAAAGGAGGATGCAAAGCTGCTCTTGACGCTTCAAGCCCCGTACATCATCCCCCTGCACGTACATCGTTTCCCCGGCACGTTTTGTAGGATCACGAGTGTTAAACCCCACGAGCTGTCCCGGTAACTCGTCCTGCTGCCAGGGCAGGACGCAGCTCTCCGGATGCTGCTCCACTGGGTCTGTCCGTCACTGGCCGTGGAAGCAGCAGGAGTAAGGATGGAAGCACTCAGCCGGAAACATCTCCGAAGCGAGAAGGAGATGGATGCGGCCAGACTGCCAGGGAATCTCCGGGGAATCTGGGAAATCCAGGAAAACACCTTAGCATGGTTTTAATGCCTCTCTAGAGGCATTGTCCAGAGCAGGGATTAAGTTAGATTCAGGGCTGGCTTTCAAGATGCAGCGTGTTATGGTTTCATTTTCTGCTGGTTGTTAAGTTCATGCATGATGTCTCCTCAGAGTCATGTTTTCCCAAAGCAGCAGAAACTTTAGAGAGTCTGATTTAATGAATGGTTCTGATCGATCTGAAACATGGAGAGTGTGCGTGGCTCTGTGTATTATATATGTGTCCATCTACATATCTGGGTTAGGGTTAGGCAAAGAATATGTTTTTGAAGGTATGTTTATGCATTTCTGCATACATCCAGCTGTAATATTGTCGTCAGTCCTTAAAATCTATTATTCCAGCTGTGAATGAGTGTATATATATATTAAAACACTGTATACTGGAGTCTTTCTCTCTTGTTATAACAAACCTCACTGAAAGCAAATAAAGAGACATTGTTCTCATAGCAGGCTTTTAAGGGCTCAATATTTATCTTCTATGAATTTTGATAGTTTTTGTTCAGCATGTTTGCAGTTATGATGGCGGGGGGGTTGCCTATCTACTTCAGATTTTGTGCTATTGGGAAACTGAAAACATTTGGATCATTTCAGTTTATTCATTACCTAATGAAAACAGAAATCAAGCTTCTGGATTGAAATGCTGGCACTAGATAACATTCTGGCATATTAAGTTCTCAATGGTTGGGGTTTTTTCTAATGCCTTCTGCTGCCAGATACCAGGCTCCTTTGCTGGAGCCCTGCTTCTCTCGCAAGCCCCCGGGCAATATTTTTAGTAGGACACTGACGCATCGCAAACACTCCTGTTCTGCGAGAAAAAGCTTTGCTGACTGTTGTTGAAAGTAGCACTAGGATGGCTGGAAACGGGAGATCAGAGGAGGACGATGCTGCCGCTGCGTCAGAGCGTTTGCTTTGTGCCTGTGGTGGAGGTTTTGTGTCGGGTCGTGCAGGTGCGTGCCTGTGCGGATGTGAGGGCAATTCCCCAGCTGGGCTCTGAGACAGGACTGAGGAGCAGGGGTTTATTTATTTTGAAATGCCTTGTGAAATGGAAGGAGGTCCGGGAAGAAGTGCCGAGTCAACTTTCAAGTCAATTAGGGATGTATCTGGAGGTGTGAAGTGGTTTGAAGAGGACAGGGTGATTTGTCTGAAAGTGTTACCTAATTAGAGGGTATAGTCAGGGCTATAATTAGCCATGACACCCTAAAGATGTCATCAAAGCCCTCTTGAGGCATGGCTGATCCAGTGCCGTGGCTGTGAGCTGTCTGGTCAGTGTGGCCGTGCACGGCCAGAGCTGCCGCCCTCTGTCTCAGAGGCAGCCCAGATGCCGGTGCTTGAAGAGGCTCTTTTCCTTTCAGGTGACTTGTGATACCCTGCGGGGCTGCTGCCAACAAAGAGTGATGTTCATAAAGTCACAGAGTGAAAGGAACGCTGCAGCAGTTGGAAGAATTAACACTGGTGCCCATTATGTGGGAAATCTCCTCTCTTTTCCCTGGGGGGGATCACTTTCTGCTGCTGTGTGCCTGGGGGAGGCTGGAGGAGGAAGGCTGTAAGGGTTTGCATTAAATGATGCTGTACTAACAGCTGGTGGAGGAATCATGACCCCTTTCTTAGCATTGCCTGACAGAGGGGACATGGGATCAGCTGAAATGTGGCTTGCCCAGACCTGGTTGTATTTAAATACTATGCAACACACCCTGTGAGGGGGAACTGGTGCGGGAAGCGCTGGGTAAGAGGGAAAGGCTCCTGGGAAGGCTTTTCCCTGGTACTGGAAGCAGCTTGCAGCCTGGAGCTCTGCAGGACCACACCTGGGGGGTGCGTGGTTGATTCCCCTTTGAGGGNTGTTCATCCATCAAAACCATTGTTCAGTCTGCCCTGTGAGCAGAGGAGAGCGGGAGTTGCCCATTCCCAGCAGTGGTGCCAGGAGCCAGTAGGAGCCACCTAAAGCCAGGGAGTTGGCTGGTGGATGAGTGTGGAGAGCAGGGCCCATTGCCATTCCCAGCAACAGCAAGCAAAAGCATTCTCTCCTCTCTCAAGGCTGAGGTCCTCATGGCTGTCAGAGCCCTCCGAACTGCCAGGAGATAGAAGCAGTGGGTGGCTCAGACCTCCTTGGCAGGAAGGAGCTCCTGTTACTCCTGTTTCAATGGGAAACAAAATAGATCCTGGGGCAAGCATGTTCCCTGCATGTTTCATCAGTGCTATGAGCAGCCTGGCCCTGCAAAGGGACTCCTTTTGCTTTTGTAGGTGATATTGCAGCCCTCCAAAAGTGAACACACCACCAGGCACACCCCCATGCTAACAGCTACCGAGGGATGCACCTGCTTTTAATTATGTGGGTGTTAAGCCAGTGAATTCATTTTGTTCACTAAGTTGCAGCCTGGTATTTTCCTGCTGCTCCTGGTCTCTGGTGGCATTCCCAGACTCTGGAGTACATGTGCAAATAACTTGGAGACTGGGTTTAGTAACTTGCAGGACCCTGCCACTTGGGGCTGACCCATGCAGCTCTCCCTGTGCTCTTGCTGTGGGGTCCCAGGGGGCATGCTGCATTTTAGGGTGCTGTGTTAGAGGTGATGGATGGGGAGCTGCTCCCCGGGCTGTAGTGTCACAAGCTGACCAGCACGGAAGGGGTGATCTGCACTGCTGCCCTCATGCCTGGAGAAGCAGCCTGAGTTGGGTACCTCGGGGCCAGGCGTGAGATTTGGTTGTGAAATCAAACAGTATCGTGTATAATAAAACAACCCTATATCTGCTTTTGTTCTAGGTACACTCTGCACCACGGTCCTTTTGTCTAGGGCCTAAAAAATGCTGGTGATAATGAGGACACATCCTTTCCTGTGGTTAGAGTGTGGTTCTCAGATGCAAAGGGGAGGCAGCCTGTGCTAGACTTCACCATCAATGTGTGATTTACCCTCCTCTGTGCTACTGAACTAAGGGCTTGAAAAATAAATACATTAAAAGGAAGGAGAGACAACAAAAGGCTGCTGTTGCTCTGAAATTTGATCAAAAAAAGCTCTGTCCAGTCCTCTGGGCTTCTCACTTAACTAAGAGCTCCAGAAATAACAGTGTTACAGTGAAGTGCACCCACAGATAACTGTGGGTTTGGGGACGGGACTGCTTTGTTCTTCAGGAACTGGGATGAAGTTCATTTTGGGTATTTTTGAGTTTCATTTTGGGTATTTTTGTGCCCCAAAGCGGGGGTTATTGTCACTGCATGAATCCAAGGCGATTCAAAGCTGCCTGGGACCTCTCAGCTTTGAAATCCTTGTCTAGCCTGTTGTCTCTCCCCAGCCTGCCAGACACACATATGGGTGGGAGGCTGCTGGATTTGGGAGCCCAGCTGGTGGGGGTGGGAGAAGTCACACCGAGCTGCCGCTGCTGTTTCTCCCGGCTCGGTTCAGAGCGGTTTCCTCTCGCCCCATATCCCGGCCATGTGCGGGGCGGCCGATGGCCCACACGTGTTGCACAGACACGTTTCCGTGCTGCCTCTTTGTGCCTGCCCACCTATTTGCAGCTGGGGGAGCTGAAGCTGCTCTTTCTTGTGATTTGCAAAAAAAAGTCTCTCTCTGGATGGAGTTGTCTGTGCTTTTATTGACCTGGTTACGGGAACGACAGAGGCTTTTCTGTCTCCTGGATGCGTGATTTCTGCAAGGGCTCTGGAGCAGGGGCCGGCTCTTGCTGCTGGTGTGTTTCCAGTCCTCCTAACGTGATTAGTTTGACAGGCCCATTGGGCATGTTGGCGAGTCTAGTTTTTATTTTGTGCATGAAAAGTAAGTGCTACGACAGGGCACAGAGCACTAGCTAATGCTGACACCTGTGCACGAGGGTGCATTTTGGCTGTACAGTATTTTTGGCCATACCTCAGATGTGCTATGCCACCTGGCAGGAACCCCTTGCCCTTTTGATGGGGCATTTCTGTGATGTCCCAACTTCCTGAATATTTTGGAGGCTCCTCCTTTGTATCTGCAGTCGGAGTTGCTTTGCCAGAAGCTGCAGTTTGTGCTCTGTGAAACCTGAGTGTTGAGGACATCCCAGGCATGCACCTGGTGACTCCCAGTGAAGGTGTCCATCCTTCACAAGTCCAGCAAGCCACCATCAATCCTCCCCATTGGCACACCCTGCCTGCTGGGCCCCAGGTCTGTTCGTGCTGCCATCTTCCAGCAATGCTGAGGCACACCATGTTCTTGGGGCTTGTTTAGATGGGAGGAGGACTGGAAGGGGGGTCATCGATCATCCCCACTCTGCAAAGTGCTTTTTGCTGTACAGACACATCTGCTCTCCCCCAGCCCTCTTTGCTCTGGATCAGCAGTTTCAGGGTCACCCTAGCTTGTTCATCTGCACACCAAGGATGAAGAGGAACTTCCCCAACAGCCATGGTGGGTCCTTGACTTCAGGGGCATGCAGCATTTGTGCTTCCAAGTTTTGGCACATCTGTACCTGCGGTCAGGCCAGAAATGGTGGGGTTTTTTCCAAGCAGGGCTGCCTTATGCACAGGGGAGAGCCATTTGTGCACAAACAGACCTGGTATCTCCCCAGTGCTGCTGGAGATGATGGTGTGACTTGCCCAGGTCAGAAGAGCCAATGGCAAAGGATTTGTGCTGATGATTTTGACTTTGCCTCTCCCAGGGAATTGATCTGGCCTGTTTCTGGGTGTAGGACCCAAACTAGAGGTTTGACTCACTGCACATCTGCATTTAGGCTTGGAGGGCTCCCCAAGGCTGCTTGCTGTAGTACATTACCAGGGTCAGCCTTTAACCTTGCCACCACTAGGGGTTGGAGGGAAGCACCATTGCCTGCAAAGAGGGGAAACTGAAACCTGCAATGGCTTTGGGATTTCCTTGAGGCCCCAGAGCAGAGCTGGTGGCAGGAAAACCAGATTTCTTGAGTTGCTAACAGCTCCTGCCAGCTGTGGGACACGTTAGTAAATACTTGAGTAGATCAAAGTAGGGCATCTGGCTCTTTGTGCAGCACTGTGCTTATCTGTCTGTCTGTCTGTCTGTCTCTAGTGCTTCTGGCAGTCAAACCCGAGATGACATTTAAAGGCTTTACGTTTTTTTCTCTCTTGCCAGTTTCAGATAAAATTTGCTGAGTTGTCACGCTGAAGATGCTTTTCTCCTAAGTGCTGGCCCAGCAACAGCTCGCTGTGCTCCCTCCCTCTCTTGAAGGAGTCCAGCTGGGTTCCTCCTGCCTCCCATCACTGGCATTAACATGTGGGGGCTGGACCAACAGCTCTGCTGGTGGATGGGTGAAGAGAAACAGATTTTTTCTTCCTTTTTTCCCTGTTGATCAGGCCATTCTAGGCTCTGCTAGCAGCAGGTGTTCGAAAGCCGCAGACAGAGCCAGGTTTGCACTGAAAAAATGTGTTGGGGTGGAGAGGGCAGTGGTAGAGACTTGCAGGCGAACCCTTCCTCCTCCATAAGGCTGCATCTGACCTAGGTCTTAGAGGTGATCATGTGTGCCATGAGCTGGGGGGCTCTCAGCAGAGTCCCAGCAGGCTGGGTGTCTGCCTTGGGACAGCCAGGATGAGCAGCACTGATCAAGGTCTCACCCACTGGGTTCCAGCAAGCAAGGCGAGCGCTGTCCTCGTGTGTGCAGTGAGGAATTGCTCCCGTGTCCCTGAGGGCTGTCACTCCAACGCTTTGCCATGCTCTGCTGGTAGGGAGCGGCACCAGAGGATGCCTCTCCTGCTGCTGTCTGCCTTGGGGACAAGCACAGGCACGTGTCTCCAGCTGGAAGTCAGCTTGGGGAGTGGAGAAACCTCCCCAGAACATGCATTTGCAAGCTCTGGTGTGTCGCAGTCACTCCCAGGCAGTCACAACCTGTGTGTCACAACCTCCTGCCACTGTGTGAGTGGGAAGGCTCTGGAATAGGGAGCCAGGGGTGGAGACAGGGCTGGAGATAGAGCCATTCCTTGGTCCCAGCACCAGCAGCTAGCTCCAGCTCTAGTCCTTGGAGCACTTTTGAGGGCTTTGTGCAATGTGGTTTTAACTCCATCCCTTCCTCTTGTGCAAGCCTCCTCCCTGGCCAGGCACAATGATAAAGTCAGTCCTGAGACAGCTGTAGTTCACTGGCTTTGCCAGGCTCTCCCCTCCACTTTACACTCACCAGACCCTGCCTGGTGCCTGTTGGGAGCTGTCTCAGCTGTCCCTGAGCAGCATTTTTCAGCAAGGATGGCAGTTCAGGAGGGTCCCCCATAACTCAGTGGTGTGCTGCCAGTTTAACCCAGCCAATGGCCCTCTTGCAACCCCAGCTGTGCCTGTGGAGGACACCAAGCAGCTGCTAGACAGCAGAGGCACGAACTGACCTGCACCTTTGCCTTTCAGGGCAGTCAGGATATGTGGATGGAGCAAGGCTGTGTCACACAAGCAGTTACAGAGTTGGCTTCAATGACCACAGAAGCCAGAGGTTGCTCTTGTCACCCAGACTAGGAGATGGAGGAATTTATTTATTGTTCTAACTCCTTCCAGAAGTAGCTCAGATACCTCAGCAACAGGCAGCTCTGTAAAACTGAGATGAAAAACAAAGGATCCTTCCTTTTGCTGTGTCCTGGACAGTTAACCCTTTTAGCCATACCTTGTCCAGGTGGTGTGACCAGGCTCCATGGGACTCAGGATCATCTCTCTGGAGACACCTTTGGGCATGGCCATGTCCACAGAGCAGTAGTGCAGAATTCTTCCATCAGCAGATTTAGGATCTGCCCTGGGGAGAGGCTCTGCCTCGATACTGCTCAGTTTGAAAGCCCTGCCTGATCACTGTCCCCCCAACAATTGCTGCCGTGGACATTAATTTTTCCCAGATTTTTACTTCCCTTTGAATATCTCTGCTATGGATCATTTTCCTTTCATGTGTTAGCTGGTATTTTCCCAAAGCTGAATCTTGTGCTATTTCCTGCCTGCCTTTCTATGCTTTCTCTTGCTCCCTCTTCTGTCATGCCTAAAATCACCTTGGGTTTTTTCTGCTCACTTTAGAAGAGACTGCCCCTCTTCTTCTGAAAGGTCGTAAGAAGGGAAGAAACGGCCATTTAAAATATGAGGAATCCTGTCCACCCACATCTTGCTTAGCACCTCCCCAGCTGGAGAAAAGTGACTCAAGGCTCCCGGGGTGGGCGGACAGATCAGGTGTTCTGTGCATGGGGAGAGCCTTGCAGGGCAGGAGCAGGCTGCTGAGGCTGTCAGCAGTTTGTGAGGGCTGCGAGGTGATGCTCCTGGCTGCAGCAGTGATGGGAGGGGATCCGGGAGCTCCCGTACCAGGAGGTCTGAAGTACCACATGTGATGGGTGCTGAGGATGAGGCAGCAAGGTCAGGCTGGATGGGTAAGAGGGGTGTCTTCTCTCTGGTGTTGTAGCTGTGGTTTCAGGTTGGGGAGCCGGGGGTATAAAAATTAGTCAGTTTGTCCTTTAGGAGTGTTTTTTCACCATTCTCTGTAGATTCCCAAGTGGAAACTTATTTTAGGCTTGAAGTCTCCCCAGTGTGTTCTGTTTGTCTAGCTGTGGGTGCTGTTCAAGCTGAGGCTAGGCGGAGAGTGTGTGATAACTTTTTTTTTAATGTCTCCTTCTTTAGTTCTACACTCCTTAATTGATATTTGTAGTCTTTTATCTCTTCCAGCTGCTGCGCTTGTCTCTCCTGAAGGAGAGTGGTGCTGCAAGGAGTGGGACAGGACTGCTGCAGATCCTCAGGCCCTGAGCTGGGGACAGAGCATCTCCAGTGTTGGGTCCTCTTGCTTTGCCCTAGTCCTCATGCTGTGCTGTGGCATCTTCAAAAGCCGTGGGCAGCCCTGTTTGCAGGGGGAGGGTGGCACAAGGTTCTGAGAGGATGGAGTGGAAAGGTGGCTTTACCTATCTAGAACCATGAGCCCCTTTGTGCCCTTCTTTTTGTTTTTAGTCCTTACCTTCCTTGTACCCTGCATCTAAGCAGTGGGAAAATACTGCTTTTCCCAAAGCCAGGTGCCAGGGGACCACCACCTCATGCTATAAGCTCAGGAGTCAGACAGCAGCTTAAAGACTAAATATATCTGCCTCTGCAGCTCTTGGCTTCTACAAAAATAAATCTTAAGGAGGTAACTTTTTGCTGTGCAGTTCTCAGCGCTGGCTCTGCTGTGGTTTCCACTGAGATAGCATTTGGCTAACACAGCCAACCAGGAGTGGAACAGGCCTGGAGCTGTATAGAAAGTGATTAAGATAAGGCAGGGTTATGATTTGCCTGTCTGATCCTGAAGCTTTGTGCATTATTTAGTGTGTGTAGCAGGAGGTCAGTAGCCTCCTGATAATTTTCATTAGATTAGTCAGGCAGGATAATCACCTGCTCAGGAAAAAACCAACTTGACACTGTCTGTTCAATAGTTGGGGTTTAACTGAAAATAAATAGTCTTGTAATTACAAGGACATTGTCAAGGTCAAGAGGCTCAAAGATTCGCTTTCTTTTTTCCTCTGGTATGTTTACAGAGATCCTGCAATTCTTTGTGAGATTTTTTTTTTCTCCTCCCTTAAATTCAAACCAAGATCTTCAGGGCTCTTAAAAGAAATTCAGCACTTCCACAGCAGTGGACGTGAGTGGTGTTGCAATAGCCAAGTGGTGATTGTGCCCTGCTGCAGCTGAGTGACCCCATGCTAATGAGCAGGGCACTCGCTAGCAAGCTGGGAGTGTGTGCAGCCAGCCCAGGCAGACCTAAACCGGGGCAGAGATGCTCTTCCCTCCTCCTCTGGGCTGACTGTGGGATGGATCCAGCTCAGAACACTGGGCCCTGCTGAGGTGGCAGAGGGTATCCCTTCCTTGGGAGCAGTCAGCCCAGCACGAGTGCCACGCTGTTGAAATGAGAGTGTGCGTTATCTCCCGTGGGTGACTTTGCTGCTGTAATTAGCTGAGGCTTTCAGAAAGCCCAGGAAGGAAGAGGTGGGAGTGAAGCTGGTGCCCTAATCAGTACCAATGGGCTCTGCAAAGGGTACTTTGCTAAAGAAACAGATAGGTTATTAAAGCTGGGGTTGGTGCTTGTGTGGCACCTAAATCCCTGCCCTTTTTCAACCTACAAAGGGGTTGTGCTTGTTATTTATCTTCCTCATACAGCAATAAAGCCCAGAGGGATCTTTGTAATCTTCTTAATCTGTCCAGCTGCAGGACTGGTGCTTGCTGGCTGAGGTCTGGGATGGCTTGCAAGTGCTCAAGATAGATTCAGAGGTAGTAGTATTAGCCCAAGGTGAGCTTGCCGTGTCTATGCTGGTGCTGTGGTTCCTTGGCAGTATGTTGCAAAGGCAGGTAGCCTTGGTTTGAACCAAGCAGTGGTGTGGAATATAGGGGGGAAGCTCTCAGCTCTCTGTCCTGAGCTCAGCTGAGAGCCAGGAGAACTGCTGCCTGTGCAGGGAGCCTTCAAACATGGTAACCTGTATGGAAGAAGAGGCAGTGTTTGCATGCTTGTGCTCACTGTGCACGTCTCTGCCATGGAAAAATGGAGCTGATGTTGTGGCCACACGAGCTAGCTAGTGCCCGGAGTCCTTGCTGCTTTGGTTTTGTTTTGTTCCCAGTCTAATTGCCCATAAGTGAGGATTCTTGTCATCAGAGCTGGTGGGGCTTGTGCTGAGCCCATCTTCACGGAGAATCTGTTGCTCTGGCTCCCTGTCACGGGCTTTGACAGATGCCTGGGGGAAGGCGAGGGCATGGCTCGGCCTGATGTGCCAAGTGACTGATGGTGTGGTCTGATGACTGATGCCACGCGTCCGCAGCTGGCACGCGGGTGCTCCCTCGCTCTTCCTCCGCGGGAGATGGGAGGAGAGGGGGCTGCCGTGACAGCTTGCTTTGAAAGCAAAATTACTCCAGGGCTGGATTTCTTCTCCCCACTTCCCATCATCTTCTCCCCCCCCGCTCCTCCTTTCTTTTTTGCTTGACAGAAAAAGCATAACTCGTCTTTAATTGGTGCTTTGTGCCTGTCTCCTGACAGAACTCAGCAGAGAGGGGGCTGGCTGGATCAAAACAGTTCGAAGTTGTGAGACTGTTATACGTCTGGCCTCCCTGTTTAAAACAAAAAAAAACCCTCAACTTTTATTTCTAGCGCCCCTCCCTATTTTAAGCCAATTCCTTGTGAACCATGAAACCAAGCAGCAAATGCTGTTCCAAGCGCTCCTCAGACATTCCATTGAGGAGCCCGACTGACACAGGGAGCGTGTGGCTGAGCACGGCACACCACGCGCTTGACCTTCCGCTGAGCCTGGGGTTTGGAGCATCTAATTGGCGTGTATGTGGAAGGCTTCAGACCGCTTCATCATCGTACAAATAAGACCTGCCAGTGCCTGAAACGCAGAACAAACGTTGCATGGCGGATCAGGTGGGGAAGCGGTCTGCACTCCTCCTCGGGCAGCGCTGCAGCGCGGTGGCAGCAGGAGGAACAGACCTGGCCATGTACTTGTTCAGCAGTGCTTCCTGTGTGAGCAAGGCAAAAGCAGGGTTAGAGCAGTGCCCCCCGTCCCTTCAACTGCCCTGTTGTGGTTTCCCTCTCTGTTGAACATCTGCGATTATATGAGGCCAGGGAACGTTTCCTTCGGGCGGGTGGGGTGCTGGGAGGAAGCCCACGCCCTTGTGGTGTCTTCAAGCTCTAACCTTGTCAGAAAACAGCATATGAGACCCACTGGAGCCTTTGCTCATCCTGGTCTTTGCACAGCAGAATCATAGAATGGTTTGGGTTAGAAGGGACCTTAAAGATCAT
>VWZT01016778.1:27100-40650 GCA_013397055.1 Pachycephala philippinensis
CAGGGCTCTGCGGGAGCGGCAGCGGCGGTTCTGCTACGCAAACACGATGCATCTGTCACACATTTCCCATTTCTGGAGAAGCTGGCATGTCAGCCAGCGTGTGCCTTGCTCATGCTGACCCAGGCACCGTCCAAGATCAGCTCTCTGCGGTGCCCACGTAGCTGTGACTTCCTTCTTGCTGGTGCCTGATGCTCAGATTGGTTCCTGTCTCCTTGTAAAAACTGTTACTGTCATCGTTTCAGTCATTGCAGGGCAGGCTTGAAGGAGAATATTGGCTGGGCTGGTGTTAGCCCGTATTTGTTTTCTGTCTTGCACCAGGCAAAAGGTAGCAATGGGGGTGTGGAAGTGGGGGTAGCTGGGTGATTGCTGGGGATTGAACCCTGTCTTGGGGGTCCCTTTTGTTGTTTATGCACCAACAAGCAACTCCTGTGTGTAAATACACTGATATCTGAGGCACTCATTTAGAGTTTCAGCTGGCTTGAGATCCTCTGCTGGGGCCCAGCGTCTGAAGGTTGGGAGAAGAGACAGCATTTTGGTTGCTGTCTGGACTCTGCAATGGCTCAGAGGTGCCGTGGTCCTGCCTTGGTGCAGAGCAGGAGGCACAGTTCCTGGGGAGAGCGGTCCTTGGCAGCACAGCTGCATGTCAGAGGTGGCACAGCAATACCAACTCATGTTAGCTCTCACTTTGTCGAGGTTTCTGGTGTCGGGGAGAACTTGTCTGCAGCAAGCAGTTCTCAAAAGGCTGCACCAGGGTACTTGGTGAATTTTAGGGCAGAAGCTCTGCTGGCTCTTGTGGGATCAGCTGTCTCCATGTATCGTTCAGAAGTCCTGTGCTCCCTAACGAATAACCCTGCAGTTAGGTGCAGAGAAGAGAGCTCCAAATATTCAAGGTGGGGCAATTGCAGGGAGAGCAGTGAATGGAAGAAGAGGGGGGTGCAGTCTCTCTCCTCAGAGCAGGGAGGGCGGTGGGGATTGATGCATTTAAAAGAAATGTGAAGATGCTGTTGGTGAAGTGAGGTCTGTTTCAAAGGCTTAAGCCTTCTCTGGACACCTGTGGCACAGCCTGGCCTGGGACTTTTCTTTCTTGGCAAGGATACGTCTTGTACGTGGAAAGCTGGTCTGAGTGACCTTCTGCGTCTGGCTGTCAGAGGAATGTGCTGAGTCGGAACAAGTGTTTCCAGAGCTGAATGCTCAGGCTTGGGGTCTGTTTATCTCCCTGCTGAGATGCTGGGGTTGGCAGCCGGGCTGTGGTCCTTCTCGAGTGCCTGGGCTCGCTCCCAACCAGGGCCCATCAGACCACTTGTGATATGAGCTTCCTTCTGACGCTGAAGGTCAAATGGCTTGCAGCAGGGTGACAAAGGAGCCCTTGATTTGAAAGAGATTGTTCTTGTGCCTTGCCCTAGGAGAGGTCTCAGGGGCTGGGATGCGTGCTGGCTGAAAGGAATGCTTAAAATATTCTTTCTTTGCTCCTGTCAAAAGCCCTTGCAAATGTGAATCAAAATATCTGCCCCTGTGCTTTCCTGCTGCATCGTTTAGGCTGGCTTATTCCTTGAGAATGGCTTGGTCAGTGCAGCCAAATGTCCTGGGGTTCTGTCCCTAGCAGTGGACAGTAGTGGACATGCAAGGAATGGTGTAACAACAGGGTGAATGTGTACTATGTAACTCCAGCCTTTGACAGTCTCAAAAGTAGAGATTTTTTTTTCCTCTGCTGTGAATTTGTCTAAGCGCATGGATTCAGGAAAGCACATCCTGATCACCCACAGCATCGCCACACCACCCACCCACTCTTGGGAAGAGCCGAGGACCTGGCTGAGCTGACTTTTTCTCCCTCTATCTGTGGGGGCTCAGCTGCTGTCAGGGTTGAGTGGGAAACTCATCCCTCACACTCCATCACTGCAAAGCAAAGCCTGAACTTGTGTACCTGCAGCTGCAAGGTGCCCTCCAGCAAAGCTCTGTGCTGTGAGGAGCCTTGGTGATGCTGTGCACCCCGGCTTCATGCTGCATCCCTCCTCTGCCCAAACATGCCTTGTCAAGCGTCTCCAGGTACAGGTTTTACGCTGTATGACAGTAATCTGGTTGTACATCTTCAGCACTGATGTGTGACAGCTCTAAGATCAAGCACGTCCCAGCTGCACCTCACAGAGGCTTTCCCTGTCCCCTCCTGTTTTTGGTGCATTGTTCAATTACATCTTTGCAATAAAGCAACTGAAGGTGCTCATACTGGGCAACTAAAATGTCAACATCTTGGCCAGCAAAATACCTCATAGATTTCTCTACGAAACTTTAAATTCAGAAAGAGAACCCAGGAACTGGCAGCACCCGTTCTGGTGAGCCTTTGGCAGTCCCCTTTCGATCAGGAAGAAAAGGGTCAGGAGTGACTTTGGCATGGCAGAAAGTTGTGCTGGGGATGGAGCAAAGTTGTGATCACTAGATTGATCATCCAGCCTTAGCCCATTGGACATGAGGTGTTAATTACTGTCCTCGTGTGTAAATTGAAGGCAATGTGCAGGTGCTGGGAGGCAAGGGCTCTACTTAGGAACGGCAAAGGGCTTGCCAGTTGGAGCAGCGTGGCTGTATTTCATTTGTAGCCTGATTCGAAGGCTTGCTGCTCTGCTCCCGCTGCCAGTGTGGCTTTCTACCATCTGCTTGCCCTTGAGCTGCAGAACACAGCTCTTGGCCGGGGCAGTGATCCGCAGGGTTGTTTGCAGAGCAGGGATGAACTGTGTATTATCCAGAGGGGAAACACCAGCAGGAAAAATGCTCAGTGCTCCCAGCTCTGCCATGTGTCTGTTGTGCTTCACTGGGAGTGATGCTCAGGCAGATGGGAGTGTTTTGGTGCTGCTCCCCAGCTGAGTGCAGTCTCTTGCTCCCTGTGTAGATCATGGCAGGCTGGTTTGGTACTTTCAGGTTAGGATAGCCCTCACCAGGAGCTAGCCTGCAGATGTGGTGCATTTGCAGCCTTGGTAGCAGTGTGCCTACGTTCTTTTGGGTAACCAAAAACTGAGTGGCTATAGCTCTTGCCTTAGGAAAAAATAAAGGATCTGCTGGCTCGTGCTCCCCACGGTGAGGCAGGGTCTGAGCAGCCAGGCTGCAGCCAGTGGAGAGCATGTCCCCTGCATGGCATTAAGCCTTGCACATTGCTGTTACATCTGGCTGTGAAGTCTTTGGGGGAATCTCTCTGCTGTCTGTGCTGTGTAAGTGTAACATAAAATCCAATCTACTTAAGATGCAGGTCTGTATCCGCTCTCTCCACGCTGCAGCTCTGGGTCACAGATGGTCACTTAAAAATCACAGGATTCCGTTTGCCTTGAACTGAAGGAGGCTGTTTGACCCACAGCCTCAGACCGAGATGCTGCACAAGCAGGTGAGGGAGGGAGAAGATTTTTCTTTAACCTCTGTTTCCTTGTACCATCCCTCTGAAATGATCTGAGCTATTTAGGGAGTGGATGGTCAGAAGGCTGGCAAGGATGGGAGAATGAGGATGAACTGTCAACTTGTTGATGGTCCAGAGTACCCGAGGAGCTTATGCAGGGCTGCCCAGACGTTCCTGCTGGCGGAAGATGAAGTGTCTGTGCTGTCAACAGCTGATGGAGAGCCCCACTCTGACGCCTCTGTGCATCTGCTGCCCCAAGTGACCTTCCCTGAGAGAAAGGGACCTGCCAAAGGGTGCTTTTGCTTTCCCTTCTGCTGTTCCCCACATTTGGATTGGGGATTCAGATTTGCATTTGGTTTCAAAGCTGCCACCTTTCTCCAGCATCTTACAGCTCCTGGGGGACAGGCATGAGTAAGCCCATGCTACAGTGCAACCTGCACCTGCTGACCCTGCTGCTTCCCTGAGAACTGAGAGGCGTAGGACAGAAATGGCACAGGCTGCAAAGGGGCTGGCTGGTGTGCTTTGATCTGCTCCTCTTAAGCAGATCATGCAGCTGATCAGCAATCCTAGCAGGTTCCTTGTGACCGGGAGCAAGAGTATCATGGCAATGCAGGGAGCAGAGTGCAGGAGGCTTGAAAGGGCACTGGGAGGTCAGGGCTCAGCTCCAGCCGAGGGTGGTGTCACTCCAGGCTCTCCCAGGTGATGTGCAGGAGGATATTGCTGTGGTGCCAGGATTGCTGTGATCCCTTTAACAGGACATGGTCAGAGGCACTTAAGAATTTAGATCTTTGGACCCAGATGGAGTGCTCAGTGTCCTGCTGTGTCTGGGCTGGGCTGGGGACAGCCTGGTAAAAGGTTACCTCATGGCACAGCACGAAGTGGGTTTGTTTGAAATGCTAAGGAAGGAAGGAAGGAAGGAAATCTCCCCTCCTGTTTTTTTCCAAATCCTCTTCTAATCAGAGGGATTAGGCTGATTGTTGGCATGGCAGTGCTCTGACTGTCCAGATGATAACTTCCACTCTTCTGTCTTAAGCGATGGAAAGTACCAGCAACTTGTCTGTTTGCGGGAAATTCATTAAAAACCAAAATTGTCTGATACCCCTGCCAAAGCTGGTGGTTCCTCATCTGTCCTTTGGCTGTACAGCAGAACCTCAGGCAGAACAAGCTCCTGTTTTGGTCCTTGAGTGCAAAAGGACACCTCATGCTGTTGTTAAGGCCGGGGTCTGGGCACATCATCTGCATTCTCTGCATCAAGGAAAAAGTAGGAGTTTTAAGGCCCCGTGGTTGTAAGGCTTCTTTCTTTCCTGGTCTTGATGTGGCCACAAAGATCTGAGCCTTCAGGACTGCATTCCCTGACTTTTAAGGACCACCTTGCCTCTTACGATAAAAATCCATGGGCTGTTTTATGACATATTCCAACATTTCTCTGATCACAAACCTGCTTTCCCTCTCCTATGGCTGCTTGCGTGTGCAAGTGCTGCTGTGTGGCTGTGAGGTTTTGCCTTTGCAGTGCTTTTTGGGCTGCTCAGTGATGTCTTCAGTGTCTTGGAGGAGTGCTGGTGTAGGGAGCAACATGCTGCTGCACGGGGCTGGGAAGGGGCACCTGAAAATTGTCTCCTCCCAGCATGGGTTGCATTTCTCTCTTCTTGTTTCAGTCAGTAATGCCTGACTGAGCTCATCTTGCTCAGGAGAAGTTTGTGCCTGCCTTGCCAGCTCTGAGCCCTTCTAATACGCTTCCCCAGGCATTTATTCCTGTGCTTCCTCCAGAGCTGTCACCAGCTCGGAGCACAAACGTCTTCAAGATTGAATGCTCTCGTGTTATCATTTGGAAATACATGAGCAAAAAAGATTTTTCTAGGGAATGATAATGACCTTGATGTGTTTGTAGTCAATGAGATATCAGGCTGCCTCTTCCAGGGTTCCTCTTGTGTGAGTGAAGCTGAAGCTGTTCTTTCAGGGAAGGATCTCTTGGCTGGTCCCACCTTCTAGCAGCACCTGCAGCCACCAGCCCACTGTGTTACTTATTTGTCCTGGGAGGTGACTCTTTCCTTGGTTCAGGCATCTTCTTACTGGGGATATTTCCCTAGGAAGGGAAGCTGTGGGCAGAAGGGAAAGGGTTTTCTTCTTCCCCAACCCTAAACTTGGTCTCAGTGTTGATGCATCCCAATGTCCCTCTAACACCTCGGATGTGCTTATGCTGTGGGTTCCAAGCAGTGGCATGGCAGGTCTGAGTTTACTCTCCCATTGGTCGTGGAAGCCTGGCTGTGCCAGAATCCAGCTTCAGACTGGCACCTGGCTGGCCCTCTGAGCTGTGCCACTGGCCAGCAGACTTCAAAGCTGGTGGCCCATCGGGGTGCAGCGCAGGAGCTTCTCTTGGCACCTTCTGTGCTGCACTTGGCTGCAAGCTCCGTGGTGTCTGCCATCCCTGCTTGGAGGGGACAGGCATGCTGAGGGTTTGATCTTGCCAGCTGCTGGCAGTAGCACATTTTAATTTCCGTAATGGACCTGGTTCCTGCAGAGATGGTCCGGAGAGAGATAAATCACACGACTTGGAAAAGAGAGGTTGGGGCACCAGGTGAAGGAAGAGCCCGTCTAGCTTCCCATCCAGTTTCTTCCTCTTTTTCTTGTCTTTTCCAAGGCAGACATGCTTCCTGCAGTCTTGGATCCTCTCCAGTACCTTATAGTTTACCAGGCTGGGGATGGTATAAATCACATAACTCACAAATGGAAGATGCTGAACCTGAGTTTCCTGACCCTGATGGGAGCAGGGGAGGAAGAAAAGGAGCAACAAGGGCTGAAGAGGGGAGGGAGGTGAGGTTTGAGTGAGTGGGAGATGGTTTTCGGGTAAGGGTGAATATGATGCAAGCAGGACCCTGATTCTGCAGGCAGCGAGGCTGTTTGAAGGAAGGTGGTGTGTTGCTGCAGCCTGTCACTGCTGCTTCCCATCACTCCTTCCCCATCTGTCCCCACATTTGTCACAGCAGCTGCAGGAGATGACGCGGAGGTGGGTGATGGTTCCAGATCTGTGCATCCCACCATCCCTCAGAGGAAAACAGCTCTGCTGGAGGTGGTTCCATATGCAGCTACCCTCTGTCCAGGTTGGCCAGGCCTCTTCTGCTTCCTTGACTGAGACTAAGGCTATTAAGAAAAAATGCAGTCTGATTTTAGTACATGGGCCCTGTGCAGCATCCCTTCTGGATCTTCATGGCCCTCTCCCTTCTGGAGAAAGGGACCTTGAATGTGCTGCCAAAGCAAATTCTTTTCCCTCTAAGTCTTCTTGCTTATCTACTTTTTTGCTGCTTGTGTAGTGCCTTGCTGCTGAGCACAGATAGGGCCTTTCTGCAGTGAGCTGGTGAAACGTGGTCCCTGAGCGTCTTTTTGAAAATTCTCCAAGTGGGGAGGAGCTGTGAGATGCTNCCATGGCAGCAGAGCAGAAGCAGCCAAAGGTTAGCAGCAACTAATTCCACATGCAGTGGCAAAAAAGAAAAAAAAAAAAGGCCAACAAAAAAAAAGACACCCAAAGCTTAAGAAAATGACTGAAAAGGAAGAGAAACTTTTTCCTTTTTCAAAGTCATGTTTTTGTTAAACTGATCAGTGAAGTACTGTTGCCAAGGTGAGGAGGCAACCTAAAGGAGGGCAGGACAAAACCCCCACAAGTCACCAGATGAGAATTGAACTCTGCCTCTGATACCACCGGACTGCCCAGTTAAATCCACTCTCTTGGATAAGCTCAAGGAAGCAACCTGGGCTGTGCAAATGCCCCAGGGCTTTGATATCCTGGCCTGAGCACAAGCTCACGTGTCTTTGCCAGTCCTTCAAGAGCTATTAAGTGGTTTTGGTTTGGTTTTTGTGCATTCCCAGCAGCAGTTCTGCCCCTTACCCCTGTGCTGCACCTTCCTGTTTGCTTGGAGCTGATGGAGACCAGAATGCACCTCACAGCTTGTAATGAGCATGGATAATATAGATCAGAAGTGCTCTGGGAAATGATGTTTTCCTTCAATTATCTGTGCTTGTTACTTGTGGCAAGGGGAGGAAGTGTCCCTGAAGGTGAAGGGTGGGCAGAGTTCATGCAAAACCAAAACAGCCTTTTTTGGCTGGTGCTTGAAGTCTCCCCTCGCTCCTCACAGAGGTTTCTTTGCAGTGGTGCCTGGAAGCCACACTTGTGCGCCAACCTCCACCAGTCAGGCAGGAATGGTTGCAGATGAGCACCTCAGGCAGTGGAGAGGGAGCACACAGCACGCTTTGCTCGCTGCCCTGCAACTAGCTGCCTTCCTCTCTCCAGACCTGGTTTTGTTTTATTTTTTCTTCCCCCCTCCTGCTGTATCTGCACAGGCTCTAAATCATTCCAGGCAGGGCCTCTCGCTGTGTGAGTGGTGTTGGAGCTGCTCTCCCGGCTGAAGGCTCTGGGAATGCTGCAGAGACACAACTGCAAGTGGATGGTGGGGACAAGATGGCTCAGCAGTGACCCTGCTGATGTTGAGTGGCAGCACTGCAAGCACACAGAAATTTGGTGGCCAAAGAACTTGTATTGGTTCTAGCTGCCTTCAGGAGAAGGTGATGGGAAAGGTGTGATGACACAGTGAAGGACTGTTGTGGGAGAAAAAATGCCAGGGGCAGGATTCTCGCTGTGAGGTTGTAGGAAGCTTTATATCCCCAGAATACCTTGCCCTCTTGCATTTTTAGGTTAATAATTCTGTACCTGGGGAAACTGAAGTAGAAAGTGGACTTTAAAATGGGAGGCTCTGGGAGGTGTGAAGTGGCCCTGGAGAATTGCATTAGGGAGAGAACCAGGAAAGGAAAAACATTGTGAGAAGACATGCAGCAGTGAGGGATATAAAATGAAGAAATATGCTCATATGTGGATTTCTGTGGGCCTGGGAAGAACAGCTATTAAAACCTTTTCTGCAAGGATGCTGCTGGATGCCAGAGGGGAGTGTGGATGCTCTTGAGTTCACAACGGGATGAATCTCTAAGTTCCGGTGTGGAAGTGTCTGAGCTGCATGATCTCAGCCTTTCCAGCTGGTGATGGAAGGAAGGAGAAAGGCTTTTTCACAGTGCTGCCAGGGAGAAGAAAATAGAAGGGAGACAATAGGTCCATTAAATAGAATTGTTTTCTCACCAATTTCTTTTCCTATCTCAAATGATTGAGATCCTTGCCATCTCTTTATACCTGTCTTTAGCAAGACTGAAAAAGCCCAAAGAGATGTGTGGGAGATTGGGAACAAAACATGGCTATACAGAAATAGCTATTAAGGAAAGCTTGAGAGTACTTTGCAAGTATTTCAAATGCTTGGCTAACCTCAGTAAATACTCTTCAGGGCATTAGGGGAATTAATGATGGAATGTAAATAACTGTGTCCCTTTGCTTTAAAAAAAGAAGGTAGTCTGGTGCCAGGGGTGTTGACAGTGCAAAGGATGCCCCAGTCCGAGGGGCAGGACGGGCTCCCAGTGAGTTGTTCCTGTCCCCACATGGAGTGGTGTGATTTCTCTGCTCTCTCACGTGCATGTTCAGCTCCAGGATGCAGCTCTGAAATGGGATTACAGCCCCAGCGTGAAAGATCTGTGCCATTTATTACTCAGCTCAAAGAGGCATCCTGGGCAGCCTTGCCTTAAAGGTGAAGTGAGCTGCAGCTGGAGGGAGGAATGAAGACCAGGCTTTGCTGTTGCAGGTGAGTTTAGAGTTGTGTCTGATGCAGAGCCTCCCTGACAAAATTGGTTTCAGTGTGGAAGCAGGAATGGAAGAACACTGAGACTTCAAAGCGATGGAGGGAGACATGGAATGCCTGTTCTGACCTCTTAAGGTTGCTGGTTTGCCCAAAGTGATCCTCCCCTTGATCCAGTGAGGATAGCTGACTTGCATTTTAAAAGCAATATAATCTGCCTTCTCTTTTTCCAAATGACCATTGGCCTGACTCTGAGAACATGGACTTCTCCTGGCAAGTCTCTTACACGTGAAATGAAGAGATGAAGGTGCAGAGGGGTATCTCAGGGTGGGCTGTCAGTAGATGCCCTTGGTGTTGTGATGCAGGTTGGCTTCTGGTTCATCTTTTCAGCTGGTTCAGGGATGGGGACCAGGGCATCGCCAGCACTCATCTGCCCTCCTCTGTTACAGCTTGGGCCCTAATGGGTGGGGTGGCTTGCAGCTGGAGCTGTCAACCTGGGCATATTACTTGCCACCCCAGCCTAGTTTGCCCTCTTACAGTGATCCACAAGCTGAGCTGTCTCCTTTGCACTCGCTGTGTGGAATCTGGGCAGCCCTGAGGAGAGTCCCACTGCCAGCAGAAATCTTCTCCCTGCACTTTTGCAGGGGGTTATTAAGGCCTCTCGTGATCATCTCTTGGCTTAGTTGAACCAATCGAGTGCTCAAGCCTGTGTCTGCACAGCAGGCTTTCCAGTTCCCAATTCATTCTCCTAATTCTTTTTGGAAGCTGTTCCACTTCCACAACCTCTTTTTTTCACAAGTGTGGACACCAGCACTGGAGGCAGCAGCCAGGAATAGTCTCACTGCACTCTAGCAAGAGCTAATAACTAAGCTCATGCTGTTCAGGATACTCCCTGGTGTATGCAGGGCATTTTTTTCCCTTAATTATATTACTGCGCTTGAACAGCCTGATTTGTGTGTAGGAGCCACATAGGAGATTTGGAACGGTATTTTAGGATATAGGAGGCTCGTTTAGGTTAACAAGTGGGCTGCAGTATTTGATTGTGCTGGCATACACGGCGCTCAGCCTGGAAGAGGAGCTTCAGCAAAGGGGACACGGCAAGGAGAGCCAGTTGCCCTTGTGACACTGGGTGTGCAGCTGATGCAGCGTGGCAGGGTTTCGCTTATGCCATGGCCTCGGGTCCAAGGGTAGGGATGAAATAGTGATGATTACTTGGGAGGATCGGTTTTCCGCTGAGCAAGTAGGTGGAAAGTCAGGCAGCAAAATTAGCTGAGTACACAAACAGTCTGGGCTGGACGAGGTTCTCTCCCCTGGGAGAGATTAAGGCATGTGGTGTCTTACGTAGCAGCGATGGCCCGTGTGCGCTGGCCGTGCCTTGGCGCTCTGAGCTGACAGTTGTTGAGCTGCTGGCTTTGTGTTCTGTCCTCATCACTCCCAGCCCCTTTCCGGTGACTAGCTGGGGTAGAATATCTCCTGACACATGCTCAGTCCTTCTTGCTGCTCTTTTCCCACAGGTGGTTGAGCGCGCTGCCCTCCATCCCTGGGGCACTTGAGCTCAGTTTCGCATCTCGCCTGGATCTGTATGTGACTGTCAGGGTGTGAATGGTGCTGTGTGGGACAGGCAGGACCCTGTAAGCCCTGTGCCCTTTGGTTTGTGCCAACTGAGCTTTTAACAGCAGAGGCTGTACCTGTGAACATCACACAAGACTTAGAAATAACTGTGATTGCACTCAGACAGTGTCCCTGAGCTGCTGGGTGCAAATGTCAGCACACCCATGAGCATGGAGCAACTGGCATCTCTCTCAGCCTCTTCCCTGACACACAGGATCACAGAGGGGAGGTGATAGGTGCAGCTGAGCATAGCAATAAAAATTGCCAGATCCTCAGCTGGTTGTCTTCTGGAAGTGTAAAAATCAACAGGATGCTCTTGGTCCTGGCAGTGGGCTGGTGTGCAGTGAGTTTCCTCGCCTCGCTGTAGCCGTGGTCTCTGTGGGAGGCTGTGGCTGACCAGGGCACTGCAGGTGGTAGCTGCTTCCAGTACAGGTCTGGTAACATCCTGTTAACACAAATTCCACGAAACAAACAAAAAAAAATCATTCGTTGCATGGGGTTTTTTTTCCTGTAAGTGGGTCATATCTGCTTCTTCGTGTCAAAACACCTTAGCAGGTGGTAACTTTTTTGGCAACTAAACTTGATTCAGGAATGGAAAACATCCAGCAAAGTCTTAATCTTATCTTATTTCTGAGAAGGATGAGAGCTCTTCCCCCAAACCTATCTAACAGGATGCAGATAAACACTTGGCAAGGTCTGAATGTAAAGTCCCTCGGTGGGTCAGAATTCACAGTACATGACAATGCAGTAAGAGGCTTGAAGGTGTCTCAAGTGGCATTGCAAGTAATCTCTTTAATTCTGCTTTTAATTTATGTCTGCTAATGAGCAGGGAGGAGTGGCAGAAGTCTTAGATTCATCTTGTGTAACTTGGAAAAGAGAATGAAACTTGAGGAGCCGCCAAAAAGAGAAAAAAAAAATAGGCAAGGATGTGAAAAGAGTGTAAGGAAACCAAAACAGGAGAGGATGAGAAATGAAAACTCCAGGCTACTGCAGGAGGGAAATTAAATCCTGAAGTGTAAGGAGTTTGGATGTTTCCTGTGCTGAAAGCATCAGACTTCAAGCATTTTGCAAATGGAGTACAGGGGCCAGGTTTCCTTCTGCAGAGTTTGGTGTGCGCCATGCTGGGTTCCCGTCAGCTGCCTGGCTCCAGATGTACAATTGTCCTGCTTAGGCAGGAGTGGGGATGGGAGGAGAGCTCTCTGGTGGTCTCCTTCCTTGGTGTGTACCCCTGGGAACCCTCCCCTGCTCTGCTTCTTTGGAAGCATTTAGCACAGGGCCAGTAACTTTGGTGTCTTGTAGCTCCTTTGCCATGGGTGTATGCCCCCAGAAAAGCAGTAAGGAAGGGGCAGGGAGTATGGGGGGAGCAGGTCTGGGTTTTCTGTTTTCTTTCTTGCCTCAAATTCAGTCTGAGAAACCCTCAGGAGATGCCTTGGGGTGGAAAACACATATTGCAGAGGACTAGAATTGTGTTTTGCAAGATCCAAAGGTGGCTTGTGGCTCTGGCACTGAAAGTCAAAAAAACCCCTGGGCTGTGTAAGTTGAGGGAGCTTTTGCCCTGCCTCCTGCAGACCAACTGAGTGGGGCTTTGGAACCAGGCACCGTAAACCACAGTTTGATCTCTGGCTCCTCAGGGCTGCCTCTGGACAAGGCAGGTGTTCAATTGCATCGCTTCCCCCTCCCCTTCACCTGCAGACCCCCACAGCCTTGGCTAGTAAATTACCAGCCTAAACTTCTCCAGGGGAAGCTGCAAGGTAAATAAATATTCTCCTTTAGAAACTTCTTTCCCGGTTGAATTGACTCTCTTGGTACTTTCATGCATTTTAAGAAGTCAGAACAGTTCACAATTGAAAACAAGCAATGTTTAGCTCCTGTGAAGGGAAATAGCCAGGTACCAGAAAGACTGTCATTTTCACCATGCTCTTACCAAAGAGGGTGTTACAGTAAGCTTGCTTATTTCACTGGAGGAGAATTCAGCAGGCTTGATGGAAACCGGATGAGACAGGCAGGGTAAATGGATTTTGCTGCGCGAATTGAAAGCAAAGAAACATGCATGTGTGGTGGCTGGTCAAGAATTAACTGCGTCTTGCAGAAACCAGGAATGAATTAGGGACAGAGAATTGTTGTCTCAGGAAGCCCTGAGACAACATCTGTCCAGCTATATTTAAGATCCTTTCACCTGTGGTATGCCTCTGATGAGAATTGGATGCAGTGAGCCAGGTGGCTCTGTTGAACTGTCTTACTGCTTTTTGGCTCTCCATGGGCTGGAGGGTTAGGGGTGTTGATCTCCAGCAGGCTGCCATGCTGGTTTAAGGTAGATCAAGAGGGCTTCCTCCAGATGCAGCAGCCCATGGGGTCAGCATCACCTGCTGGAGGTGGCCAGGAGCTTCTGAGAGCCACTGGGGTAGAGTAGAGGAAAAGGTCTGACATCTCCTGGTCCCGGACCGCCAGGGGAGGAGTGAAACCCAGCCTTGCTTGCAGGGGCAGGAGGTTCTGCAGCGTTTCCCCACTTTCAGAGGGTGATGCCCAGTGAGCACAGCATGGGGATCACTGTATCCCTTACTGGCACAAAGCACTTGTTCCCTGTTCCTGATGCAGCATTGGCAAGGACGCTTCTGACGGAGTGGGACCTGGCCTGTCTTGCTCACAGCTGTGTGTAGGGCTGCATAGATCAGGTCCTGGAGAGGTGTACAGCATCTTATCTGGGTTCGCTTCTGCAACAGCTCACTGCCATAACATCAGAACAAGGCTCCCATCCTGGAGCCCTGCAGGCTCTGAGCAAAATTACTTGTTTGCAGAATTATAGCTACAAAAAAAGAAAGATGCTGCCTTCCTTCCAGGGCTGGGGGCATGGGGATGTGTTGGGTTTGTGTGCAAGGCTTTGGTGGTGGAGGTGGGGACTGCAG
>VWZT01016779.1:3050-33547 GCA_013397055.1 Pachycephala philippinensis
GGGGTCTCCGGTTTAAAAGGGGCTACGGGTCTCGCTAGAGCCAGAAGGGGACGCACAACAACGAGCCCAGGAGCCGTCAGCAGCCCCGAGGCACCCGGCGGCTCATAGCCATCCGGACAGGGGGCGCGGCTCGAGTGCAAAAAAAGCACCCACCCCAGATGGGACTCGAACCCACAATCCCTGGCTTAGGAGGCCAATGCCTTATCCATTAGGCCACTGGGGCTGCCGCGAGAGTAGGGTTTCTGTGTGCCTACTTGACTACTGTCCCCGCCCCCTTTCCTTTTATGGAACGCGTCGGAAGGCGGTGATTGGGCAGCACCGCTCCGCGCGGCTGCCGCGCGGCCCCCTGGGAGCCGGGGCCAGGTGGGGGCGCGGTGCCTCCATGGCGGTGTGCCGCCGTAGGGGGGAAGAGCGGGGTATTCACATAGGGAAGGGCTGCCTTCAGTACGGACCCTTTGGCGGTTTCAACACGCTGGTCCTTGTACACAGTGTTACCCTTTCCCGGGTGGTTGCCCTGCCCGAAGGATGCCCCCACCGCCGAAACAGAAAAACCCGACAAAAACCCCAAGGGCCAACCCTTCAAGTGAAGCCTTTTCCCATTTTTATTTTTGTGAGAAATCACAGACACAGGGCTAATATGTACATTCCTCTTTATTTAATACAGCACAGACACGTGACACATAAAAAAAAAGTACACTCATGAAAAAGCCTGTCGCAGTCAGGGACAGGGAACAGCTACGCCGAATTGAGTAAGGCTCCTACTGCAGAACAGGGGTCTGCCGGCAAGGGTGGATCCCAGAGCAAAGTCTGCTGCCAAAGAAAGCTTGCGCTCCTTTCAGGAAAGCAGAAAAGGGCAAGTCCCTTCCGGAACAGGTGAAGGCAGCATTACCTGCAAGGTTCGCAGGATACGAACCCCATGACTGTATTTGGATCAGAGCACTGATAAAATGAAATGCTCTCCAGTTATTCTCGCAGAGGGCCAATAGTCCTGACCTCTGAAAGCATTGGACTGCTCAGGGATAGCAAACCTGAGTACCTGGAAGGAGTGAAAACATCAAGTAGTCGCACAGAAGAGAGTTAAAATTAGCCTCCCTGACAGGGCTCTGCTAGCCACAACTGAGAATGTGCAGGGAACTAACCGGCTTCCCAACTAACAAAAGACTAACAGCCATTAAACTGACCAGAACAATATACACATTTGGAACCGACGCAGGCTTTTGAGGCAGCAGCTTCTTCCTTTTCCTGCTTCAGTTCAGGATGGAGATAAAGCAGGCACCAGTTCCTCTGGCAAAGAGCCTTACACACTTTTAAAAAATTAAAATACAAAAAAGGGAGACAGGTGTATTTACAAAATCCATGGCTGGTACAGTACATCATTTTTAAGACACACTAAATGCTACAATCTTTCAGGTCCTGAGATTATTACAAAAAAACAAAACAAAACAAAAACAAACCCCAACAACTCAAAACTTGTGTTCAGGTCCAGTTTTATAAGGAGAGGGGAAAGAAACCACACATTTAAAACACAGTATCCCTTGAAGTTATTGGAACACACCTCCCTAAAAAATCCAAATGAAAGCGGTGCATACCACCCAAATGTGGCTGCATTTGGTTGTTCAGGCTTGTTGTCACAAGAGGGGAGCATTTCACGGGGCAGTTTCTCTGGAGAGTTTATCAGGTAAGCACAAGGCTGTTGGGATCCTCTCTCCATCGCTAAGCCCTATGATCCGGAATGCGCGAGTGTTATAAGGAGGAAGGTGATCTTGTACAAATTCATGCTGGACTGAGTAAAGCATCACAGGAATCACCAACTCAAACAGGTTTGCCATCTCGTAGTAACTGTGCACTCCTTTGTTTGAAGCTGAGGAATGCAAAGAATTCTAGCTGTGATTTAACATTCGTTAATAACAAAAACTCATCAAGCTTTTTGTTCTGAGCTCCCCAGTGAAAGGCAGCAAAACAGTTTCTCAGCCCTTCACTGTCTGGGGGATCACAGCAAGTCAGATAGAATTAAACTGGCTATATCCAAACTTGCTAAAATATATATATATATATAAAAAGTGACACCAAACAAAGGATACGGAGGCCAAACTGCTGTTGAGGGGATGATCCCCACTGCCATTAGCCGTGCAGGGCACTCTTCTTCACTGACCCTCTTTTATCAGGCAGGCCTTAAGGGACTTGTACCCACACCTGTTTTTTTTCCCAATGAAGTATTCTGAACATAGAGATTTTGTATCATCAGAAGTTATCATCACAGATGCCCTTTTATTATAAGCACCTGACCCTAGGCTAGAGAATGGCAACTTTTTAAGGACTACTCATTAAATGCTTCTAACCGTCAGTAAAAGACTACAAGAGACAAATCACATAACAAGGATACTAGTTTAACTGCTAAAATATAGCGCTGCTCAGTAGACTTTTGGGGGGTAGAAAGGAGTAGATAATTTTGTTGGTTTTTTTTTTTTTTAAACAGTGGTCCAAAAATAAAATTTCTCCATCTATTTCCAGTACAGATCTTGATAACTATGCAAGAACATGGTACTAATTGCTACATGATGGAATCACCGGCAATAAAACACATACTACAGTTCTCATCTCTGAGCTAAATTGTTATTTGTAGTTACATACAACAAGACTAAAAGACCAGTGAGAAATACCTGGGGACTGTGATTTAGTTTTTATTTAGCTGGTAACTCCCCTTGTTTAGAAGCAACTTCATTTCAGTGAGAAATTAATTTAATTCACTTCTGATGCTGGAAAGAAACCTGGGATGTCTCATGAGTTTCTTCCCAAATCCAATCTGTACATTAAAAAAACATGCTGCAGCTTCTTAAACCAATTGTGAGAGCTGAATATTCTAAAAAACTCTCAGATGAAAACCTGTCACAGGAAGCGATTTCAGTTTCCCTCTCAAAGCAACTTCATGACATTTGACACTACCTGTTGCACCAGTGAAAGGGTTTCTTTTTTAAAATACAATTTTTTTTTCACGTTAGCAAAAAAAGTTCTGCATTACAGACATTCAAAAATACTCCATTTTCTTTGGGTAAAACTTCAATATGTGTTAAGAGGGGTAGCTGGGGAAAGGAATGCATGTAACACTGAAACACATAAATACTTATCTGCATAGTTGATATTAGTGACTACTAATCAAACTAAGGCCTTATCTGGAAAAAGCTGAGAACACAAGAAAGTTTCTTTCCCCACTCTGGTGAAATCTGCTAAGTCTCGATGAAGCTCTGTCTGCCTCACAAGCTACTCAGTTTGGCCTATGATGGTGGCATCTCCTGACTGGTTTTGCTAATGATTCTCTCCCACTCTTTTTCTCTTGGTACTAGACAGTAGCAAATATGACTATCTATTGATAAAACGCATCTGCACACATCACTAGGAAGAAAAAACCCCAAAAAACCCTTTTAGTATTGCGCATGATAGGAGCCAAACATAGTGTTTTGCTTGGGATTACTTCACCATAAAGAAAAACTTAGTAGCTAATGATTACTGTTTAAGCAGGAGATGACAGCAATGGAAGAGACCAAAATACACTTGTAGATACAAAACATGGTGGTTGGGGCAGAACTACAGCTGTCAGAAATGGCTACAAAACACAGGCCTATATCCTTGACTACTGACAAGATAAGCACAGTTTTACTTATGAGTGTGCAAAAACAGTTGCAGGGAATCTTTGTATTTCCCCAGTTTTGGGCCAGTTCCAGGCCATGTTGATCTCTCAGCATAACTCACAGCAGCACCAGGGCTTTCTACGGCCCCAAAAGGCTATTACAGCAGCAAGGGATCACCGCATCATAGAAAAAGGATGATAAAGCCTCACCAGAAGTTTCCACAAACAAAGCATTCCCCTACACAACAGCTATCTTTCCAGTGGCCCAGTAAGCATACTTCTGGCTGCTTATTTTGGCAGTGATTTCTTAAGCAGTAGACAGACACAGATTTTTACAACAGCTGCATTTGTTAAAGACTACAACAGTCAGCCATCATCACCAGCTGTAGATTCCTCATCCCACAGATCAGCCTAGGATGAAGAGCATGTGTGTTCAAAATGAATTCAAGAACATAATTGGTGAATGTGGTAAACTTCACTGAAGTAACTTCACTGATGCACCTAAGACAGATTAAGAAGCACCCTCAACTACCAGTCCAACTGGCTGAGCTACCAGCAATAGTCCTATCTTTGACTGACACCATTAAAGTGGTAGGAGAAACCCACTTATGGCCTAGTTTACATATCAGGTTCACTCAAAAATATGAAGACAAGCCAAGAACTGAGTGAGGCTACTCTCTGCCACAGGAGCATATTTGGTACCGTATTTTCTGTTTTTCACTCTGGTTCTCCACCCATGAAGGACTCCTCATTCCATTCCCACTCTCTAAAATAAATGCTTCCTTTTCAAATGGCAACTCAAAATGAGATCTTCCCTAGGGGAAGCACATCACAGAACTAGAACCATCCAGTGATGCATATGCACATTACCTTAGGTTTAGCACTTGGTCCACAAGTGAATTGTTAATTTCAGGTATTCATGTTTATAATAATCATAAGTTAGATAGATCCTCAGCACAAAGCTGTTAAAATCACTAGATCATCTATTGCAGATAGCTAATTTTGTCTGAGAACAAGGAAACAAGCACAGATACTATTATGAGGGTTCATCTGCAGCTAAGAACATGTGAACTTACTGTTTGTTGTAGTAAGAGAAGAAACCATTAATGAAATCTCAACAAATTGAGCAGAAGTACAACTAGAAAAGTATGTTCATAGTGAGTGACTTAGGCAGCATGTGAAGCATAGCTAGCTTAAAACTCAATTAGCAGCTGCACTCTTGCAGGTTTTACCAAATTCCTTCTTACACAGGATGCATGGTGGAAAGTGACAACTTTGGTAAATACGAGAATCCTTGCAGTAACTGGTATCAAGCAGATGTGACCAGCTGCACACACGACTCCTTGCAGTTAATCTCAATTCAAATATGTTGCAAGCTGCTATTTTAACTTTATTTACCCCCCATCTCCTTGGGGCTGTCAGCCACACACCTCTGCCTCAGACTCAGTGATTGTGTGAAGCAGTCCAGTAATTAATAAGGTTGCCAAACAGGGCCCGTAATGTTTTACTCATGACCTGATTAAGAAACAAATTCAAAACCTTCAGAGAAAAATGCAAGAAGTTTCATTCCCGTTAACCACTTCCTTTCTCTCATGCACATTTACGCACACTCATGCACACACTCTTTTATTGTACTGCCATCTTTGCACAAACGTTCAACCTTTAAGTAGCATTTAACAGAGTAGGAGAATGGAGAAGGATGAACAGGTTTCAGGAATATTGCTTATATGTGTGTGTGCACGTGTGTGCATGTGAGAGAGAATGCACAAGCACACAGAACCAATGCCATAGTACAGCAGCTATGAAGTTACACACATTACACACTTGGTTTTGTTTTTTTCTTTACAAAAGGGAAAAAAATAGAATAACAGCATAAAGCCATCTTGGCAAGCTTAAGATTTTCCTCCAAAATGCTTTCCAGCACTTCAGGATCTCTGAGAAAAGTTTAAAGAGGGTAGGGAAATAAAATTAAAAAAAAAAAGGCACTTAAACAAAGGACAAAGGCCTGAATCAAGTAAGTCATGAAGGGTAACAGCCATTTCACCAGAGCTTGGACCAATCAGTCTACTAACCTTTTTTAAAATTTCTGTAAAATAAAAATTGCATAAAGTGTTAATTAACCAGTTGTATTAATGCTTTAACTTTCTGGTTCACTTTATGAAAAAACAAAAACAAAACAACAAACAAGCCCAAACAAAAACCCAAGTGTCCCTTTAATGATTTCCCCCCCAGTACAGCAGAAGATGAACGTTAGGTGTGGGAGGAAGCCTTCCACAGTTTGGCTTGGCTGTAGGTTTTCCCTGCAATGCCATCTTCAAAAAAATCCAGAACAAAAGCAGAAGAGGGACTACTGTGCTTTCACCAATTCACTCAAAAACAAACAAACAAAAAAATCAAAACAAAAAAACCATCAACCCAAACACCCGAATGCTTCTAATCCAACTGTGGGCAAAAACTAATCAAAAGAAAACAAAAAAAAAAAAACCTGTAAACTAGATTAAAACTTGCTAATAAATACAGCCAAAAGTTCATTTTACGAATGTAGCAGCAAATGTGATAAAGTTAGTTGGAGTCCAAGGTGACTCCCAGAGGGTTACTGGTTCGCACAACTGATGGCAGCTTGGGAGAGTTGCAGATTTCTCTGTTTTCGTGTCCTCAAGGGTCTTGCACCAAGTGGAGAAGGAGTGTGGAGGAAGGGTCAGGTGATGGGACTGCAGGAAGGAACAGGCTTTTAGCACCTGTACCACCCCTAAATCTGTGCATCAGACAACTTTGATCAGATTCAAACACGAAGCAGAACCCAAGTAATTAAAAGTTACTTCTGATTAGCAGAAAACAGATGTGAAACCCACAGCATCCGCACTTGTGACTCAGTTGATCAGTATTTAAACATGTTTCTCAAATCAACAGAGAAGGCTGGACAAAGTGACTTAGGCTATTTGTATCTTTGAATGGGAGAACACTGCGGTTGTTGTCCAAAGTATCAGGAAACTTTGCAGCCTGTTTTTCATCTAGCCTGCCTTCTTTCTCTGCAAGTGTTTTTAACGATTTAAAATAGCTACCATGGTTTTTGGGACTTTGGATCATGTAGCAGAGAATACTACCCAGACAGTTTCAACATCTAAAACCTATGTTTGAAGTTATTGCTTGCATTTGTTTGAGGCTTTCAGAGCGCTTGACATGTTAGCTCATATACAGTCCCCAAACCAAGTTCAGCCCTGCTGCCTGGAAAAGACAGCTCTACTTGGCTTTCTTATTGCTTGTGAATACTGAGGGTTTATTTAGTATGTACAACTACAGTTTATATATTAACAAAGGCCCTTAAAAAGTAGTAAAAACTTGGGGGGGGGAAATGTCTTCAGAAGAGCTGCTGTGCAGAAAATAGTAAAACATTAACCTAATTTTGCATTTGGACATTGCAGTAATCTTTCCCATCCTGTCTATGCTACCTGCAAAGGTCTCTGGGAACTACCCTATTATTTTGTTTGATTTGGCCTTGCTAGGTTTAACCAGGGAGAATAGGAAACAGCAAGTGAAGGGTCCACATTCCCAATGCTGTTAATTCAAAAGACGCTCAGGAGCGTAATGACTGACAGGAGCGTAATGACTGAACACAGTTACCTGCGGGAGGGGTTGTTTGAACTGATGTCACAATGTATGGTCATCTTTATTTTTGTCATCCTAGTATCTATTTCCACAATAAGTATTAGTGTACTTGTTTCCCAAGACTGAGAAGCTCAATAGGACACAGAGGCAGGACTACTCCTACCCTGAAGATTTAGAGAGGATACTCTTCAACTGAAGATGAAGCATACTTCCAGGAAGAAAGGAATGTTGAAAGGGAATTTGTGCTGTAGTTATAAAGGGCTCCAAGTCTCCCAGTCTAAAATTTCAGTAAGTATGAAGATAAAAGATGACAATTTGAATGAGATGCCTTGATGAGGAAAACACAGAAGAGGTAGAACTCTCTTAGGACAGGGTCCTTTAAATATATTGCTGCCCAATGGCTCACTGCCGCAACTCCCTTAGCTACATGCATCGTTAAAGTTCTCAGGTTTGACACAGTTCAGAGAATTAACATCCTGCCAGAACTGCTGGGCCTCAAAAACAAAAGTTGGCTTCCTTCAACCCTTCCTGGAGGAAATAAAAAAATATCAGATGAAGCTTGCATTCTAAATAGTTTATGGTATTTTGACAGAATTTGTGCAGTATTAAGAATGCCAGGGTCTACATAGCTGTGTGTGTTTCAACTCTTAAATAACCCCGATGGAGACGCAAGCTTATCTGATCAACACACCACATACAAAACATTAGCACCAGCTAAAAAGCATTTAATTGGCAGATGCTATGGAGTGAAGTTAATGAACTAATGCATCTTAATTCAGTCTGTCTTTCACAGAAGTGTTGTGCAAAAACATTTATTGCTGAGCTCAACCCAACATTTTTATACTAAATACACAATATATATTATTTTAAATTTATGTATATATATTTATATAAAATTAAAATGAGCTCTAAATAGAAAAGAAATTGTTGTCTGATCTAAGAAAAATAAATCACATGTAAAAGAAATCTGCAAGCTCTAAGTAATCTAGCAAAAAACCATTGAAGATTCATTATTCAGGGGTCAAGGTCTCTCTAAAAGGTGTGACATAACCAGTAGTGTCTGGTTCAATCTCAAGTCAAACTACCAGAAAAACTACTTACTAAGAATTTCAGCATCTCTGGTCAAAGGAATGTTTCAGGGTTGAAGGAGAAGGGCATTATACTGGTTTATTTGCTCCTTTCCCCTATGACTTATTTGAGTTTCTGCCATTCTCACCTTTTATCTGACAGCACACGGGACTCAACAGCAAAGTTCTGTCCTAGGGTCAAAAGTGCAACACGCAACACGTGCTGGATGCTTCCTAATCTTACACGTGAACCGGTTGATGTATTGCTATCAAAGAAAAAAAAAAATCCAACAAAGCCAGCTCTGCAGTCTTGTGCTACCATGTAAGAAAGAGTTCAGGTCAAACTCCCCAGGCCAGCAGGGGCTGGAAATGCTGGAGACAACCCATTCAGCCCCCAGAAGAGAAGGCACCTCTGGTCGCTTTTGAACGACTCCTCTTTGGCTAATGCCTGAAGCAGTATTAACCTGACTCTGGAATAGGTCACAATCAGCTTTCTTTAACTAGCAAATCAATATAATGCATGGCTTCTGGGAGGAGTTAGATAAAAGATGAAGACTGAGAATGAGAAAAGAACTGGTTGTGGTTTATGAAAGACATGAATAGAGTATCTTTTCAGTAGCAAATAAGCACAAGGCATAGGTAAAAGAAGGTTTAACAAATGAAAGTAGTGAAATACTAGCATGTGTTTAAAACAAATGTGGGAAAGAAATGCTAGTCTGACCAATAAAATGTGGGTTTATTTTTTATGTAAATGAAAAATTTTCCATCCCCTTCCTCCCTTAAATAAGAACTTTTGTACTAAAAAACCCCTGAAAATAAATCAGTCTGTGTCTCACATCTTGATGTACCAGGAGATCTGTTTTTGAAGACAATTCTCTAATGCGACTGCATACATCTGTAGGCTCCCTAAAGCCAAACAGCCTTCTAAAGCTGGAAAAATGCCCATTATCAGCAACTGCTTTTGTCTAAAGGTTTAATTATAATGTAAAGTATCCCAGCACCATCTCTATTCTACAGAACCTTTGGTCCACAACCGTATAGTACACTCGGGACCTAGACATAATCTTACACTGGGCACTTTGGGCACTAATGAAGTGGATGATTCCACCTTACGCAATGAATGGAGAAACCTATTCTAGCTCCTTTCACAATTTCCACTTTTCATTGGACTTCACCCAGAAACAAAATATTGGTGCTGCTGTGGGTTTGACGATCAATTTCTTTTAATAGCCAATCAGAGCAGATAAAAAAGGTGGTTGCTTTAGGCAATATCAAACTATGACCAGTCTGCATGACCAGGAGGACCAGTCCTCCTTTTCCTTCTCTCTTTGATCAAGTATTGTTTTATTTTTCTTCTTCCTCTCACCACAGTGCTTAGGATCAGAATATGTAAACATCGACAGAAACAGCAGCCCTGTGACAATAAGCACTTTCCCAACTGGGCAGATTCTGTCAGCCAACCAGAACTGCTTCAGCTCCCTTGCTTGTCCAGAAGTCACTGGTTTTTCCGCTGTAACTTAGTGTCCCCTTTACTTTGGCCTCCATCTGTAGTTGAGAGACAGAAACATAAAGGGAAGAATAAAAGCATGAGTGAACTTTTGTTTTCTTAACTTACAGTAGGAGAGACAGGAATTTGGCAGGTTCAGCTTTAGCATCACCAAAAACTACATTGTCTTTACCGAGTGGAAGACTTTGCATCTTTTCTGTAGTTCATTTATTAGAAATAGCGTTGTTGAAACCTGATCTATCAAGCTTCATACCAAAACACATCCCAATTTTCTGGTTCTGAGAACACTCAAATTAAGAATGCCCACCAAGCCACTGCCACCCTTCCCATTCCTTCTCCTGGCCCCCAGAAAACACACTACAGGTGACAAAGAAAGGTGTACACTCTAAACTGCACCTTCTAAAGCTTTCTGAAAATTTTCCAGCTTTAAGCCTTACAAACAGAAAAATAAAGTGTTCTACTTCAAGTTTCTCTTCTCAATCAAAATACGCAGCTCTTATCAAACAAAAAATTCCCAAGGAAAGCAGATACTCCATTAAGAAACCATCCCAACATTCACACGTGAATATACTCTTATAAGAAACATGGAAAAAGCTTTTAGCTGGAAGGTCAGTTTCTCCTTCAAAGGGGAAACGAAAATTTTTAGTGGAAAAAGACTTTATGCAGCCTATAAACAATCATGTTAGTGTCCAGTATTATTCCTTTTTTCCCCACTAGTTGAATT
This sequence comes from Pachycephala philippinensis, assembly GCA_013397055.1. Lineage (NCBI taxonomy): Eukaryota > Metazoa > Chordata > Aves > Passeriformes > Pachycephala > Pachycephala philippinensis. The sequence continues at coordinate 13,580 of VWZT01016779.1, forward strand.
TGTATGATTCTGTTTCTAGAATTGCTACAGTAAAATATTGGAATTTTTGAATTTTTTTTGTTCCTGATGTTGAAGAGAAGTAGGGAAAAAAGTCATTCAGGTTCCAAAAATACTGCTACAATAGAGTAAGTACTGCCTGCTGCTACTAAAATTTGTCCCTGTGCTGTGTCTTCTCTAAACTAAGTACTGGTGTACATTTTACTTCAGTCTAGGGCAGAAATCTGACTTTTAAGTTAAAATAAGTTAAAAATAAGTAGTAAGAAATATATCATGTCTTTACCTGTGTAAGCTTGCTGCAAGTGAGCAGGCAGAGGTGAGTGAGACAGCGTTGCTGCATGCTGAGCACCTGGCTGTAAACCCTTCAGTAAGTCTGGGGGAAAAAAAAACAGAGAGCAAAGATAAAAAATAAATCTTGAGGAGAGAGGCAGTCTCCATGAAATAAATTTTTGTTTTTATAGTGTAGCTATAGTAGCAGGCTAATCTCCACAATAAAAAATAAATACCTGATAGCATTCTGATGGCTGGGATAAGTCAACAGAGACAAACCTATTCAGATATAGTTAGTCAAAAGTCAGAGCAAGGACCATGCCTTGCTACTGGGATGCAACTCTTCATATCATTTTGTTTGGCAGAAAGACCAACAATTTATATGGGTTATGAACATAAACAGCTTCTTTATAAGCAATCAGAAAAAGTAAATGCCATCCTGGTTGATAGTTCTTTATAAGAGAGCTGTTTGATATCTGAGATTATTGAGTTAAGGCTATTTTAAGGAATCACCATATTAAGTCTCTTACTTGAATTGTGACATTTGGAGACTTTTAAACTATACTCCTTTCTAAAGATAAGGTATTAAGTTAATCCCAAAAAAGTACGTGCAAAACTAAACACATACTGTGAATCTAAGAATGAAGTTAAGCTTTTCAAAGGTGATTTATAACACTTAGGGAATTATATAAATAAAGTTTTTACCAGTGAAGGAATCACATTTACTCTCCTGTAGGGATTTTCATGAACCAAATTTGAGTGTGTCAGGACTTTTCTGCTTCCCTACTCAATTTCCATTTTAAGGATTCATCTTTCCTTATAGCCCAGTGTGATAATTCCACTCACTCTGAGTTAGGCTGTGGTGGAAAGCCGCTGAGGTAGATCCCGAGGTGGTTGTCGCTCCAGCTGTGTCCGTCCCAAAGCCAAGCAGCTCCAAGGGAAACTGGAAGGGCACAGTCACAGGAACAAGGCCACCCAGCATCCCAAAAGGAGTTAATGGTGCAGATGTCACGTTCTGACTGGTTACAGACAGGGGTGATGCCATGAGAGTCAGAGGTGAGGCGTTAGCCAGTAACGATGCTCCTGCTGTTGACTATACAAAAAAAAACCAAACAGTACTTCAAGATTTTTAAAGGTTTGAATTGTATCCTTTAAGGGTATAAAAATCAACTATTCCCTGTTAAGTATTGCTCTGATGAGAAGTGTATTAAACTATTAAGAAATATCCACTTATCCACCTAGGAGGTATTCCCAGTGTTCATTTCTTAAGCAAGCACAATTACATCTCAGATTTAGACATGAATGAGAGTATGGTTCATCTATCATGTTTTTCTCATCAGCCTTACAGGTAATTTCCTTGATCTCCTTTCTAATTATGCACTGGGTCTACAGTCACAATGTAGTGCAATATCTTCTACTGGATTAATAATAGAAATTATCGAATGTAGACCTGAAGTTCTTTAGAAGTACAGTATTACACCTCTTCCCTTTACAAATCTGGGTCTTAACAGAACATTATTTCTAAAGAGGTTGAAGAAAAACAATGAATTCTAAAAATTAGGATTCAGATGTAAGAATCCCCAAACTTAAGAAGTCAGGTTAGCAAAATGCATATGTAGAGGTGTGTATGCACATGTCAGAGGAAAAGGCAAAGGAAAAGAATGTCTCCACTCTAAATATGCCAAAATGAAGTTAGATTCACTGTAGTTTTAAAATAAAAATGCAAGATTAGCCAGAACATTTTAGCTACAACAGCTCCCAAATTGCATTAATTCCTCTAACATTAGACCAGCTCCTTCTTGTTTAACAATCTTTCCTTCACTACATATATAATAATGTGCTAATGTTCAGTTCTCTAATAATTTACTACAAAACAGTTAGTATAGCAAGCACTTTGAATCAGACACCAACTCAGATATTGTAGTTATTTGAATTAAAAAGACTCAAGACAGAACAGGACTTCAGATCTGTGCATTTTTACAAGTAAGCCTCAACTAAACCCAAAACTTAGAATCATCTTAATGAACACATGAGCTTAAAATGAAAACGACATTTCACCGAGTTCTGTAATAACAACTTACAGAGAAAGCAAAGTGATGAATCTCTTAGCATGGATAAAGTTTTTATTACCAGTTTTGGTCTTAAGATGTTCTGATGAAAGCAGCTAAAGAAAGGACAGTTGCTTCTTAGGAGAAAACACAGTATTTTAAAACAGTGACCCTGTAAAGCGCATTTACCTACACGTGATGTTCCCAGCAAGTGTTTATATTGGTCATCTTAAAGGTGCCAACTTCTACAACATACTCTACTCCACAAGTAGAAAAAAAGAATGAAAACTACCAAGACACTATTATTCTCTTTTGCCTTTAAAAGTACTTATTTCACAATAAGCTTATGTACCAAAAAATGACAACTGTTCATTGTCTATGTAATCTAGTAAAGGGCAACAAAATAAAAGCCATACAGCAATGTTTTGTAACTGTGAATTCGTAAAATGTCTGAAAACAGAAAGTAACTTTGTAAAGTGCTCTGCCAAGATCTTGCTTACTCTCTCAAAAAGGAGGAGGGAGAACGACAGTGAAGAAAAGAGCTACAGAGCATGCCCTGAAGGAGCTGCAGTTCAGATGTTTCTATTTAACTCATGCACAATAGTTCATAAAAGGGTTCATATCCTGGTCATGTAGATCTGAGTCATTAAGATCCTTAAAAGTCTAAGCCAGATTCTGCTCAAGAGTACTAATGGTAGGTAGAGCTTTTTAAGGAAATCACACACGTACTCTTTGGCTTTGTGTCCTTAAGGTGTAACTTTCTGCAACGCTTCAGCAGGTGTAAACTTATATTCCAGTAAATAACTGTGTCAATCAGAAGCAGAAAGGAGGGAGACACTTCTTGGAAGCTTCCTAGTTAAGAACACCTTTATTATGACATGAAACCATTTAGTTTGATCTTTAATATAAGCAGACCAGAATATTATAATGAGCAACTCAGGTACGATTCTCATCTTCTAATAGCATCTCAAATAGGAATTAAATCCCTAAGGCCTTAAAGAAAAGAAGATTCACTTTCAGTCCTACATGAAGTTTTAAGAGGAGTAACTAAGTCCTTAGTACATTATACCCAACAACTAGTCTGGAACTGACATAGGTTCAGCAGCCAGCCATTAGACCTTTATAGCTAAATAAAACCCTCTGTGATCACAAATCTCTTCCCTTTTAGTGTACTTGAACTGGAAGGTAATTTAATTCTAATTTTTTCTTGAATGTACTCCACTGACTAAGCTTCACAGTACATGGCAGCAACAACCTTATTCAATGGTTTATCTTCTTTGCACCATTCTTCTGAACCATTTTTAGGTTATCAAAGTAATTTCTGAAGTGTCAAAAGGAAGGTCAACATGGAAGGTCTCAATAATTATTTTAGTGATACCAGATGCTGCTCAGTACCTCTAGCTGATTTACCCCTTTCTATATACCAACACACCTTATTTTGCTGTATTATAGTATGGACTCATGTTATTTGATTATTCACCACACACCCCCACACTTCAGTGCTCTTCAATAGGCCTGTGGCCAAAATGCATTTCATTACTCAGGTGACCAGTGTTTCTAAAAAAAAATAACTACTTGCCTTTAACTACAGGAGGGTTTGCCAGAATTCATCTCACCATCCAGCACAACACTGCTCACTTCCCTTGTCCATCATCTTTAAGCACTAGCACACCCATTTCACGTGTATCCACTGGATTCTGTTGACTGCACCAGGAAGAAACAACTCTCTTCCCAGTCCATTCATTGTCGCCCTTTTTGCCTCCTCCAGGCACCTTCCAGTGCACTCAAACTGCACTGTACTTGGTTCAGCTCTTCTCCAGACCCTATGTGGTACCTCAGTGGCCCTTACACAGCATACAGGTTGTGGATTTTTTTTTTCCATTCAAAGCACCCAGAGTAAGTGAATGCTGTGTCAGAGCCTGCCAAACTTTTATTGCTGACTGTTTCAGTACAGTAGGATGAAAGACCATAGAAGTGTCTTGTAAAAATCATTTTCCTCCTGTTATTCAACTGCATTAAGAAGAATTTGATGGCAAACGAAAAGATTATAAAATATTGCCGGAAGTCAAATATACATCACTCCCATGCAGCAGCAATGTGCACTGTTCAGAATAATACAAAGCTTTTCATTTGCTGTACACCAAGAATATAATTTACAGCAATACTACTTTTCTTAAGTAGTGATGACTTCAGCATAGAGAGCAATAAAGAGAGGAAAACATCAAATAATCTCAGTAATTAAGCATTCCCAGTAAGAAGAACACAACTTGGGAGAGCAGGTTGTCTTCTGGGTAAATAATAGGTTTGTATGTTTTAGAACAACAGTATTTTCAAAATATTTGTTTTGTTTGATTTGTCTTATCTCTAGTGATAGTATAAGCTTTCAGTTTCTAGGGTATTTATATATTAATGAGGTGTCTCATTCAGTTTGACTAGATCCTACAAAATAAAATACATAGTCACAAATACAAAAGAAAAGCCCTTGCAAATGTTAATTATAATTACAAGTCTTGAATTAGACTCAACCACAAGCAACTGGACTCTAGTTTTGAGGTTAATCATGAAGCCTGACAACAAATGTACCAAGACACCTTTTACATGACCACCATCATTACAAATATGTAAGTATGCAAGAACACACAAATCCAATAATGCAAGAAAATACCACGTCCCCTGAAAATATGGTCACACAAAGCTTACCTTTTCTAGTGCTCTTAAAAGAAAAAAAAGGGAATTCTGTTCCACAGTACAGACCAATCAACAGTTTACAGTGGGAATTTGTTCCACACTGATCCTTGCATTTCACACCAGCTGGAAATACGTATTCTTTAGCATGAAATAGTTTCATCAGTATCAGCATTATGCTTAGAAAAAACTGAATTTGTGGTATTTCCAAATCCAGATAAAATATATTAAGAATGTTTACAAAATAAATACGATAAATATTAATGTAAGGCTCAAATGTAAACTCATTAGATGCGTACCTGCACGCTGGCTGCTACAACTGGAGACCCTGAGGCAGAAGATGGTCTGTGTGGAGTTGACAATTGTTTAGTAGCACCCTGTGTTCCACTTCCTGCTCCCCCAGACAGACTAGTCCTACTAGCTCCACTTGAGTTAAGGTTACTGCCTCTGCTGGCAGGTACATTCATTCCAACTCCACCCAAACTATTTTTACCAACAGTTCCAGAAGGAGAAGAGTTGGGCAATTTTGAAGAAGCCTGAGGGTTCTTTGCAGGCTGAAGGCCTGAGGTGCGATTAGAGGACAGCAAATTCACTGTGGGAGACTGCCTGCTGATATTTACACCACTGGTCTGTTTATGAAGGGGGTTGTTGCTGGAGTGACTACTCTGGGAAACTAGTGCACTTGAACTGGAAGAACTGGGTGTTGTTGCAGGCCTGGGGGATGAGGTGGACTTGGATGAAAATTTAGGTGATGCATTGGGCTTAGGTGTCACAGAGGGCTTAGATGAAGTGGGCTTGGGAGAGGCAGCAGGTTTGGGAGAGGCAGCCATGGAGAAGGGAGGCTTGAAACCCTGGGAAGAAACTTGTGACACCATAGCCTTGGCTAAATAGTTACTAGAGGTAGAGGTGCTGGATGTTGTCCGAGAAACCAGTGGGTGAGACACTTGAGAGCCACTTCCGGATGAGGGATTAGACAAAGGCAGGCGATATACTACAGACTTATCTTGAGCCTTGATGACTGGTGATGAGCAAGACAGTTTGGGATTACTACTCAATTTCACCACAGGATTGGTCTGTGATTTACTAATAGTTGCTTGTAAAGGAGATACATATTTCTGCTGTACAGCTGAATGCTGGTGCACCCTTGTCACTTGTGATGTTGAGGAAGTACCACCTTGAGCCTCAGCAGATGATACCAAGATATTAGCATCCTTGGTTCTTTGAGAGGAGGTGGAAATAGCTGCTTGAGTCTTAGAGGAAGAAACATGAGTCTGAGAAGAGGAGGAAGCAGCTTGGATCTGACTTGACCTCTGTAGTCCTTGCTGAAGTAGTTTGGCTGGCAAAGGCTCTAAGGAAACCTTGGGATTTTGAATTGAAGATCCAGCAATAAGGCCTGAAGAGATACCAGTGTGAACTAAGTCCTGGGGTTTCTTTGGTACTGGCCCTGTGTGACCAGCAATAAGACTTGATGAATGGGATGTTTGAGTGGGCTCTACTTTTTTTGAAGTTGCCAGAGGCAATTTACTCATGATGCTTGCTAGCTTCTCTTCCCTCAGCCCAGGGCGAGGTCTGGATGTTGGTGTGTCTATGGTGGACCCAAGAGGTGATCCCTTGGCACCATTATTGATAACTGCCAGAGCATCAGAAATAGAGTCCAGTGAGGGTGGGTGGAAAGAGAGGTCTTCATCCAGTGAGTCATCCAAGCAGATCGTCTCTGGAGCTGCTGTGCAGCTAGAGCTGGCTGGGGTGCAGACAGCTGCACTGGAACTCAGTACAGAAGCACAACTTGAATTGACTGAAGACATACAGGTTTTCTGTTCTTTTTTTGGACTGGAGTCCTGAAAATGAAGGGATAAGAAAAGTCAGGTTTAATAGTCTTTCTGGACTAGATTTAAGGTCCTCTTTAGTGTAATACTTTTATTCTGTAAATCAATAGATATACTATTGAAATTTTCACGTTAAGATATGAAATGATATCTTATTATGATATCTAGGTGCTGGAGCCCTGTGTGCTAATTCAATATTTGTATTTAAAAATTTAGTGTTGTTGCTCCACATAACTAAGCGTGTCCAACACAGTGAAGAACAATCAATACTGTGAAGAATAGGGTAGCTAATCTGACCACTTAATAAAACTGCTACTGAATTAAGACAACACCCGGTCATGTCAAATGAGGACCTCTATATTATGGTATCCTTCCAACCACACTCTTCAGTGTTGCCAAATTTAACATAAACTGAAAACACACAAAGCACACATTCTAAGATGTGAAACTTCACTGGAACTAGTACCTCTTCATAGTCAATTTTCAAAAAACTAATACAGATTAAAGTTACAAAGCTATACAGAAATATTTTGTACTATATTCTTTAACGTAATGCACCACCAAGTCAATAAGCATTGCCTGACAGAAACCTTCTGCAAGAATTTTTCAGGATCAGAGGAAGAAACAGGTTGTATCAAATGGTCATATGGGATCAGTAAGTGGATATTCAGATATCTTAATAGGCTTTTACCTTCACTTTGGGTTTAGGGGCCAGAATCACCTTCTTCTTTGCCCTAAAACAGAAGGGATAAATGTGCATCAGAAGATAAAAAAAAAAGGCAAGGCACTTTCATTATAAGTGTTACCCTGATTATATCCCAATAAATTAGAATGATGACTACAGGAGTCCAGCTTTAATAACAAAACATCCTTGAAATGAAAAATGGTTTAAAATGTAGGGGGAAAGAAAAATAGGACACTATCAATTCATTTTCTGGTCATGCATCTCTATGTGAATTAGTTGCAAAATCAGCTGAATTGCTGATATAACCTGACATATAGATCAGGATATATCCAGAGAGCTGTTTCTATTTTTTTGATTTAAAGGAACTTCAAAACATCAATTAATTTCAGCCTCTTAATATTATGAGTTTGTCTACTTAGCAGAGCTTTGTCTACACTGAAGTCTTCTAGAGCAGTAATATAATTTCACTTTTTATGCTGACATTTTTGTCCCTGAGGAGGATGCTTCCTATTCTCATTTATTTCAAACCAGATAAAAACAGTTGCTTCTTCCTCCCACAGAAGTGGTTTGTTGCTTATCAACTGTTAAAACAGTTGTATCTAACTTGTTTGTTGCAAGAAGTCATTTAGCAAACTGTCAGATTTTCTTTTGCAACGTACATGGAGTGCAGTTATACAAGTAAGTATGGCATTAAGGATTATTAGTTATCAGCTTCAACTTAGAGGTTCAGCATTTCACACTATATTTCTCCAAGGGCAATCAACAGATTTACATCTTATAGGCAGTTTTTGATCCTTTCCTAAGCAACTAGAAATAAGCCTGGTTAAAAAAAGACTTTATGTAGGTGGACCATGACTCAGTTTTGCTGTTATGTAGAAAAATACCCTATGTTAATCATATTTATCACAAAAGTTGCAATTGGGGTGTTATTCAAAGCCATAATAATTTATTTAAATTCTGACTGAATGTGGACAGCTCCTGAGCGACACACAGTGTTGTCTGAAAATGAAGATGATAAAATCCCACTAAGATACACAGACTTCTGTGATTAGAGATATTTATGAGGAAAAGAAAAAAGCACGAAGTACTGCAGTCTGAGTTCAGTTTAATATGCTGAATATCAAAATATTAGGCAGTGTGTATTGCTTTGAAATGCTTTGAGTAAAAGGTATTAATTCAAGAATTAATACCCCCTGGAGTTATCTAGCCACTTCACAAGTGAGTTAAAATATGCCACAAGAACATTACAGTTACATGCCTAAATGAAAGCATTAAAAAAGATTATAAACATCACTATAAGTTTCTTCAAACAAATCCCAAAGTACCTCCCTTCCCGTCCCTCTCTCCAAAACAGGTAGCAGGAAGATGAGAAAAGATGCTATGCACAACCTAAAGATCTTAGCAAGTTGTCACTATTATACTCACGGAGCAGAAGTGAGGTGATTGTGAACACTTCGGCTTTCTTTAAAAAGCATCCTAAAACAGTGGTGAGAAAAGAAATATGAAGTGATTCTACAGCAAACAGCATATGACCACCAAATACACAAATATCCTTTGGTTTTCAGAAGCAGCCTTTGATTATCTGTCCCCAAGGGAGCTTGTGATTACTTTGTATTGCTGTCACACTATAGGTCTTGGCTTCCATAAACAGAAGAATCTAAAAAAAATTGTAATAATTTGCGTTTACGCTCAAAATACCTCAGTAAATGGCCAAGCAAAAATCAGTGTAAGAGAATATTACTTCCTTCATCTGGACAGAAGAAATACACTTTGAATGCTCTCTCCTCAAAGCCTAATGAAATATTTCAAATATAAAATAAAGGATTATTGTAAACTCTTCACACTACATGTCCAACACACTGATCATAGGCTTGGGTTTGTGGTTATTAATCTCTTGTGGGGTTTTTTTGAAGCACAGAAGATAAAAGTCAGAACACAGTAGTCAAGCTTGTTTCTAATTTTCTTCAGTACTTTTAGTACTGAAAAACCTTTTACTAAAGTTTTTAAAAGTTTAGTAAAAGAAAAACTTTAGGCTATTGTGTATCATTTCTCTGTCTTCAATTACACTGGACTTACACATACATATTACTACAGAGTCAAGGAATGTCAAGAGCCACTATAACAAATCTCAACACTTAACATGCTTTTATTCAATGTTTTCAGCTCCTGAGTTGACAAGTGGAAAGTGAAAATGATTGCTGACCTGTACCTATCCTACAGCTTGCTATTCAAATGCAGCTATAAACAGACAGTGAAAACTTGGTCACATTCCTTGTTTCCAGATAGGCAAACTAGGACAGACAGCATTTTTACAGCACTGCCATCACATTGACACTGACCACATCATGAACAGCTGTATAAACAAGAGCTTTTCACCACTGATAATACAACCTGCAGAGCTGCAATAATTACAAAAAATCTGAGCATTCACAAATCTCATATCATCTGGTAAAAAAACGCTGACATCCTCTCACTACAGTTCAGTGCCTTACTTCTCAGATTCTATTTCCAGCTCCATTTTCACATTTTCTTCACCATACTAACCTCCAAATCTGTATTACATTGTTCTGTCACAGACTACTGAATGCCTATGAAGAACATCGTGGAGCAAAACCAGCATGTTTCCTTATTACATGTTTAATGTGCCACCTTCCGACCTACACAGCTTCTCCAGAATATTTCCCTCCCCACCTTCTTCTTGGTGCTTTATCCATTCCTTAATCTTTTTAATTTGGAAATGAAAATGCAAAATTAATCACAGGCCCCAGCAATTCATAGCATCATCCTTTAAAGGTTAAAGACAACCGTGTAAGTACTATAAAAGGACAGAAATCATAGCTACAGTACAAAGAATGGACAGAACAGTACATGAGGTCACTTCCAACCTTAACAATCCTGTGATTCTGTAATTTCCAGTTATGATCAATACCTTACTGCTTGCTTCTTTATGAAGCTATGAGAAACGTTAAATACAGTTAACTTTGAAAGTGCACGAAATTTTTCTTCTAAGCTGAACCCACAAAGTTCTGGTACCGTAGGCCTATTCTGATTAGGAAGAATTCCTTAAGAAACACATGGTCAGTAGATCAGTTTTAGCATTAGATACCTAATTTTTTTTCAACTTTATATAGCTCCTTTTCATTTGAGGTCACATATAAAAATGAAAAATTATAAGCCTTCAGCATAATCCCTACCCTAACGTCCCAACAAAATGAGCATCCAGAATATGAATTATGTGCTGTATTAGGAATTACCACTGCCAGACTCCAGGAAATACTTTCTTTTCCTCTTTCCATGCATACCTGTTTATCTACAAATTACAATACATCACTTTCCAAACAGAAAGCAGGGAAGTGCCTCCCAGTAGATATAGGAAAACTTGTAAATCATTATGGTACTAAAATTACCCAGTTAGTAAATGAAGTCTTGCTGGTCAACAGGAAGTTATGATCTGTCACCTCTTGGGGTTTGTTTGGTTTGTTGGTGGTTTTGGTTTGTTTTGGGGGGCATTTTGGTTTTTTGTTTAGTTTTGTCTTTTTTTGTTGAAACCAATTGTATAGATAGTTTAAAAGCTCATGGAAATTTTCAGCATGCTTATCAAATGGAAAGGAGAGAACAGTATGTTTTATGGCTTTCCAATACAAAGCTTTAACATGCTTCACTTCTATGTATTCTTGAATCACCTCACACTATCTCTTGACTATTTCTCCACTATCATCAGTGATGTTCACATCTTCCATTCTTAAACTAAACTGGGATTCTGTGTCTCATCTAATTCAATAAAATATTCATAACATAACATCTCGCTCATCAGCATACTCGCACAAAAAAACGAAATCATTGAACAAAAATAAATCAGCTGTATGCCAGGAAGTGTAAAACTTCATTTGTTCCTTCTGTTACTATTTAACCAGCTATTTCTACACTGACTGTTCTAAGAAATATCTCAGCACAGTTATTTTTACAGCTTGATACAGATTTGACTAAACTAAAATCAAGGTATTCTTGAGCAAGTTGATTAGTTTTGTTGTATCATTTAGCTTTTACAATCAGGTTGAGGTTCGATGAAATTATCTTTTGCAGTGGATGCTACAGAAAGAGAGAACTCAGGCCAAACCATACTTGCTCTTCTTTCACTACAAACCATTTGAAATCTCTGCCAAATCTGTATTTCACAACAGTTTACTAATGCCCCCATTTTATTTCTCCCTCTCTTTTGTGTGGTTGTTTCTTCTTACGTCAGCAAGAAGCAAGTAGAGAAACTGGTGTATTTTTAACTGCTGCAACACAGAGCATCCCAACTGCAAACAAGAAATAGAGAGCAAAAACTTTAAGTCCTTTGTGAACACTGCTATTGAAATTCTAACTTATCATTTTAAAGCCTGTGTGAACAGTCTGATAATTCGGTGTTCCAACATACGGGCAAAACTGCTTTCCAGATCATTATCACTTTCTATATCACAAAGAACTTCCCAAGCTGTTACCCTCCCACCTCATACTTCTCCTCATATGAAGCCTCATGCTTCATGCTGTGTTAGGAGCATCAGTAAATTCAGTCTCTAGGCAACAAAAAAAGCAAATAGTTCTCCAAGGAAAACAGTGGAGTTTTTTACTCTCAGGCTTACAAACAAGACAGAAAATTCATTTTAGAAAAACATTTGTTCTTCTAAAATATTCCAGCTTCATGAACATACTCTTAAGTTCCAATCAATATCAATAGTACATGTTTGAGTCAAATGTAAGACCATAAATAGGAACAAAAGAAATAGTTAACACCAAAATGAATAGATATATAAAGCAGGTATCTTACCTTGCCTGCATCCAGCCTTTAGGCCAAAGTGGTTTCACTTCTGTTTCCATAAAGGTTTTGAGGTAATCTTCAGCAGACTGACTTCTATTTGGCTCTAGCTCATAACATCCCAGCTTGATCTTGACAAGATTACACAACAGAGACCTGAAAAAAGAAACAAAATAAATATATTGAAAGACACAGTCCTTTCAAAAGCTCAGCAGAAAGAGGCTAAGAAATGGAAGCTGCTGTCCATTGATAGTTGTTCCAACTGTGTTTTTTGGAAGTTTGTACTGCACAAAGTATTGCTACTACAAACTGGTATTATCTACCATTGTCACTTCTCCAACAGAATCTATTGCTCTTATTTTCATCCTGTTATCATGTTGTAATTTGTTTTAAATTTTCTTTGTGGTTTTCTCATAGTTGGAACATCTCCTCTCACTTTGCCCACAGTGACCTCTCATTTGTCCGAAAGGAAGAGAAATCCATTCTACACTGAGTACTTCAAGAGAGGATTCTTTCTTTTACTGTTCTTAAAAATATAAAAGTGCACACAGTTAAGTAACATAAGCCTTTCAGAGCTTCTTGAATGAAAAAAGCAACAGATTTAAATAACTCTCCCCTCCAGGTCAGTCCAAGCTATATTGCTTGTACATATTTCATGAAGCTTTCTTCCCTGTTGTCTTCACATACTAAAAAGACTCATTGAGAGAAGTCCACCAGCCCCTTTCAGTAAAATATGCACACACACACACACACTTGTACTAAAACTATCTTAGATCTTGCATGAGAAATTACTAATTGAGAAGGATCTGCTTGCTTTAAAGTCTAGATTATTTAAATAATAGTCATCTCAGTTTTCAGAAAAATCTGTTCTAGGAAACCAAACTCTAGTAACTGATCATTTCAGAAAAGAATCTGTGCTACTCTTTAGAGGTAAAAAAGAATTTGTGTTCAGAGGGAATAGAAAGGGTTAAGATGAACACACTCTAGTTGGTGTTATGTCCAAGGATTCAGAGGCTTGCCAAATCAGTATCACCAATCTTGATGGCCTGTCCTCCTGTGGCAAAAATCTCTAGTGCTCGTTGCACTAGAGATTGTTTTGTACACCCTTTGTAAACACTAGACGTATTTTGTACTTATTCCTAGAAAGGTGGGAAGCAGTATAACTTTGCTTACACACCTGTTCTTTGCCTAAAGAAGCTCAAAGTCCTGGAGTCAGCAAACTCCCATGTATTTGGATAAAGCAGAAAAACAAGCAGTGAAACTTGAAAGGGCTGGACATAGGATGATCTTCCCTTTCGAGTTAAAGAAGAAGGTGTTTCACCATTACAGAATTTCAGTTTGCCTATTTAACACCAACACTCTTCAACACTTCTCCAAGGTGTAATTCTGGGAAAAATTATTTATTCAATACTGTTATGTAATAACATCCTCTTGGAGGTACCTCTATAAAGTTAATGAAAATTCTTGGTGGAAAAGGTAGTTTTGTCTTACCTCACTGTGTCATCCCAGTGAAACTTCTTTCTGGGTCCAACAACCCTCTTTCCAGGTTTTTCATCATCATCTTCCTCTGATCCATTTTTCTCTCGTTCATCTTCTGCTTGCAACCTACAGTTGAACAATTATTTTCTTTATAGCTATACTACACAGAAAAAATATTTAATTGAAAATGGAGTGTCATTGTAGGTATTAGTTAGGGGGAAAAATAACCCACAGAGGACCTGTTTTCAGATTTTTGCCATACTTCCTGATAGGATAAACAGTTTAATCTCCCCCACCCCACTGCTTTATGGTTCTCAGACAAACGAAAAGGACACACTGTACAGGTGCTTTCACTGATGCCCTGTAAGCTTCATGCAGTGCCTCTACTGGGAAGTGGCAGGATGCTTATCAAACTATTAATACCTCTCCAAGTCTAAAATTAGTTAACTATGACCGAAACAATTACAATGAATAAGGACAAAATATATCAATAACCCGAACACACCATCCTCCTCCACTAATCCACCATTTTAGGAATCAACCAGTAATCCTTCAGATTATTTTTTCTATCAAGACCTATCTCACTCAGTTAATGGAATTTCTCTCTAGTATCAGATGATAACATCACTTATAGAAAATTAAGTATTTTGTCCAATTCAAAAAAGAGACACCTGTAAACTGGAGCTGAATGATTTTCTGAGCTAAGGGAGTAAACAACATGGATACAAACTTCCAGCTGGAGTCTAAACAGGCATGCACAGCCTCTGGAATAACCTACTTGGCATTCTTGGCTTGATTGCGGGCCTGACAGTCCTCTTGATACTTGCATAACTGTTCAGGCATGACGTTACTGACAGCCAGTTTCAGCTTCTGCAATGGTTCTCTCAAGCGGTCATCCTGTGAAAAGAAAAACACCAAAATAGTCCTATTAGATGTAAAATAAAGAGCATTTCAGATGGTTTCATGAAAATTTCTGGATCACTCCCAAGGTAATGTTCCCAGTACTATTTATGGACTGCAGCAGACATATTTTACATGGCACTTGAATCCTTTTAGGTGCAACAGCATTATATAAATGCACATACTTCTCATGTAAGTCTGGATACCAGAAACAACAAAAGATAGTCACAAGGGAATGTATCATGAATATCCCAAAACATTATAGCATGATCTCCTTAAATGCTTTTAAATTAAAACAGGAAGGGGAAAAAAACTTAAGGGGGAAAAAGTGAGATAAATTGACTGATCAATATCTCAACATTTGCAAATAAATATCCTATTAGCCAGGTCTCCAAAACTGTGGTATAAAAACATCCTAGGTAATGAACAAAATATGAATATGGATTATATTATCCCAGTATTAGATTGTTATTACATGCAATTTATGTACCTGAAAGGTAAGAACCACGTATTTAGAATTGTCTCCAAATATTAAAAACTTCAAACATTAAGGTAATATAATTATACACTTCGCTACATGTTTTAAATTCACTTTCTACATCTTCTGACTTTACATTCTTAATTTTAACTGCTTATTGAAAATAACTAGAATATTCTATTGTGTTTATCTGCTTAGAAGTAACATTTGAATCTGTTCGCCTTATTAGCAAGTACTGAGATCTCTGCATGCATCTTCAGATCCTCTGCAAGATTTAGTCCTGGATTTAATCTAAAGAATCTGGTCAGGGTACTTCAGATCACAGATAACTTTTTTATTCAACAGGAAAACAATTTTCAAGAGAAAAGTAACTGAAAATGGCATAGAAAGTATTTGTAAGACCTAGCCACAAAGGAAAATTTGCACAAATAATACAGGCTGGGTCATCTATTATCCATCTAGCCTTCCTTTTTTCTTCACACAAAGGTGAATAAAAAAGTACATGTTTTTAGCCTGTCATAACCATTATTACTGCTGCTTTGATATGTACCCTGTGACTACAGTAATACTCAGTGATGACAGCAGAAACACTCCTTCATAGCCTGTACCTAGCTTTCAAGATGAAAGCACTTAATATTCAAATAAAGGCTCTGAAATACTTTAAATATTTGTTCCTAATGTAGTGACAGTATCAGGTATACGGAAAGAAGCTTTTAAACTTATCTAGCAACTGATCCAAAATATTTTTCATTATTTGAGACAGTGTGGCTACTGCTCTACTCTGCTGCATTCAGTCCTCGCTGCCACCTAACTGACTCCTGCTGGAGCTCATCTCGCCGTCATTACCTGGACATTGAGGTGTAGCTTCTTCAGGCGCTTTATCAGCGTGTCCTTATTGCACGGCACAAAAGCCTCCAGGTGCGAGTACACTCCATTGCGGATGGCAGGATTTACCTCCTGTAACTGCAGCTCAATACTGACAAACAAACAAACAAACAGGAGACAGTCAATCAGAGACACGCTCCAAGGTAAAGATGACAAATTAACAAAAACCCAAGGAAGCTCTGGAAGCATAGCATATTCTAGCTATGCATATTAAAAATAGCAGCTTGGGACATTTTCAGATAAGCTTTTTTATAAAAGGAAGAAGTCCTAATCGATGGCAAGAAACCATTCATGTATGTACTTGTCCAGCAATGTTGAACACTCATTCACATTTAGTTTACACCCACCACTGCGAATCAAAATTGATACGATTTTGACTCATACAGTCTTCTAGAGATTACTTTTGTTTCTTAGAATATGAACACAGAACTTTCTATATTAACCCTTAGCTGAAGATTGCAGAGAAAAAATCTGGCATTTTCCGTCATGAAAGCTGAGGGTGTTTTGAGTTACAAAAGCAGACAACAGGAGCAAATTACAGCAATTTTGTTGAATTTTACACATGAAGTCAAGGACCAGGGCACTACAAAACATTTTACACTCGATAAAGACAGACAGTCATGACAGGAATTGTATTCACATATAAATCTCTTTAGCTAATAACTAGCTTAGACTGATCTACCTTCATTGACTTTTAAGGCTTTGTTGGAACAACCTCAATAATACTTCCTCTTCTGTACTTTTCCTTTCACCCCCTTTCCAAAAAGGGAAGGTTCTACAGATAAGCACTTACTCCAGAAGAATATTATTCATGTCTTGTGTGAAAAACTTCTTTCTGCCTTCTTCATCAAACATCTTGGCAGCCTGGAAATACAATTAAAAAAAACATCCAAGTTCATAGAGTATTTTGTCCCAACAATCTTTGTATTTTTACTTTTACATCCATATCATATCCTTATTTCCCAGATAACATTACTTGGAAGAGAATAAAGAAAATGAAGAAAACTCAGCTGTTTAGAAAAAAATGAGGATTGTTACACTCAAATAGACACACCTTGCTCCAAGGCAAACAATCATTCTGTTTAGGATCTGCCTGGATCACTGATGTTAACACATTTATCTTTCGAATAACCATTAAGAAAATGGTAGATGCTTTATTACCTCACCACCACCAACATTCTACTATCACTGTTTCATAAAGAGGAGCATTGTTTGACAGGTCAAGAAGGCAAGAGCATTAACTAACACATTCCTACTCCATCTTTATCTACCTGTTATGTGCCTCATCCAGTTACACCTTCCCAGCTTCCTTAGATCTCTCTCAAACCTTCACTGCAATTTCTCCAACAGGATTATGTATGCTAGAGGAATACCTCATCCCTCTTTTCTGCTGCTGTTCAGCATTCTTGCCATCTTTAGACTGTATCTGTAGCATTTTTGTCTGGTCTCTTCCTGAGTCTGGTTGGGGTGGGGAAGACAGCCTTATTTATATACGTATTTTCTTTTATTAGAAGTTTTTACTGATCTCAAAGGAATTCCCATGCAAAATCCCTTAATCTTTGTTCTTATCACCTAGATCCTTTTTCTTCACAAGGAATGACAGTTTATAGGACAAAGCCAATTCCCTGTGCCATTCTACAAAAATCAGTAAGAACCTTTCTCTAGTGTACATCTACTCAGCAGCTTTTTAGAAGTCGAGAAAAAAGAGCCCCACTTTGAGAGGCCTATTGACATCTTACATGTTGGCACTGGGACCAGACAGCAATATCTAGAGGAGCTAGAAAATTATATGCATGCAGGAAAGTAGGCAAGTGTGGTATCATTATAGTGACTGACAAACATTAGAGGCAGCCAACGTGTGCTATAAGGCTGAATATTCAAATAATTAAGAATCTTTAAGTATGTCTTCAAAACAAAATAATGACTTGTAACAACATAGCTAAAAACTACAAATAAATGCAAGTGTTAACGTGATTAATTTATTACTATTAAATACTTACTGTTCTTACTGTTTGTAACTGACCCATTTAAGTTTGAAAGAAAAATATTTTCTAAAAATTGTGAACTCTACACTGCACGGGAAAACAGTGTGATACTGTCAAAGCCATAAGGTAGCCCATTGTCTGAATACTTTATTGCTTCAGTCATGAACACTGATACTGGAGTTTAAGTTCCTGAAAGGACTGCATTCCGCTCATTGTTTTCTACCACAAATCCAGCTGCTGAGGGGATGGTACTATCTGTTTAAGAATACTGAAGTATTTGTCGTGCTAAAAAAATTAGAAAGGTTATAGGTGCTTGCAAGTGATAAGGTACCAAAAAGACAAGCTGGAAAGTCTTAAATCCAGTATCTTTATGCCTAATTAACACAAGGATTAGAATCATCTTCTGGTTTATATAAAGCAGAAGGAAAAATACGCTTTGATATTCTGGTGCCAAGTAGACCTTGAAAGGCAATTCCAGCATTATACTATCATGTTGGACAGCACTGCTGGCTTTTAAAGAGAGCAACAGCAGCAGATTCAAAAACTTTATCACTATTACTAACTATGGTTGGGGTTTTTTTCCAGAGTGATTATCTTGACAGTGACCTTCAAAATAGAAAAAACCCGTTATTTACTTTCCTGGTTGTGTACAATATTGCTTTCTATCATGGTAGTTCAGAATAGTGCACTCAGGGAACTAGAACACAATCTACCAAAGGAAGTCAGGAAATTTTTATTGCCTTAGGTCAACGGCTAATTTTATTATTTTTTTAATCTCAATATATTATACTCCATCCATGGAACACAGGCTTCTTCCTACAGCTTTATAAATTTTTCTTTGTGCTAAAGAGCTCTAAAGCTACCAGAAGTCTGGTAAATATTTGACAAGTCCCGTTTATTTTTAGTGCTTTTTAGAAGATGTCTGATCGCAGTTTACAGGAGGTATGGAAGTTGCAGTCTTTAAGTCAGCATAAAGCCTGATTGTTCCCTGAGTGCAAGGGGAAACTTAAACTTACTCTGATCAGCCAGGAAGCTTTCAGAAGACACTGTCAAAAGCAGAAGACAGAATAGTTCCCACCTGGTCTAGTGGAAGGTGCCCTTGCCCACAGCAGGGGGGATTGGACTGGATGATCCTAAAGGGCCCTTGCAACCCAAATAATTTTATGATTCTATGAGGAGTTTTGCTTTCCAAGAGCCACTGAATCAAAGATGTCTCCCAGGTGGCTTGGGATTGTTATACAGTGAAGCAACATGAATTAACTCGGGGTAGGTCACTAACACTTCCTGAATTTTGGCCTAATCCAGTTCTGCAGTTTTGCTAGACGCTTATTTTTGATTCATAGCAAAATTAACCTGCATACTGAAAGGCAGACAGAAGCTCTTCCACTTTAGTAAATATGAATTTCTTGGCTGTATTTAGCTTGGTATGTTTAAAAATAAATAAGAAAACTAGAAGACATTTCCATACAGGTAAGAGCAAAGCAAGCTGTGCAATTATTTAAATTATTTTCTTTTTGTCCAAAAAGGTAGCAACTTGAACCGCTTTTTCAAAACTTACTCTGAATAAGGAAAAGCTGCACTGTATTCTAAATAAGGAAAAGCTGCACTTTATTCTAAATAAGGAAAAGCTGCACTTTATTCTAAGTAAGGAAAAGCTTTAATATAATCTGAACAAGCAACAAATTTATTCTCAACTCAGGATAACATCCACAACTGAAACAAGGAATATGTAATACCTTCATAGCTCTGATCTCTTTCAGTAACTTACTGGGAAATTCATAACTTGTTAATTTAACACCTTTCATCTCATTTTTGAGGAGTTTAGATTGCATTCTAACCTTCCAGAAGAAAAAGTTCAGTTTTGCGGTTGGTTGGTGGTTTCTGTTTCTGGTGGCTTTTTTAATTTGGGGGGTTTTTTCCTCCTTTTTTTTT
>VWZT01016779.1:33569-55731 GCA_013397055.1 Pachycephala philippinensis
TACTGGCGAGTTAAAGCCAAAAAATCAGTATATGGATTTGTAAGCTGCAGTCATATTTCTGGTTACCTCCTCCAAAGTAAGAAAACACCCATTCCATTTCATCAACCAATAATTCAAATTAAAGTAACACTGGTATTTCCATTATGGAGAAAAACCCATAAATAAATGAACATTACAAGTTACTGTACATAGAAAGTTTAGAAAACCTTATTTCCACTGTGAAACAGACACTGCTTGAAGAACTGACCTGCATCATCTCTGCCTGTTTTCATCTGAGTAATAAACACAGCCATTAAGATTACCATTAACATCAATTCTTCATTTTTTAAGTTTCAGCCAGCAATTCAAGGATGACACCCAAGGTCCTAATTGTTCTTCCTCGTTCTCTCAGATTCTTGAATGCAATCCACTAGCAGCGAATTCATACTTACTGTTCGAAGGTCTCCAATGCGCTTTTCAAGTAGCATAGGCAGACCTTCTGGGAGGGCAGGCACCTGCTTGGGTGTCATGACCTGAGAGGTGTAGGTTGCCTGAGTGACATTTCCATTTTCTCCTGACAGCTCAGAGACTGGGCTGCCATCAGAAGTGCCATCAAGCAACTTGTCAAAGTCAATGTCTCCCAGCATCTCCAGGGCACTTTCAGTTTCTTGCAGGAGCTCAGGTTCATTTGTGCTACCAAAAATGGAGAGGACAGGATCACTGATCCTAAGATTCAAGTCAGAGATATCATTTCCTGCACTGAGAGAGGAGGAAGGAATTTTACTAGGGGTAGAGGTTGCAACAGTCACTGGAGGTTTTGGACTAGGTTCCTTCTTCCTCATGGCTTCCTTCTCCTTTTGAAATTTACGGATCATGGCAGCCAGAGAGAGCGAGTCTTTATACAATTTCTTTTTCTTCTTCTCAGACTTGTGTGAATTTAAGGCCATTACTCTGTAGAGGAAAGAAATCTTTCATTAGCATGCAACTTTTGAGGTCTTAGTAACCTTTAACAACAAAACTCAAAGTTTAGTACAATTAAAAAATTATCAGGGGAAAGCAGCAAGTACTTCCTGCTTCCATCTTCAGACCTTTTTACCAACTACTATAAACCTTTGGTGGTCATGTGATTACATGCTCTCCAACTCGTTTGTTAAGTTTTGAACACATTAAGGCAAAGATTATTTCATTTTGACTTCTCAATTTAATTATGGAGAAGTTGGTACAACTGTTAAAACTCACAGCAGATTTATGATACTAAAATACCTAAACTTGCCTCTCAAGACTCCTGAATGGTGGCAGGTTGCCTGTACACCATGTACATTAAAAATTATTTTCATTGCTAAGAATTTTTAAATGCAGGCTCAAAATCTATATTCTGCTTAAACTGAGAATTTTCTACCAATTTGTCACCTTGATAAAAATGAGATCAATAAATTTTCAATATTGAGTGTGAATATTCATAGTAAGACAACTTCCATCCACTCAATGATAGTTTACTAGAAGCCAATTAAAAATCCCCCACCACCTTAATCCTTCTATGCTAGCCTCAAAACTCAGGAAAGCAAACACAAAGTCAGTAAGAAATACGTAGAAGAATAATTAAACTGTATTTACAGCTTTCCAGATAAGAAACAAAGAGATAGGAAGAACATTATTTTTCATTAGAAGATGTAATTCCTAGTGCTATCTTAGATGTTGGGTAGGACAATGATGCTTTATGCTATTCATAAGACCCAACATTTCTTTTCTGTGATTTGTCTTTCCTTATTATTCCTGGTTCAAAATTTCAGGGGGCAGAAAAAATTAGCCTGTAGGACTGAGTCATACAAAAACACCACACAAAAATTCTGAAACAACATCTATAAGCTATTAATTACAGTTTAAAAGGACAATATTTGAAAGAGCTGTAATAATCTTGCTACGGCACACAATCTTGAAGCCAAACCTCAAATATAATTCAAGGGTTCCTATAAAGAAAAACAAACCTACCCCAACTGCTTAGGAACTTTCATTTTCCGAGGCTTCTTCTCTTTTTCTGTCCCTTCATCTTTTCGCTTGCGTTTCTTCATTCCACGATCTTCACTTTCTTTTAACTTTGCTATCTAGAAAAGAGATCAAATAAAGGACAATGATTCTTCCACCCTAAAGGACTTCTAGAACAAGAAACATTTAGTTTTCTTTACACTTTCCAATTCAGAGACAGGAAAAACACCTCAATATGTGTAAAGGCAAATGGTAAGATGGATTCCTAGCAGCAATTGCAGTTCCTGACAAGTGTTAATTATTAATGATTTTTAAACAGTTATCGAATTTAGAGTTTTCAGTAGGAGAAATACTCGAAGGTACATGCAGACTGCTGCCCAGCCACTATGGCCAATGGCCACCTTGGAAGACTGAGTTCTCCCACCTTCTTCTCCTACCACAGTTTCACTGCTGACAATGAAGTTGCAGAGTATGGAACATCTTTGCTGGCCAATATAGACCAGGTGCCTCCCCTCCCTTGCTGATATTTGATTACCTGAGGGTGCAGGTCAGGGAAAAAGCCTTCAGACTGTGCAAGCATTAGCCAGCAACAGGCAAAATTCTGGTGTAGTTATCAACACTATTTTAGTCACAAATCAAAACCATAGCATCATACAGGCTGCTAGAAAAAAAAAGTTAACTGCATCCCAGTCAGACTCAATACAAGAACCTTAAAATTATGTTAAATTTCAAGAGATATAGAGCAAGAAAGGACACCAGGAAGCACTAAATTCTCAGAATGGCATGCAACTTGTGAATGTGATATTGCAATTACGTTTGCATTGACTGTAACTTGTCAAAGTTTACAGAACAGCATGCTGTTTGCAAAGATTGTAAAGATAATTTTAATATAGCTATTCTTATCAACTGAATTTATTTTAACAGGTATTTTGGTTTAAGTGTTATTCTCAATATTAGAAACAATTTCAAATCATGCAAACTTTGTGCAAAATCATTGAGAGCAGTACTGATGAATTTAAGGTCTCATCTCATATAATAAAATTCTTACAAAACTACAGAATCATCTGTCAGTTCAAGATGGATGGACACAACTTATTAGGCTGCCTAAAGAGATGCTTAGTCTTACAAGACGGGACAGCCTGTGGACATACTGAGTTACTGAATGCCAGTACAGGAGCCACAAAACAGAAAATGCAATAGAACAGTACCATGCATCACTCTGCTTTTGGGCTCTTCATCTGAGTCATTCTAAGTGTATCAAGTACTTCCAATGTCCACCTAGCTTCTATTCCTGTATAAAAGCCTTAATTAAAATCACTCACTTTAGGTGGCCTATGTTTTTTGTCTTCTGCAAAGTCTTCATCCTCTGATTCAGATGCCTGGCGAAACTGCAGTGTACCAGTGTTGATATAAAACCCTCCATATTTGGTTGTCAGGGATGCAGGAACCAATTCATCATACTGGGCAGGAAAAGGAAGATGAACTTATCAGCAGTTCTTAATAAACTAAACATGTAGTTTATTCACCAGTCCCTATACATGAAAAAATATATACCAATTCACAGCACAGCCTGCTAGAATAGAAACAGGATAGCAATTCTACAGAAAGTTTACTGTTATTAATAAGTTTACTTATTTAATAAGTAATTTATTATTACTTTAATATTACAGAGTATCCTTTCAACTTTCAAAACAATGCCCTTTTTTTTTGTAAGAAAAGACAGGATTACAGCATTAAAAGTACTGCTTTCTGAAGGTAACTCACCACAGTGCCCTGCTCAAAAACCTACTTCTCTTGAAAAGTTCTCTGAAATTTTCTTTTGTTAAAAATGCTATCCCAGATATGACAAACTTAACCATGGTATCTGTTACCTTACTTCCAATTTCACGTGCTTAATACAACATTGCCTCTTAAATACCACAATGGCAGGACTTGTTTCATTTAAAGGCAAAGATTCTCACTCTGTTCAGACAATTTTAAAACCACAAAATGTTTCAAACCCTTATAAATACTTTATTTTGACAAGTACTTAGTATTTATGAAGAAACTTTCAAGTCAGAATTATAAAGCTGAATCTTAAAAATATTGAAATCCAAAGACATAGAAAAAGTGGTCAATAATCAGTATAGTGGATGACAATATTGATTCTATTATTACATGCAACCAGCAACCTCCATGCCATGTAAAATATCCTGAAGATAAAATAGTTTAAGAACAGAAAAGTCTAGGCTACCAAAAACTTTCAGACATTAAGAGCTATCCAGAAAAGTAAAATAGTAAATGTGTACTTCAACAAGGAAGCTGAAGAAAGAGCCTGAACTGGAGACCTGCCTGGGGATTTAATCTGAATAAGTAGTTAGAAACTTCTATGACTCATCACCTTTTATCTTCCTGGAACAGAGAGCTTAACAAGCAGTACAGAAAGACAAAATGGGAAAGGAAAAGTGGTGACAGCATTTATAAAGTACCCTAAGATGATATGAAAAGCTAGCGCAAGAAAGTTAAGAGAATCTATTAATTGGACAAAATGAAAGTGAAGTGGCTTAATAATGGACTTGTCATTCATCTTAAAAGACCAGGAGGACCATGCAAAGTAAACTTGAGAGTGGAGGTTGTGTAAGAATTTCAGAGAAAACTCATGTTTTTTCCATAGCTCTCAGAACCAGTTTCATTAGGTACAAGGAAAATGAAAGGACAGAAAAGAAATTATTATCCACAGTGGTTAATAGACAGAGCAGACATTTCCCATTTGAGCTGACAGGGTGTGAACTGAATTGGCAAGGCTGGGGCAGTAAAGGATCAAAACTGAAGAATACAGTAGTTGCCAAGTTAGAAGGAAAAAGCACACAGTCAAAGCTGGGACCATTATCATACGACCCAAAAGCCAACACAGTAAAGACTTAGATGCAGAGCCGTACAGGAAGGCCTGGGTAACACACAAGTGAGGATTAAAGACAGTCCACAAATGAGGAAGCCATGAATCACAGCAAATTATTTGAATGATCAACATGCTGTGTGGCACAGATCCATCAGAACAAGGCAACAAGAAAGGCAGAATTCATTCAATATACAGACTGAATGTGTTCCATAATAGTCAACAGGCAAGTAGGATCAGCAAGATGTGGATGTGTAACTAAGCATTGAGGTTTCAGCAGCTATTGACAACTATGAATTTTAGTCAGACTTTCAAAGACCTTTCTGACATTCTGTTCCTCTTAACCCTTGAGTAAGACTACTTTTCTTTACCAAAATCTGTTTTTACCCTGAGCCTCTGAACAAGGTATAATTTTTAACTCAATGTTTTATTTTAGATATAGGGGCCTGCAGACCACAGCGTAGCTAGTACACCCGCCACTTTGAGCTAAGCTTACTATTTTCTGGTGCCCTAACTGAACAGAAAATGAGTATGTTTGCATAAGGTATTAGCAACAGAGATTAAGCTTCATTTTGAAGTGTTTCCAGAACTCTCAGTTAAAGAGAACATGCCTCTTGCAAATTCTAAATCTTCTTATGAATTGTTTTCAAGGCCTTTGCTTTGCACTAGTTTTTCCTGTGTACGAAATCACACAATTTATCTTATAAACAAAAATAAGTTTAAAGCCCTTTACAGTGTCCTGCTCTTCCTTACACATTTCAAGGGTGAAAATCAAAAAATCTCAGACCTACAAAGAGACAGGACTTGACTGACTCCTGTGAACACAGGTTTGTTCTACAACTGATTATGGAATCATTCTTCAGATAAAATAAGACTGATAAACTGTCTGATCATCTAAGAGCAGGTCCATATGTAAGTTAAACTATTGTCCTTGAGCTATATTACTGCGCTTTTAGTGCCATTAATCTAATTAAATGTTTTGGTATGAAAGATAATCTCGTTTTTTTAAAAAATAAGTAAACTTGTTTCAACTTCATCACTATAACAAGGAAAGTGAATTTCTATGGATTATACCAATTTAGTTCTGAAATCCAGACCCACAGCAGTATCTTATATTAATATCGTCTACCCTTGTGTTCAGGTATTTCGACCACAATCCTCAGATATTATACTGTGATCCTTCTCCTCATTCACCTCCCTTCCAGACAACAACCTCCAAAAGTACACATGAAAAAGTTTTTTAACACTTGTTCTAAGTGTTGGGAATGAGATTTGGTGCAAACATGTCCAAATGTTTTAACAAATGTAGCTTGTTATAATTTGTTGTGAAATACGTAATACTTAGCTAAAAGATAAGCAAGGATAATTTTTGTACCTTGTTTAGTTTATTTCTGAGGTACCTCTAACCGGCTTGGGGTAGAGGGAACTGTTTAGTTTTGATCATCAGTAGCCCACTGAATAAAAGCCAAGCTACTGAAATTATGTCAAATATAGTTCCTTCAGTGAAATGGACTAAATATCCACACAGTTCACTACACACTTCAAGATACTTCAAAACATAGAGAGTTGATTGATCTCTATGCTTCTTTAAGACGCAAGAACTGAAATGCACTCTTTGGCTTTGCCATCCTTTAAGGCTAAGTTTTCAAACAAAATCATAACTATCTTTCCAAAACTACAGCATAATAGAACCTGCAAGGAAATCTCAAACAAGGTTACAGGGAAACAATACACTGCTTTGCTAATCCAACGAGATATCAAAAAGCAAGCACAAAGAGCTTTC
The DNA here is from genome assembly GCA_013397055.1 of Pachycephala philippinensis. Taxonomy (NCBI): domain Eukaryota; kingdom Metazoa; phylum Chordata; class Aves; order Passeriformes; genus Pachycephala; species Pachycephala philippinensis. The sequence continues at coordinate 40,190 of VWZT01016779.1, forward strand.
CTGTGATAAAGAAGGTTTCTCTTCCAAAATGCACAAGCAAGTTGGTGGGTTGGTTTGTTTGTTTTTCTTTTAACCCTGGGGAAAAGGACAGCTGGCAGAGCACAACAGAAAAAAGCGTAACAGATTATAAAAGATATAATACTTGGCCCAGGGTAGTCTCATAGGAGAATCCTAGTTTAGTAGTCAGGATATTGTAATCCATCAGCCTACCAGAGCACCTTGAAAGAAGTACCAATACACATCAATTCTCCTGTTTTGTTCCCATCTTGACCAACACCTTTTATACCTTTCCACCAGGCACCAGAATTAGGCTGTTAGCTTGAATAACCTTCAGTGCAAAGAGATTACATTCTTATCACCTTGAAAACATTTCAGCCAAAGTTATAGAATGTATGACCAGTCATGTGACCACTTTTATCTGTACAACTCAATTCTTTCAGAGGTTGAGCTCTGACCTGACCCACAGTGAAAATCTAGTTCAGTGTTACATAATTATGTAATGTATTACTTAATCTCTCCAGGTTTCACATGACAGAACTACTAGAAGATTCTGCAGAAAAAAAGTTATACCTTCCTTTTCCCCTCATTTAACACAAAGAGCAGACTTTCCATTAAGACAAATGCTCTTATCAAATATCTGTTAATTTGGCATGTTATTAACCTCCCTTTGTATCACATTAATAATCATATTGTTTGTGTATTTTTTTGGGAAACACTTAGGTTCGCTGTACTGCTTAAACAAATTCATCTACTCAAAGAGTAGCTGATCCTAGGCCATGATCTACCCCTTTAGTAGCTCAGCTTACTTTGAAAAGTGATTTTGTGCTCTTCAAAAAATTCAATCTAGCAAAATGGAGGTTGCTTCACCCATTATTATTTCCTTCTACAAATTTAAAGAGTGTTACTACACAGGCCAGATACAAGTCTCAGTTTTTTCCAAGTACCTACACAGGTGCTGAATTTTCAGTTTATTCAGTTTATTCTTAACAAATTCTAAAGAAGGGTGTGACTTTTCGCAGAAGGAGCATGAAAATATTACTATTGCTTTAACAAACATCAGACATGTTCTGCAAATTCAACTACATTTGTTCCTCTAGCCATACTGGTTCTTGTATCTGCTTAGTTCTTCCATCTGTACCTATTTGTTTGATACTCCACTTTATACCTTGATTTATTTTGGGGTGAGGAGGATAAAAAGCAAAGAATCTCCTAATTGAAACTTGCCCTTCTACTCACTCAAATGCACAGGACATGTCAGGGACCAGCCGGCAGACGTCCCCTGAAGACACGCGGGAAGCGTGCAAGACGTGTTATTAAAGGTGACACAGTGCACTCGGCTAAGTGAGCACTATTCCCCAAGCACACAACTTCCAAGCCTGGGCAAAGTGACAGTGAACAAGGAAGACAGTACTAATATAAACACACAAATCCAGAGCCAATGGAACGGTTGGCAAGTGAACCTCTTAAAAACAGAAGCTTTAATGCACCCTCACGTATTCAGTGTGGATGAGGTTTGTGACTGAGGTCTACAAAGGCAGCCTTTTCCAGATGAAAAATGACACAGTGTTCAGTTTCTCTCAATACACCATGAAAGTAGGTTTAATAATGGATCCTATGGAGTGTTTTTCTGTATATGCCTCTAACATTTGCAGGTTGATAGCCTGGTTGTTTTGTTAAGTTTTTTTTAAGAGACAGTGATCTTTGTAAAGCAACAACACTCCTTTCCATGGCTATGCATAAAACAAATTCTTGAGAGCAGTAAGAAGAGAACAATAACAAGTTGGCCTGAAACTACATCTGGCCCAGAACCTCACAAAAATGGTAAAAATTTCCATTAACACACTGAGCTGTCATTCCCTGAAGAGATACTATTCTCACTAGGAAAAAGTTTCTCAGATATTCAATAGTCTCGTGCAAGATAACCTTACTGCTAACCCATCAGCTTCATGTTTTAGGGGCAGCCAGGTTAGGAGAGAAGAGGGTATTAAATCTATCACAGCTTTTAAAGTCTGGGGATTACAAGATGAAGACAAATGTATCTTGGAAACATGTGAAAATTGTGTATTATGACACAGAATTTTTGCAGAGACCAAGCCCTTAAATTATGGAAAGTATTACAGGGAAACCAGATAGAAAAAGAGCAATGCTTTTAATAATGCATCCAGAATTACTAAAAGCAACACAAAATCTTTGAAATATTGTCTTTTAAGATGATCTGAGCTCTTGAGGCAAGATGTAGCTAAAAAACATTAAGTTCTTCCTTTAAGCTGAAGTACCTGTTTTGGAGAAACTTTCCATGTATGAGAAACCATTGTTAGGTTGGTTTTCTCTAGAGAGCAGCACAGGACTCTTTACATCAGTGTTTAGAAGGCTACTATGGAACCATGAATATAACAGACTAGGTCAAATATTTACACAGGGGCCTGGGTGTCTGAAGAACAGAACTGCCTGCTTCGCACTGCTCTTGGTACTCACATTTTGCTTCAGTTCCTGCCAGTGTGGCTACCTGGTATCACTGCTTCAAAAGACACCGCTTACAGATTTTTAGGTTGACAGTTCTTTTTCTACATTCATCTACTTGGAATGGGGGAAGTCTTTGGTTTGGATATCCAAGCCTTGTCACCTCTGAGTAAGAGAAAACAGCCTAAGTTTTCATTAACACCATGTATTACTTTAAATTCCCACTTCTGTATTGCATAGCAGAAAGCTCAGAGAGCACTGTGTTCCCTTGCAGTCTCTGCCTATACAAAGCTTACATTGCCAGGAAGGTATTCAACCAACCAAATAATCAGAGGTCATCACAAGAGCAAGTAATCAGCCTGATCTGGCTGGACACGCACGTGCGTGCAGGGAAGATAAAACGGGTGAAAAATTCTACTGGAATTCCATTCCACAAGGAATGTAGTTCTGGGCAGCTTACACTACAGCAAAACCCATTTTCAACATCAAAGCAGTGGAAAGACTGAGGGACAGCTTTCTTTGCAGCCTATGGACATTTTGTATAGGTCCATTAAGATAAGCAAAGATTAGGACTTGCCATCAGCCTAACCCCTATAGAGCAGTTAGAAACAATAGTAAGATGGCCTTGATTTACTTTTTTTACTGGAATTATCACAATCCACTGACTACAGTCAAAATGCTCAACCCAAGAATAGCTACTCACATAGATTTCCTGCTTGCCTGCAAATGCATTTACCTCAAAATGTGTTTTTAGAAGGAAAATATCTCTAAAGCTACAGAATAAATCTGTTTCAGTGCCAAAGAGCTTAGTATTTCTTCCACAACTGTGACAAGAAAAAGGACTAAAATTCTGAGGAAGCTTTCAAATTTTTTTTCTGGGATAGAGACAAGCTAATCCCAAAGCAATTAAAGAGGCACTCATTTACTTTTCAAGTGTTTGTGCCCAGGATATTATAGCTTTTTATGTGTAAGAAAGTGCATCTTCTAAAAAGGAGTAAGTCCAGGCTGGGCTTGGCTCTGACACATCTCAGGGTACATGGCAATTTCACAGCTGGCCACTCAGAAGATGAGCAAGCCAGACATGTAGATTTTCTTTCTGAACATTTCTTTTGTATCCAAGAGGGAATGATGGAATTAGAGGTTTCGTTGAACTTTAACTCCTACATTACAGGACCCTTAAGCTCTGCAACAGCAACTTGGACTACAGCTGGCACACTATTTTTTTTCTTGTTTTCCATATAAAAATGAGGATAAAAGCAAAACAGAGACGGTCTCTCACTAGTCCGTATTTGTAGCGCAGGACCAAGGCATAATGATTTGTTGAGGAGAGCAATCTTTAGAGAATACACCATTCTCTCCAATAGCTTCCACAGCTAGCACATGATGCAACCATCTGGTCCTCTAACAACTGCCTTTTGTACGTTTTGCAAGGACTCTGGCAAGAGAAAGAAGTAAATGCTCCTGCAAATCTACCAGATCTGCTGCTGGTAGCACCACCAGTGCTGGAAGGAGGCACAGTATGCTAAGTATTAATACACTTTTGACAGAGACCTGTGCTATGAGTACTGCAAGTGTTCCAAATCTCCTATCAGATCTGTCATAAGTCACAGTAAATAGAGGAAAACCAAGCTAGAACTTGGGTTGAGTATCATAAATTTCAAAAGCTAGGATGATGAACTTAAGCAACAGTGGCAAATCAGATAAACCTATATGCTCAAGTGGCTTCTCAGCAGAAATGAAGCACATCTGTTCCTACCAAACTGGAGACCAGAATCTGACCTTTGGAAAAGACATACGAAGGCTTAGACCTCAGTATTGTTCCAGCAGCACAACCAAAACTTGTGGGATGATGATAGGACATCATTAATATTGGCAGGTTCAAGTAAAATTTTCATCTAGACTAAGAAAAATGACTAATATAAGTTACAATAAGCACCTTACAACAAACTCTCTCTTCACACAACTTCAGACCTACTTCAAAAAGTACCAATGCACACAGATGAGCTCAGCCTGCTATGCCCTGTGGTTAACTGCTGAACTTCTTTTGCTCAAAAAGGTATCAGCTCTTGCAGACACTTTCTGTGCACCTCACACAGGTAATAGGATCACTCATGGCAACATTTATATGCTAGAAACCTCACAGCTCAGTTTACAGCTCTTTACTGTAAAGTTTTAGAATTTAAATGGAGGCTTGACGTAACTGTTTTAGGGTGACTTTATGGTGTGTATTTATATACGACCACAATAACTTACGCTAAGCAATGCACTTATGTGCTTTTCTTACTCTTTTCTCACAACTCCTTTTCTTAATTTTTCCTCTCCCACTCAGAATTCTAGCTCCCTCCTCCTCACAGCAGATGATTGCTGCTTTGTCCAGTGTCACTCAGCACTGGAGGAAACTGAAGGCTGGCAAGTGACAGCTCTTATTTGTGGGGTTTTCTTCTTACTTGACTAAACTGTACACCTACTTCTGACATTTAATAAGGAAGAATTATAGGAGATTTCTGAGCTTTTAGATCATCCACTCCTTTTTCTAAGCTTTTTCCTTATTTTCATAATTTCATATATCACCTCTAAGATATCTTCAAATGCCCTCTTATAAACCTTCTGATATCCCTGATACTGCCTGCACCAAACTAACATGTTTTTCTTTTACCTCAAGATGCGTTTTCCTTTCTGAAAAATATTCAGACAAAGTAAGCAGTAATATTCTGCTGTTTAACCTGTTTTGTCTCAAATTTTTCAGACATTCAGTCAATGTTTAGAATAACCGTCCTATTCTTACTGGTTCTTAAGAGGACAATCGCTTCCTGATCTAATGCAGGAAATCTAATGCCTGTAACCCACTAATAATCCAGAGAGCTAGTACAATAAACTAAATAGAGCCAGCGTAACTTCAGTCAACAGTAAATGAAGTGCACAAATAAAAATATTTTAATTTGTAAAGCTGGAAAATTATTTGATCTAGGAATGGCTTTCTTAATTCTTCAGTGCATAATGTCTTGAATAAGACTACATATACAATAATTCATTGGTCTCCTGAAGTAGTACGCCCTTTGTATTCACATCAGTTATAGACAGGTACAAACTATTTTCCCTTACCTTTCTTCTCTGTTGAAAAGATAAAGCACTGTCTCATGATTTCTTGCTGCTTTGATGAGGCTTACTTACCGCTTCAGAATTATCAATGAAAGGGTCTGTTTCATCGTAGCCGTAACCTATATCGATCAGGTCCTGCAGGCGATCTTTCCGATGTTTGTGCGGCTTTCCACCCTGAAAACAAAGCGAGTGTTACATCACTTAGAAAACACGGAAGTAATGTACTAAAGCCTACAAAGCATAAGGCACTGGAGGAATAGTCACTCAAGGAATTTGCAGTTTTGCTTTCTTGAATGCTTCCTTGAAGATAGTCTAGATGACTAACAAAAATTTCCACGTGCGGATGCATTCTGGCAAACATGCCTCACCAGAATCATCCCTGAAAGGCAGTCACTAGCTACCTTTTTCCACAAGACCAAGATCTTTCTCACATTTCCTATTTAGAGATGTTTCCCTGTCCTATGGTTTTAAAGCATTGTGATTGGACTACTAGTGATAGAAGGGCTGGGATAATTTAGAAAGTGTTAAGTTTTTCAGTATGTTACAGAGTCATTACAAGGGAAAATACTGATAGCCCAGCGTTCACTAAAGTGTTTCCCTACACGAGATGGATGAATTCTCTATAGCCCATAAAAAGTTGAGTTTTAAAACATAAAATGTTACTTGAGTATTAAAGACAGAGGCTGCATCACAAACTATGGATGGGTTCACTTACCTCCAGGAGACGGTAAAATTAATTTTAATCTGTAAGTATTTTTTTATGTGGAAATTTCATTGTTAAGTCAAGTAAAGACTCACAGCCAGCTCAAACATTCAGGAAATCTAAACTTAAAGTTACACAAAAATCTTCTTCGGATCTAAGGCCTAGTTTTCTAGCTCATATATATTGCCAAAATCATCAACGAAAGTCTCAAAAGATAAAATTCTCAAAAAAGCACTGCCCTCATTAAAATGATAACTTCCATGAATTCAAGACTTGCTCCTGAAACTTCTCTGCCTGTACCCTACAGCTCTGAGCATTCTTAGAGCAAGTGAGTCTTTCTAGCTGTGACATCCAAATATCACAGTCCGCTTGTTACTATGAGAATGCAGACACTGTTCAAAGGTGGTTTCATCCTTGCTCACCTTGAGAGGTGTAAGCATCTGAGCAACTCCATTTTATCAACATCTTGAGAGAACGGAAGTTTGTAACAAAGTAAAGCATATGCTCTTGCAAGCAAACAGAAATCTCTTATGTATACTTAAATAAATAAATGTAATAGTCCTAGGAGAAAAACCTCAAAAGTAAGTTCTGTTTTTAATCCACATTTCCAAGCTACATTCCAAGCTAAGTATTCCTATCAGTCCTATCATCTCCTACAGTCACTCATCTGGAAAACCATCTGAATAACTGCACATTTCCAAAACATGCAGTACTTTAAAAAAAAAAAGTTTGCATAAGATGGATGAGTGAAGAAAAAAGTTAGAAAAAGGCAGCACTTTAAAATTCTGATTAAACTCCAGTGCAAAAGCTCATATAATTCATGATTCTGACTTAGGTGCCAGCAGGCTAAAAATACTTCATAAACCATACTTCACCTGTACTGATCTCACTGATGTGCAATGCAATCCATCTTGTACTACTGATCTTGCTAGTAACCATTAACATCCTTGTTTGCGAGTCTAAAATCTTTTTGCAGCAATGGTTATCCTATGATTCTATGATTTCAGTGTAATACAAGGGCAATAAAAAAAATTTTACATTTCCAATACATTCTAACTGCCTGATAGTCAGAAAACCAGATATGGAACAAAGGTAGTAACAAAAAAAAAGTCTTATAATAGCTGAATGAACAAAAGCAGTCTTAAAATAGTACCTGTATTCAGACATACGAAAATATCTGAACCACTGTGTGTATAATTATGAGATTTTCCTTCAGGCCTGGCGCTAACCAGTTATGTTTAAAGAACTGTGTTGAGCGTTCATATGATCAAGATATTAAGGATGCAAGACTACAGCAGAAGAATGAAGGGATTATCTGTGTCAGTGTCCACTATGCAGCACTTCAGGGAAGTTTTACCACTGCAGCTTTCCTCCAACCTTTTTGTCCCTGAACGTAACAGTCACACTACTAGAGCAAATTAAGGTGTCTAGTTCCTGAAGCTGTACATACCACTCATGCAAGTATTTAAAAATTGAAAGATGACTTCAAGATATTAACTGGGTCATGTAACCTTGGGTTTAAACAACCTTTGCCCAACAGGACTAGAAGGTGGGTGGCAAATACAGTGCCAATACCTGAAGAATCTTAGAAGGGCCACAGCAGAATCTATAAACCAGTAAACCAGGTCTTCATATTGGTTAAGTTAATAAAAGCTATAAACAACAGAATCAGCAGGCACAAGAATATACAAAGCAGGAAGGAATGTTGGTAGAAAAAATGGTTTCAACTACTTTAAGAAAGGTCCAAAGATCTTTAGAGACAAGAAACTCATGAGATAAGAAAGCCCACTTAAACTGATGTCTGATCTATAGCTAGGAAAGAAAGGGTAAGAATAGGTATCACATTTTGGCAAAGAAAGTGATCAGTAAAATTACTATGGAATATGCATTCATTCACCTTTAGAAGTAACAGAGCAGGTAAAGAGCTGGGAAAGGGTAGGGGTCTAAGAAGACAATTTACTGAGCAAAGTAAAGGAAAAAGACAACTGAAGAATCACTGAAAGACCTCACAGTTGCTCTGAATTTAGTATGATGAATAGGCAGTTGAATTCAGTATCAATAAAGCAAGGTAATCCACACAAAGTAAGTACAACCTAAGCTTAAAAAAAAATACACACGGTTCTGACATTTACGTAATCAAGAATGGTCAAAAAAGTACAAGTTGGGACTTATTTAAAAAAAAAAAGGAACAGAGAACCAAACCAGAAGTCATCATTAGAACACTGACAAATCAGGGCATCATACCATTAATATCCTTTAATTTAAAAAAAGAAATTAGAACAAAAAAGGGAACAGTAAGCCAACAAGGATGCTTAAATGTAAAAAATACCACTTCCGTACAGTAACAATGTTAAGACACTACAGGTGGAGAACACAAGGTCTGGATTTAGATGATAACATCAAAATCACCTGCAACGTGCAGAAGAACTGGAAGTATTTCTCTTTTTCTTACAATACAGAAACTATGGAGCACTACATGAACTCATCAGGTTTAAACACAAAGTGTGTTTTTATATGACAGCCATCATGGTACTCCAGAGCTGTGGAACACAGAAATCCAGTAATGATCTGGTAGATTTCAGGCAGAAAGCGATAAAAGATTGAACATGTAACCTTTGGCTTTGAGAGAAATTAAGACACAACACAGACTGCCAGACAGGCACAGTGAAGTAATATCAACGCACACTTGCTGTATTATACTTTCAACTATGAGATTCCACTAGTGTCAGACTATGCTACCATCCATTAGATGGACCTTTGTTTTGATCCAAGAAAAATTCTTACGTATGTACAATATTGTCCAAGGTTCAGTATCATGTGTTCACAACCATGCTTGATTTTATCTAGAGAATAATAGCAATCAAAACAATGAAAATGGGAACCCTTCAGAGCAGATTTTTTATGCTGGTGTTTAGCATATGCAGCAACTACAGGAAAGTTCTGAATAATCAAGTAAACAAATGGTACGTTATGCATCTTGTTTTACAAAAATGCACTTATTCATAGGCTTTTCTTAGCAAAATATATCAAATAGTGTACTAATTTGGTTATGAGTACAGGAATTCATCTGAAAAGAAGTAAAAAGTCTGCAAGGCAGACTGTTCTTCATGCGTTTTCCAGAAATACTGCCACACATTATGATTAAAAACATTGTTAGACTCCATTTTAAACAGGTATATTACATAAGTAACACCTAATTAGTTAAAGGAGGATATAGTACTTCCTTCAAACCTGAAAAAGCCCCTCTATTTTTTTCTCATACAACCAGTGATTACTTTTACACGAAAGCACTGTTAAGGAGTGTTACGAAGTAACTCCAACTAACAAGAGTATCCTGCAGCCACTTGCTCATTTGAGAATGGGTATCTAACACGGGATCCCTGCTCCAGTTGAAGCTAAGGAGTGAATGTCTCACCACAAGAGGCAGAAGATGGCTGGATGCTGTCAGAACATGAACAATTGTACTGGGTCAGTGTACAGAGATGCAACTCCTCTGAGCATGGACGGCAAGTAGAGACTGATGGCTCATATTGGAAGAGAAAGGACAGGGAGTATCTAACACAAGGGATCTTAATCCCTCATCACCCTTCATGCGTACTGGCTCTAATCTAGTAAGTGGTTCTTTATATGGAAGACATTCCCTTTCATGGGGATGGAAGGGACAAAAGGCAGGTCAGAGAATGAAAGGGAAGGAATCAGAAGTGCAAGCAGTAATGCAGATGCAAGTGCACCATGAATTTAAACTGCTGAAAACTAACTTTTTGTTACCTACTGCTTTCTAATGGTTAAAAGCATCTATTTGCCCCTTTCTCTGACTACTGAACATTGAACTCTAGTTTTCTTAAGTCTAATAACATGTTTTGTCCATAAATGTACATGTTCAGCCTTGATGTATGCATAACGTATATGTAAAATTAGATTGCTTCCACTACCACTCTGTCCTACATATATTGCTTTACATGCTTACATTGACTTTCATCTACTGTAGTTAAGCAACTTGTTTCAGACATTATAAAATCCTTAACTTGTATAGTGGAAATGAGTTTTCTAAAAAGTACGGTAGAAACATTTTTCTCTCACATTCAAAAAATTATTTATCATTGAAATTAAAGGCAAACAGCATTTTGGAACAGCCTTCTCAATTCATATTGGAGAACGATTCTTTTCAGTTTAAGGGTTAATTTTGTTATGTATCACAGCTAACATGCCTTGAAATAGTAGTTACATCTACAGAATGTATAGATTGGGCACTTAGAAAAATCTGCCTTTGCCAGAAAAAAAAAATCCAGACAAAAAAAGATTTTAATATGTATATTAATAGCAAAAGATACAAATGACTGCTCTTGTTTCCCTTCTTTATTATTGAGGTGTTCTATTAGTAATCCAGAATATCAACATGCCTCAGCATGATGATGAGCTCTGATTGCCAGCTCAGACTTAATCACCCAACCCTACCCATATGAATTCTTAAAGACCTGTTTGGGTGTGGTTTTTGTCAACATTTTCGGATTTCTACCTTCATTTTCTAGTGAAAGCCTCTTTATGTTACTAGCTAGTGTTGTTCAAGTCACTCACACTACACTTTCAGGAGCCAGCAGAGTATCTTTAGGCAGCTGGCAGCTAGAAGACATTCATCGAGCAATGGCTTACTATTTAACAAATAACTTCCTATGGAAACATTCCAAACTAGTCAGGAATTCATCAAGATTCATCAGTATTTAGCCCAAAGAGAAGAGCTGTTCAATAGTGCACAACAGCATGACATAAAAATTCTTTCCTCCAGCACAGTGTAGAGCATGAATATTGACCTGCATCTATTACCAAGTTGTATTTATACAGGAAGCTTTTCTAAGAATAGCTTCACAAGCTATAACAGCTATAGACAAATCTATTTAGCAGACTTGTCTGATAAGCTTGTGGCAGCTTCAAGGTACTTAAATGAAATACAGTGAGACAGTCATCTCTGACATGTACAGAAATCATTTGACACTACATTAGCAACCTTATTCAGGAAAGCAAAACCCCAGCATTGTCTGTTATCACAATTAAGTATTTGTATATTTTATCAAAGTGCAGTAACTCACGTATTTTGCCTCGAACTTCTTGGCAAGCATTTCTACTTCATGTCGCTCACGTTGTTCATCATTAAATGGATCTTCTAAATGAACTGATTTCTTCTGAAAAATGCAAAAGTTACACATTCATTCCATAAGAAACACAGAGCGCATCTCAAAACCTATTAAATGACAAAAAACAATACTCCAATGACTAAGCAGTCGGAATTAATGCTTCATCTCTAAAAAGTACTTTGATCATTGAATTATCATCTAGCTACTTTTCTTCTGATGAGAACAAAACCAGAAGAGTTAAGAGAAATACTCAGATTTGTATTTTCCCAAGCATTCCACTACAACCTCAACTAAAAGTGTAAGCATAAGAGAGAATTATGGCCATTTGAGGTTAGAAAGAATTCTCTCTAATCACAACTCCTTTTCACCTCTGCTTCCACTGGTTCATCTGAGAGGTGTTATGATCCTTCTAGATACAACAGACAAGATGTACCTGGTGTGCTAACCAGGAAGGAAGCAGCCAGAAGACTAAAAAGCTCAGTAAATTATAACCATAATTAATGTAACTCTTTTATCTAAAGAAAAAAATTACAGTGCAAGAGTTAATTTCAGTAATCATAACTATGTTAGCCACAAGAGAAATTTAATATTCCAGCTATACAAATAAGCAGTGAGTATCCACCCCCCTTTTTCGTTTTATTTTTTTTTAGAAAGAGGTTTTCATTGAGACAAAGTCAATGAACAGGGTATACATAGTGCTTTTGTTTTTTTTAATAAGTGATGGCAGGAAAACAGAGCTGCCTCCTTCAAACTGGAGTTCACATAAACACAGGAATTGCTGGAAGGGGGAAGGTACCAGGGTGGAATGGAATTCCATTTTGCAGAACTCTGTGGATGGCAACTAATTTTACTGCACACGGACTACTCACCAATGAATAAATGAAGAGTTATGAAGAACAAAAAACACTAAGTTCAGAAAAGCAAGATCCTTCCTCCACAGTATATTGAAAAGCCAGTATATTGACTAACTGGTGACCAAACTAGCTCAATAGTACCAAGACCAATGTAATGAGGAAGGTAAGCTAAGCAAAACTACAAACACCACATAATTATAATACATTTTCCAGACTGAGTATTTAGAGAAAAAATTAATAGAGGCTATAGTTACTCCTGAAACATAAATTAAAGCCAGGTACTTATTTCCTGTGGGCATAATTAAATATAAAATACTGCTCAATTCATGAAACACCATATTCTCTACTTTTAGCTGGGAAAAGCTATTCCTCATTTTCTGCTAGGCATATGTGGCTTTTTTCTAACTGTGAAGTGAGACAAGGTTGAGCCTAAACATCAACAAGCAAAACTTATCACTTAAGTGTTAACTTGCCTCTCTCCATCAAACTCTCAAAGCTGCAGCTGACTATCCATTTGATTAGTTAAGCACTACTGAAAACTCAAATTCAAGCAAATTTTAGTTTTGACTATTTCTAAGGGATGGATGACTCTCAGACTAAGACATTACTACTTCAGCATCTTTGGAGCCTGTTCAACAGAAGCCAGCTTGAGCTTCTGGCTCATCCACTTCAACTTGGGCTTTATGCACCAAGCCTCAGTTACCCCAAAAGAAATGGGAGCGCACTTTCACTTCCACCGGCATTTAAGAGGCAAATAAACCCTTCAACCACACAACTCATTACTCACATTCAAAACTTTACGTAATTCCTCCCAAAAGATGAACTCTACAAACAACCCTATTGAAGAATGTTCTCTTTATCAAAGCAGAAAAGGACAAGGACAGCACAAGTTTTTAAAATAAACATTTCTACTAGCTTCTGATTCAGCACAGGAACCCAAATTTGGAATAAAAAAAGGACAGAAGTTGCACTGCCAGATCAGTTTTGGGATTCTCTATCATTTCATTATTATATAACTATTATTATCATGGCCTATTAAAGCCATATTTAAAGTTATTCCTGTGCATCAGTCCTTGCCTTCCCAGACCTGCCTTCCTTTGGTTGCTACAGTTCCAAGAATACTAGAAGACAGAAAGACAAGCTCCTGACTTTGTAATATTAAACTTTAATGGGAAATGTTATAAAAAAGTTGAGCAACTTCTTATAAGGGAGGAGTCAACAATAGCTTCCAGAAAACCAAATCAATCTTCACCCTACAAAAAGTTTACATAGTAAAAATAAAGTATCTGAACTGTTAATTTTAAATTGAAACATTACTAAAACAACAAATTTTGAAATCTAAAACTCCACTTAAAACTACAACATTAACTGCCAATTAGTTACTACCTACTTTGAAAAAGCAAATCTCAAGATTTTAAACCTTCCCTAATATTAGAGTAGCTTTTCCAGGTTCTACCATACAGCAAGCAAGGAATTAAACTGACAGGCCAAGTATACATCAGGTTTTAAACATGAATAGAAGTCCAGAATCACTTTAAAAGGATCATAATTTATGACACTGTTTTACATAGTAAATCAGCTGATTATTCCACAGCCCAGTAAGAGAAGGGCCATTACGATCCATTCATTTTAACTTGGACTCTAAAGAGCTGAAATATATACAAAGTTTCTTGTAAAGCATTTCTATCACTGTCTCTACCTTAAAAGCAGTCTCTGATCCCAATTGTACCAAAATCCCCTAAATCAATGCTCTGCCACCCGCGAAAGACATGGAATTTGCCTCAGAACTACATCAGAAAGAGCCATTTTTCCCTGATTATGTGATTAAGACACTGGCAACCTACAGAATAAAAGGCAGTTATGGAAAGGCAGCCAAAGGGAAAAGTCAGCCTCCAAGTACTGAACCACTTCTAAACACTAACACAATTTTCACCTTCATAGAACTGCTCAGAAAGATTTCACTTCACAGAGCAGCATGATTATGCTACACTAATTCTGAGGAGTCATAACTGGCACTGTTTGCCCACAACAGCTGTAGGACAGGATGAACAGAAGGAACCTTTTAACTTGCATAACAAGATCTCAGAGGGATTAAAATCAGTCACTGAATTTTCTGTCTTCCACGTTTGAACACAATCCAGTGTGTACATCCCTCCTACTGCAGAAAAAGTGAGCAGCCCGCTAAGTATAGTTACAGCATCGTCATCGCCTAGAAACACTTTGGTTCATACGAAAAGTTTCAACCACATTCGAGTTTGTGCTGGATGTAGAAATCCCATGGCAGTATCAGTACTGGTATTTGATACTTGCTTTTATCACCAGATCTACCACAACCTTCTAAGTAGTAGTTACTTACTTGCCCTCTGCCTTTTCCAGTAAGAGACACGATTTCTCTACAACTGCGTACTGGAATTAAGAGAAGCCACAACTATTTAAATCAAGTACAACTTCATTGGTATCCTCAACTAAGAATGAGCAGCTCAAGTGCAACCAGCTTCAGGACATGTGTCTCTCCTTCCCAGCTGGAACAGTGGGCCCTGTTTATTGGCTAACGCTGCTTGCTTCCTAAAGTTGTCTGCAGGAGCTTTGTCCTTAAAAAACAAAGTAGTTCAAGTACCAAACATTTTCTGCTTGTGAGGAACGGGGAAACGAAGAGCACTTTGGTTTTTTTTCTTTAATTAAGTTCTCAACACTTACAGGTATGGTTACCGGTTCAACATTAACTCTCATTTATCCCTGTCCTCTCCCAAACTACAAAAACTCCTCTCCAAGTCGGCTAATGTTCACGTCACTGCTTCTCAAGGCTTATAGCAGAGCCGGGCTTTCTTTATTTACCTGCACACAGCCTAGGGACAACCCGAAATACAGACCGGCGCGGTCAGAGTTTCGTCCAGCTGCCGGTAAAGAGCTCCCAGGCAGGGAGGATGCAACACACTGCTCCCCGGGCAGAGAAGGGGAGCGGCAGGGAGGTTAGCCGGGGTAAGCGGGACACAAGACGGTGGCTCTCCCCCGCCTCAGCCCGCAGCAAAGGCCAGGAGCCCTTGGCCAGCTCAGGGACAAGTGGGAAGCCTCCCCTTCCCCCCACGGGCACAGGCGCAGCCTCAGCACCAGGAGGAGCCCGCAGCGACGGCGAGGCTGCCGGACTTCTCTCCAGGACACCGCCCCTCCCGCCGTACCGGGACCACCCCCGAGCAGCACGGGGTAACCGATAACGCTATCGGCAAGGCCGGGGCCGCCGGCACCCGAGGGGAGGAGGAGGAAGCGCGGCGGGGCCCGTGCCGGCGGGAGGGGAGGGAA
>VWZT01016779.1:56356-116334 GCA_013397055.1 Pachycephala philippinensis
GGGCCCGCGTCGCTGCTGTTATTGCTCAGCTTCCCCCGGACGTCAGCGCGGCCGCCGCCGCCCACACGCCGCGGGCGCCAGGCCCGCCCCCGGTTGCCGGGGCGATGCGCACGCCGGGCCCGCGGCCGCGGGGAATGCGCAGCGCTCGTCCTCCCAGGGCAGCGCGAGGAGGCTGCGGGGGCCGCGGGTCTGCTGAGGGGAAGGTCCGCTGAGGTCCCTGGAAGTCGGCGGCTGCGGGTCAGTCACCAGAGAAAAGCCGGCCGTGCGGGGAGAGCGGCCGTTCCCAGCCGGAACGGCGCGGACGCACCGTGTCTCGGTGGCATCAGCCCACGCTGAGTGGAACAGCAGCGGACATCGGGGTTTGACAAAACCGTGCCGTACGGGGTTGATCGCAACCTGTTCCTACAGAACAGCAGCCGCTGCCCGGGGTGCCGGTCTGCCCTCGGGGGGCAAGGAGCTTGTTCAGCGGCCATGCCTGGTCTGTAGGGTACCAGCACTGGCTGCAGGGAGCAGTTGTGGGTTGTTGGGAAAGAGCTGTTAGAGAGAGAGGGGACAACGCAAGGAAGGCAGGGTTTGAGCAGCAGCGAGACTTCCCTCGTGAACAGGAGCTGCCTGCAAACACTGCAAGTTTTTCAGTCTGTCACCACCTACTTTGACAGACTGATGGCTGGTATTTCCAGATGGAGGCATGCCACCAAGGCAATGTGAAGTTTCAGGAAGCTTATGAACATCATGAGCATTATATCCTCTAGCCTCATTGGAGCAGAGAAAAAGACAATTTTGGGGGCATTTTTTAGTCTCAGAAATACTAGGTAGGAGTGGGTTTATTGTCCTTTTAAAAATGTACTCACGCAAAGCAAACAATTTACATCTGTCTATTATTTTGGATAATTGTAACAGACTGTTCTGTGCATCACATTACTCCACTTTTCAAATTGCATGCAACGCTGTGCTTGATGTGTTCCTCTCATTGCATAGGAAGTCTTTTGACTTCACTTGTTACTTTCGTCTAGACTCCAGAGATCCCCGACACTAGAACAATGTTACTGAAAGTTGTAACATCACTAACAGGGAATGGCAGGCATTCCAGAATACTGCTTGCAGCAGCAAGTCACTGGAATGACTGACCTGATCTGAGAAATGTAAACTTTGGAAACTTCATTGAGCGTCATAGTCTAAGGGACTTGTTTTATCTTAAAGTCTTGCATGTTGTGGTACGACTAGCAAGCTTGGTAGAGGTGGATGTATTCCTCAAATAGTGTTTTGACTTTCAGCATCATAATAATTTGGTAGTCACACTTGTTCTCCTGTTGAGAATTTCATACAGCTATCTGCTGATGCACATAACAGGCGATGTATTTCTGGATTCAAACTGAGTGAGCATCCCTAAGCTCCAGACCTCTGGACCCTGCCAGGAAGGTTCTGATTCTCATCAGAGTTTCTGTGTCATCTATGCCATTAAATCCTGTGATGGTAAAAAGGGGCCTTTCCTCAGAAAAAGAGCAATTTATTGCACATTAAACAGAAATCTTATGTGGAAGTCACAGGCTCTTCTGCAGCTCTGCTGAACCTTGTTTTCAATTACCAGATGGGAGACTAGTCCTTGAAATAAGTACAAGAAGAATACAACAGATAGTTTGTTCACAGATAATACTTGGATATATCCATGGAAAGTGATGAAGATAAACTGTGTATTTTAAGTATCCATCATAAAACTCGATTCTGTCTTTCAGTCCCCTAACTAAGATATAGTGGACTATATTCAGAAGTATTTAATGTAGGGCAGGTACTCCACAAGAAAATTAGTTTTACAAGTGTCTGAATCCAGTGCTTCATATTGTCTTGTAGTGTAGATACACCTGGAAGCATATCTTGGTCAGATTTTTAACATGCTTTTTAAGTAGGGGAAAAAAAAGCTGGAAAGGAACAATAATCATCCCACCCATGGCAGGGTTACAGAGAAAACCAGGAATAGTTCTTGGAAATAGTTTCAGGTGACCATTTGTTCTGAGATTGCAGACCTTGACATTAGAAGCAGCCTTTCACATCTAAGGTTAATATGAAGTAGTAATTCATATGCCCCCTCTTCCTTTCTCCTAGGAATTTAATTAGACAAATAAACCCTCGTATTTCTATATTATCTAACCTCTAAGCATCTTGGCATGCACATCACATTTTTATAAGGCTTAGCACTTGTTTATGCACCTAGACAAACAGTAGTTCTGGATCTTTGAATTTAAAGTGAAGTCACCAAAGACAGTTTGCTCTGGATCTGAGTTTCTGAACTAAATCAGAAAGAAACTTGGCAGCAGATCCAAGCACAGTAGTTACTGGAATATGTTAATGTTACATTTGGTCTAAGATATTAGAACCACTCAGAAAAGAAAACAACCAAATTCACTAGATCATAAGCTCTCAAGGAATTTGGTTTTGAATACACCAGAAGAGTTCCAGGCTTGTGCCATTTCAAACAGCTTCAATAGGAGTTAGATTTATAATTTATCCATCATTTTTTTTCTGTTTTGCTACCTGTTTTTTTCTTTGGCATTTAAGCTCCATCTCAGGTATTGTTTGTACATAGTATAATGTGCTGCACTTGTCAGTGCAATACAAATAAAAACAGTATCTTTTTTTTAAAGTAATAAAAGATGTTTTGCCAGTTACTTTGCTTTCTGTCAGGGTATGGCCATGCTAAAATAGTCCAACATAGAATACAAATTCCTTCCCTCTGTATGTTGCCTGAAGGACGCAGAGAGGTACACTAAGAGTTTAAAAAAATATAACAACTGCACAAAGAAAAGTAAATTTGAGGTGATATTGAAACTGCTTTTTATTTCACTGGTGAAAGCCAATATGAGTAGATCAGACAAACTGGATGCTTGGAACTACAGGTGCTACAGCCATATCAGTGAGCGACAGTTTGTTGACCTGACTTTTGTTTCCAATACAGAAAACAACAGAGACAGACCAGCAAACCACAGAGGCCTCTACCTTGGTGCAGGTGGGATCCTCCTGCTCTGCTTTAGGCTGGCTTCTCTGTCTGTAGCACTCTCATCCTTTTGGGCTGCTAGTGTTGGTTGTGGTAGTCAGAGCTGTACCCTGTTTCATTACAGACCAGTGCTTGCTGCTCTCCTGGACCTCATGGAAGCCACTGTGCAGCTTCCTCTGGGCTGGACACCCCACAGCAGCAGGCCCAGGGTCCCATCAGAAAGCAGAGCTGTCCTTAATATCACTTGTATCTGTCTCCAGGGAGCTTGCTTTCAGCTTCCAAGGCTATTACTTCCATGAGCTATGAGCCTGTTGTCCTTGGATGGGAATGCAGGAGAAAACATGTTCTGCTTGTATAATAATATTATATAATAAGTTTAGGCTGCATGGGACGGCAGTTTGTTCTCTCCTTTTCTTAAGGTGACCACTGGGATCTACATTAGAGGTAGCAGCTGTAGTGGCAGCCAGCTCATACCAGGGGTAGTCACATCTCCATTAGTCAAAAGTCTCCAAGACACTTCTACCAGGTTTGGGCTTGGTTGGTTTTTGTTTTGTTGTGGGTTTTGTGTGTGTGGGTTTTGGTTTGGGTTTTTTTTGTGAGAATATCCTCATTTACCATCAGCTGCTTCCTCACTATATCCTTGGTTTCTTATGGTCCAACCACACATCCTTGTGGTCCTTTCATTGAAACTGCTGCCACAGCAGCTGCAACTTCCATTGCTGTGTCAGGAGATGATACAGCTGCAGGTAGGTTGGTGTTTGTGTAGCTTTTAGTAGAACTGCATCACAAGAATAGACTGCACCAGAACATGGCTAGCATTGCTGGTTTTCTGTTTAATGACGATTTCTAAATTCAAGTGTACTTTTTTTTTTTATAAACATCTCTTCCCTCTTACAGCATTACTAAGTTGCTCTGTGCCAGATCCAGAATCTAGGAATAAACCGTCCGCTTTCTTTCCAAAATGAAACACCAATGCCCTTAATACCCTTTGGAAAACTGATTTGTCTGCAGGATCCTTCCCCCTCATATTTTTATTATTGTCGTTCTTTTAAGGAAAAATACTGTTTCCTGAAGAATATACCTCTAGCTTTCTCTCCCCAGGCACATGTATTTAAGAGCTGTTAGCAGCAGCTCTGTCATAGCCTTAAGAAGTCTGAAGAACACTTTTCAGTGACTTAAACTGTTTGGAAGGGCTGTAGGCAGATAGAGAAACGCCAGAATCACTCTAGGAAGGCTGCGTGCATTAGCTTCAGGTAATTAGGATATCCTTTGACAGGGCAGTAATACTCATTTGTCACAATTTCAAGGCAGAGGAACTGTGATAATGAACTTTATCCCATACACTGGTATTTGCTCCCTGTGAACTGCTCAAACCTCACTTACTGGAGAATTTGAGCCTAAGAGACACTTGGACTCCTCTCCAGAGCCTCAAGAAAAGCTTTGAACAAACTTGACCAAAAGTGCAAGGTTTCAATGGCAATAGGAAGTTTTAAGAATGGCAACATTTTTTACGCAAAAAAGTAGTTACTGCTCCTGTAACTGTAAATGCTTTTTACCCTTAGAAGTGGAATTAGGTGCATGTTTTGCTCACTTGCTGAGATGAGGAGTGGTCTTCCAACACCATGTTGTGTGCCAGGACAACATAAATGGCATGACTATGTGTCTAGGAGGTAGCTGATGAAAACAAAATGTTGGCTTTATCTCACATAAGCTAGAAATCAGGGCAAGTCTTCATGTGAAAGAAGTAAAGGGATTTGCAGGAGGGGATGTGTCATAGTAGTGTGAGTTCCTCAACCAAAGGTGGGACTGTTAGGGTATCTATAATCCGTGCTGTTCAGAAGAATTTTCAAATGAGAAATTTAAAGCTGACACAAGTTCTGAATGCCTGGTGATTTCTATGCCCTACAGAACATTGTAACATTCTTTAAGCTAATAAATAGTGTAAGACTGTTGACTTGGAGGAACCTCAGAGAAAAGGCAAAGCCTCAAGTGCTCTGTTTAGATGGAGTAGCAAGTTAGGAAGAAAAAGCAGTGAGAGAAAAAGGAAAGAACTGCATCCTTGCCAAGGAAGAGCAAGCTGCTTGGAGAAGCTGCTGTGGGAACATCTTTTGAGCCTGAAGACAAGATTACATATTAAGACATTAAACATCAGCTCTTAAGTAGGTGCATTTACCAAGCAGAACATGTGTCATTTGTTCCTTTGGATAATGGTAGCAAAATCAATTGTAAATAACAAGATAAGAACACTTTTCTAGTTACATCTGATTTTTTACTTAATTGTTAATAATTGTTTCTGCTTCTGGTGTCAAGCTTTCTTGTCGGAGCAAGCATGCAACTTTTCTCTTTAAGCTTTCCTAGCGTTAAGGGTGAACTCAGTAGAGTTTGACAAATAAGCTGTAAACTTCTACAGTAGTAATGATTCCAGGTGGTGTATGGACTGTCTTAAATGACATTAATTTGGGGATGCCAGCCCCTGAGATGTTTTCTCTGCCAAGCAGTGAATCCCTAGGAAATTCCTTTTTGCAGGTTTAGTCTTTACTTTTCTAAGAAGGAAGAAAAAACAGAGGGGAAAAAAATTAGTTACTTTCTAAGCGATCACAAGAAAATTGAAGCCACTGAATTACCAAAGTAACAAGCAATAGGACAAAATAAAGTTGACCTCAAATTGCACCAAAGGGGGTTTCAATTGGATATTAGGAAAAATTTTTTCATCAAAAGGGTTGTCAAGCAACGGAACAGGCCACCCAGGAAAGTGGTTGAGTCACACTCCCTGGAGGTATTTAAGGGCCATGTAGATGTAGCATTTAAGGACATGGCTTAGTGGTTGCCACGGTACTGCTGAGTAAATGGTTGGATTCAATGAAGTTGTCTTTTTCAACCTGAACGATTCAATGGTTCTTTAAAATAACCTTTTAGTTGAAATCGTGGAAATTTTTTTTGTAGATAAAAATAGAAAGAAAGGTACATCAGCAATAAACACAGAAGGGATTTTATAGAGGAGTACCCAGTAATATGGGCGCGCGCACAAACACACACACAACACACACACACAACACACACACACACACACACACACACTCACACACTTTTTTCATTAAAAATACAAGTATGTAGAAAGGGAGCAGACTTCAATGAACTGGCAAAGAAACTTAAATGAGGAGCACCTGCTTATTTCGTGTTGTGACTGTCACTTAAACCATACCTAAGCAGAGTTTAAAACTGAAGAGGAGCTGTCTTTGAATAGACTTCCTTAATGGTAGCTCTTTTATGATTCACACCTGCTCATTTGAAATTGTAAAAACACCTAGATGCTTATAGAGATTGAGAGAGATTATGTGCTCTGGGGAGTTGTCGCTCACTTTTTTCCTCATTTGCGCCATTTCTTTAGAGATACTTGCGGCATGGGATGCTTATCTCCGATGAAAAGCCTGTTTCATCAGGCCGGTACCCCTGGAGGCAGCCGAAGATTACCAGGCTGTCTGAAACTCTGGAGTCAGGTTATTGTCTTATCTCTGTATTGTTGTCTGCCGGTTTTATTCTCCCAATAGTAATGAAAGCCACACAAGAATATGAGTCATGATTTCCCTTAGCTCTGCCACCCACCTGTAACACGAGTAAGGAGGACTACCCGGCTAGGGAGTTCTCACTTTCAATTGCAATTTCTACACTAAACGCAGTAGTAATGCTGTTTAATGAGGTAAAAGGGTCTGGAAGTAATTCTCAGAAGTACAAAAGGTAATGTGCCACAGATTTGCTCTCGCTCAGGGTTTCTCTTGTGGATGCTGACCTAGCACAAGACAAACACTCTCAGTGTCCTTGAGGGCAGACTCAGGCAGACTGCTGGCTAGAGGAGCCTTGGTCACTTTGCCATGGTGTTATTTTCTAATTTTTAGAGAAATACAGATATTGTAATAGTTACAGGAAGCTTATTTTTATTAAATACTGTAATATATTTAAAATTATTATAGTTACTGTTCAGGCAACAATTATCAAGCAACATTCATCCTCCCAAAAAGGAGAATTTCATGTAATACAGACATGTAGATGGCAAAGCAACTTTCTAGAAGTTATAAAGACATACAACATATTATTTGGCTGTGACCTTGAAGAAATGGTTTTTTTTGTTCCTCCTTTCACTTTCAGACTGATTTTACCAAAACTCCAATTTCCTAACCAAGTTTTTTAATGCCTCTCAGCACTTTGGAAACTGCTTTTACTTATATAAGTTCCACACCTAGGTAAGTGCACATTATCACAGACAGCTGAGGGTGATTGCATAAACAAATTACCACATTTTTAACATTCATACAAGCTTACGATCAGAATAGTCAGAAGAATACTTTGCATGTGCAGTTCAGCATTTTCATACTTCCATGATTTTATTTCCAAGCCAAATTGCCTTCAAAAAAGCAAAGCACATATTTATCACTGAGAATTAACTACATACTGAACTTGCAGATTCAACACAAAGCTGCTTTTGATTTGCCACAGCATTAAAAATAGCATCTGAAAAATTACATATGAAAACCGATTTTCCATACATGAATAATTTAAATAGACAAATGAAATTTTATAAAACTATTTTCTTTTCACCTCAAGTTGTATTTTGAGAAGACATATGAAATGTGAAGTTTTTTGAGCATATTAGAACAAGTGTAGAATAGGAGCAATAGAAATGACAATTTTAAGAATAGAGAAGACACTACATACCTGAAATGCTGGTGAGAACAAGCTACATTTTCTGTATAACAGTTCTATTTCAAATGTCATTTTTCTGACCTTAAAAGAATTACCCCTGTCACTGGTAAGTAATAGTACAGTCTACTCTTACGTGAACACTTCCTCACTGTTTTAAGAGACTGAGTTATTCTTAGTGTCATGCTGATTTCTAGTCTTCCACAGGACTTAGCATTTTACAAATCTGAAAATATCTTGCCTCGAATGCCTGCGAAGTGGGAGTGAGGCAAGTCTTGCTCAGAGGTGGTGCAAGGGGAGGAAGGGAGAAATGGAAAACAGCAGTACTTTACCAATAGTCCTGTAAGGCCCATCATATTAATGGGTAGAATGGGAAGGGAAAACACTGAGTAGGGAACGAGAATGTGCAGAATGAAAAATGGACACAGTGATGAAACCTGCTTGAGAGTAACTGGCTAAACTGAGTGGGGAGTCTTGTAAAGCTTGCCTCAAGAAATTACATTGTTGTGACTGGAAAATAGCTCTTCTGCCTTTAAATGCTGGGGAAAATCACCATAATTTTATATAGACAGCTTCTCAGTTTGTTCAGTAATGACTAAGTTCAGCACATGTGGCATCATGAGTAAGTCAGACAAAAGTAAGACTGAATTGGTAGAATGAAAACATGAGGATAATCACCAGTATGGGAATGTACCAGGCAGTTTATGACTTGGTTTATTGGGTTTTGTAATTTAATTTTTGTAAGATTTTCTTAGAGACAGCTCTCACTCATGGGTTCATGAGACACAACAACATCATGTGATATGAGTTAATTTACCAGCTCTGCAAAGTAAGATATTGAGTTTTGTCACATAATGGCTCCCCATGTAATGGCTCCCCATTAATGTAAGGCAAGAAAAAGACTACAAGTAGCTTTAGAGTAGACAGGTATAATGATCCCATCATGCTTAAGAAGGACAAAATCATCAAAGAAAATTGTAGCTGTTACAATGAGCAATGCAGCTGTTGGAATCGGAGCATGGTTCTTTTCTACATGATGTAAACAATGTCAACATTATTACATGTATTCTTAAAATGTTACCTTATATAATTCTGCACTGCTGTGTGTGTTTTTTCACAGAACTGACCGCATGGAAGTTGCTTACAGTGATCAAGGAGCAGATGGTGGAGTCCAAGGCTCATCACTCATCTCCAGTTAAGGACCAGCTTAAGGTGTGGTTTAAGGAATGCAAAAAACTCAGTGCAGTTCCTAGGTTTGTGGAAGTGCAATTCAGACACAACAGCATACACGGTATCCCACTTTTTAGTTCGATTCAGCTGTATCTGAGAATCACTACAAACTATCAGACAGCATATCTCCTGTTCAAATAACTGGAGACCCAGTATCTTGAAGATGTATTGTAAAAACATATTAAAGACCATTATTTATTTTACTGGATTATTTTAAAATCTCCTAAAGAATTACTAAGAGTAATACAATATGGAGCAACTAAACACAATTCAATGTGTAAGCATGAACTGAAACAGAAGTTCTTTTTATTTGAAGAATAATGTGTAGAGTATGTGAAGAGTAATGTGTCTTCTCAAAAGTCACAGCTGTTACTAAATATAGACGTGACTTTTATTTTTAAATTTATAAATAGATGCTAGTGTAATTCATCAATTAAGCAAGCCCTATAAGGAATTTAGGAGCTGTCCGTTGCCCAGAGATGTGAAATGCCTGCTTTATTTGTTCCAAATGAAAGCTTAAACTCTATAAAGTCAAAGGTACCTTTTAGCGTGTGGTTAAATGTGATTACAGGGCCAAAAAAAGAGTTGTTTCAAATTCTGCAAAAGGACTTGAGCAACTGGACTCTACCAGTCTCTCTGATGCTGTAAGGGATGCTGTAAGGCTCATCTAATAAAGAATGAATGGGAAGTATCTCCTATGACATGGATCTTTTACAAGTTTAGCTGAATATAACAATACTGCACTTCCTACAAGTGCAATACATACATTTCTGATGTCATATACCTAATTTTGAAGAATAGCATAATACAGTATCTGTAAGGTACGTGTTAAATAAGTTGAGAATGACAAATGATGAAAAGCAGCCATCAGTCATGAATAACAATGGTTTGGGGATCCTGGAAGTATGGAGGATCCAACATACCCCTTTTGACCCAGATATAGCTGTAAACCAGCACTAATAGCTACAGAGAAACAGATTAATAATTAGTGGGGATAAGATAGTAATGCAGAGTGATCTGCATAAGCTGGAAAACTGAGTCAATTTGAACAAAATGTATTTTTGTAGTACAAAAGGTAGGCTGTTTCTTCCAATGGATAGACTGTATTCTGGAAAATACCAGTTCTGGAAAAACCCTAGATGTCATATCACAGTCAAGAACCAGTTTAATGCAAGGTTCCCCTCTGATAATATGGCAAAAAGGGTGAATGCAGTCTTTGAGAACCCATGAAGGAGAATAGCAAGCAGCACCATGGAGAAGCATATTTCAGTGTTACATACAGTGACAAATTATGCCCAGTGCTAAACAGACACGTTTTTTTAAAAAAATCTGTTGACAAACTAATTGCCAGTTTGCCAGCCTGTGAAACACCTTTACAAGGGAAGCTGTCTTTCATACAAACAGGAATTGACTTGCTGCACTTTATGCATACCTAAAGATGAAAAAAAAAACCACTCAAAGAAAACCACCAAAAAAACAAACCAAACCAAAGAATGCCAGGCTTTAGTGGCTAACAGCAATGATGAACACTGGAAGAATTTAATGTTAGAAGAGGCTAAACAAGTTAATTTAGAATTAAGGTATAATTTCTAAAAAAGCAAATGTGATTTAACCATTTGAATAAATTGCAAAATAAAACTATGGATTTTTCATTTTCCATCTTCAAATTAAGACTCGTAAGTTTTTCTGGCAGATATTTTATGGTAAGTTGAGTTAGTTACTGGATTCAACACAGGTAAAATCTACCATCTTGCTCTATGTAATGCCAGGCCAGGTTATCTAGCAGTTGATTAATGACTTGATTTTAAGGTTACTTGTAACACTTGCAATAAATAGATTGAAAGGGAAGAGGGAAATCTGGAAATGAAACTTCAAAAGAGTGAGTGGAAATTACTTCTGGAGATAATACAGAGGAAAAATGGTAAAAGAGTAAACCAGTGGGCAAAATCTAGATGCTTTTTCAGTGTATGTATAGCTCCCATATAGTGAAGCTACATGTAGCAACAGCCATATAGGTAATTGTTTATTTTGTGTCTGACTACCTAATAGCCAAGTTCCTCATTCACACTTAGACAGCTTTCTTATGAAGATCAATGAGCCAGTTTCAAGCTGAGGGAACCACATAAACCTAAATGCCTGCTACAGTCCAGAGCTGGAACGTGACATGACTTTTCTTTCACAGTGAACTTGCCACCTCCAGTTTAATTCACTTAGATGTTACTGTCATAGCTGTTGTTCAGGTATTAACAAGTTTAATTCAAGGCTGACTTTCTTATCCATCAGGAATGGGTCAGCACCTAACTAAAAGCAATTACACACTGTTTGGGGTTTGGCTTTCTCTACTAGTCACTATTAATGCTATGATTGCTAGCCACAATGCCTTCTGTGCATTCTCTGTAGCTTATTTTTCCACAATCAGATGCTTATTCAGAGTATAAGAAATAACTGTAATTTCCATACTCTTCCTTGAAATTATAATGATGCAGCAATTTCTTTCTGCCATAGCCTTCCTTTCACTACATTATCTGCAATGCCACTGTTTCAATTGTATATTCACTTACTTCTGACTCAATAAATTTACCCATTTTCCTGACTCTGCACATGCATTCTTCACTGCCTGCTTGTTCTAATAGGTCACTTTTCTTGTTTTCCTCCACACCTACCTTCACTCCTAAACATCCTGTTTAGAGTACCCTGACTCCTTAAATTTCCACAGTTTAGGGAAATATGGAAATGGACAGGGATAAAATTTTACCTATTCTTTACTACCTTTCACTTCTGTATCAGCTAAGGCAACTTCTCACCTCTGTTCTTTGAATATGACCTCAGATTAAACAACGGAACACACATTCTAGATGTATTTCTAAGGTAAAATAAACACCAGTATTTCAGTTTTATTTTAATAGTACCTACATATCAGTTCTATTACCAAGACCTAAATGCTAAGACGGTATGTAAAATACCTTATTTCATCACTGCTCAAGGCAAAGCCCTGCAGTCCCGTTATATCTTAAATGATAAAAGCTTTATTACCAGTCAATAAAATGCACTGTGCTAAAACCCATGTTATTTAGCATATCAAATATGACATTATGACTACAGTAAATAAAGGTGAGGTTTTAAAACACTTCTTCACTGGTCACAGACAAGAGAATTTAAAATTGGCCCCCAAGCCCTTATGCTGCAAAGCCATCACACTTATTTCAGAAGATTCAACCAACATGTAAAATGGTCTGTAATGGATTTGGATGCTCTTCAGCTCTCCTGCAGGTTAAGCTTCAACAAAGGGAGTAATTAGATGCATTTAACATCTGCTACAAAGCCACCAACATGATTTTTTGAAGCTTTGTACCAAGATTCATAATCGTATTCCCAATCTGTTTCCAAGTTAATTAAACTGAGATGGAAAAGAAAAATGCCGTTTACAAGTAAAAAGTGTTTCGTAACTGCTTTCAGTGAAAATGCTGCTCCTTTCACACCTCTTTTGAATGAGTGTAACATTGCCCCTGCTGAAAGGTTTATTGTTGCTAGTGTGATGGATCAGTTTCTAGATGTAAATGCAAGTAACCACAACTATCAATGTACTTTTAGACACCTGAATGATGATACCCACATTTTTTGCTTAAAGCAGTAAAGCCAGACACATTATATGGCAGAAAGGTGTGCATGTTCCATATACACCCAGCTGCCTTAGCTTCAGCAAACTACCATAAGATCAGGACCAAGGCCATTGGCTTGCCTTTGACTGATTAATGAACATGCACTTAACCAGCCACAAACTTGCCAGCAAAATGAATATACTACTTCAACTTCTGCAGTATGAAACAACACAGACCAATCAGACATTCAACTGTAGATAAGAGCTTTAATCAATGCACAGACAGTAGAGAATATGGTATTCTGAATTCCCCTCAAAAGATAAAAAAATACTGAAGTATTTTACAAAGTTATAAAATGTAAAGTTTCCTTTTGCAAATAATATACAAATGTTTTTTACTACCAAATGTATAACACATTTTTATGTTACAACTGTTGCCTTCTCTTAGAATCATGTATTCCCTGAACTGTTCTCCTTAAAAAAACAGGAGAGAGTACAATAAATCCAAAAATATAATGAATATATTGCTCACAACGATGGCAAATGCTGAAGAAAATTATTCAAAAAACCTTTTTATCTATCAGATTGCTAAACTAAATAGATTTCTCATGTGAACTGTATTAATATGAATAAATGTTTTGAGTGTTAAATTTCAAAGTGAGATTGAACAACACAGTCAGTCAAATAAGTCTCCATGCTCTGAAAAAGATAAGAGAGAAAACAATCCTTACAGACAAAGAAAACCCCAAATTAAGGTATTGGTAATTGAAATTCATCCAGAAAAGGATACTCCTCAGAATACAGTTTGTATTTTACCCCAGACAGGTAATGTATAGAAGTACTAATGGAGAGAGACTTTTCACAAGGGCATGTAGTGACAGGACAAGAGGCAATGGTTTCAAACTGACAGTAGGTTTAGCTTAGGTATCAGGACGAAATTCTTTACTATGAGGGTGGTGAGGCACTGGAACAAGTTACCCAGAGCAGTTGTGGATGGCCCATCCCTTGAAGAGTTTAAGGCCAGGCTGGATGAAGCTCTGAGCAACCTGAGCAGCTCTGAGTGAAAGGTGTACCTGCCCATGGCAGATTGGAACTCGATGATCTTTAAGGTCCCTTCCAACCCAAGCCATTTGATGATTATATGATTTTATGTCACATCTTTTGTATTATCTGATACTGTAGTAGTGCCCAGTAGTATCACTGTCACCATCTCTATTTGCCACATTCCATCACTTGCTGAAGTAGGTTTGTCTCAGTCACGTAACAAAAGATTCTTCTCCAGAGGCCAGAAGGCTTGCTGGAAAAAGCCCCCCACCATGCAGTTTAGTAACTCTTGTGGAGGAATCTGGTGAACATTTGAGGAGCACTTTGATTTTGTGGACAGCTGAAATTACTGTTGAAATTACTACTGATAAAAATGAAACTTTGATGAATAGAGTGGTGCAACAGAAAAAGCACCAATAAAGTTATAACTAAAAAAAAAAACCCACCAACTTGCTGAATGTTTTGAATCTCACTGCAGGAGAGATTCAGCTGGGTCAACCTGCTTGAACATCTAAAGTCCTGCAAGGAGGGAGATACCCAGAATGCACAGGAGAAACCGAGACCTTTGTCTTGCATCCAGACATACAGTAGCAACTGACCTGATTCATTTTGTGACACTGACTTAAACAGGGACTCTGTTCTCCTTGGCCCACTTTTTCATGACGCGAACAATGTATTCTACTTGAGAATTACCAGTGCTCTTCAGAAGGAGCAGTACTTCCCGCAGAGTCTCTCTACAAAGGTGAAAAGCAAAGATTTAAGTGAGGGTTAGACTCAACTAATAAGTCTTCAAGTTGAAGACTGCATATGGAGCCTCTGGATAGATACAATAAACTGCTCATATCAAACTAATTCACAAAGCATGGTCCTCTGAGACAGAGAGGTCCATTCATCTGCAGTGCCAGAAGAGGTTAAAATGCACACTAGATGCAATCCCAGAGACAAAAAAAGCAACCAACAAAAAAGTCTTGTGTACAACTGTAAGGAAATTATAAGTTTAAAAAAAAAACCAGCAAAATGTAATTAGTTTAGTGTTTGCATATGTGTGTATTTATATATATAACCTCATTCTTGCAAAATAGTTCCCCAGAACAACCCAAACCTTTAAAAAAACCTTTAGTGTTATTTGCTGGTCTTTAGTATGGCAACACCTAGCTTAATGCTGCCAAAGTTACACATAACACAATACACAAATGCTGCTGCTGTTACACATAACACAATACACAATACACATACACACAAATAACATGCAAATCAACTTTCCTAATAGGATAAACCTATTCTTATTAAACCTATATAAATCCTGCTGCTGTTTGCCATCTAGTTTACAGTAAGAACTTAATTGTATATTTTGAAAAACAGGCAAGCTATGTGTATTTTACTGCATCTGCTGCAGTGATTGTCAAAAGGACACTTGAAAGGTATAGTAGTTAATGAGATTATTCCAGCAGAGAAGTGAATAGAAGGAAGGTGTAGAAGCCAAGATACACACCTACCAGTCATGTAGGAAACAGCAACTTTGGCCAGAGGACAACGGCCATCTGGCATCACAGCAGAATATTCACAAGGGAGCAGTTCTTAAATACAGCTTCACTACTCTCTCTCATTCCCCCATCCAGTGAAATGGGCCGAAAACAAAATTATCAGTAACACAGATGATTTCCTTTAAGCTTTCATCAAATAAGTATATTTGTCTGACATGGTCAGTGTCTTCAGAAGGCAAATTTTGATGAAAACACAGTCTCATCTACTCATTGTTTAGAGAAATTGTGTCCTTCCTAGTGCTGAGTAAATGTTTCCTTAGTTCTGTTCTACGCACCTTAAAATGTCACGTGGATAGTCTTCCATTCTTATACCATCCACATGAAATGAGGTTGTTTCCCCCCAGTTCATGAACATATCTCTGCATTTATAACCTAGCTTTTCCTACTATGATGACTAACGTATTTTGGTATCTTATAGTCCATAGCATTTGCTGGTAAGTTATTCTCCACCACATATCCTATAACTGTTGTTGTGGAAGATACACTTCAAGTTCAAGACTGCACATGGAGCCTCTGGACAAAGTGTCTATTCTCTGAAAGGTCAATAAAAAATTGGAAGATGATATGTAGTCCTAAAGCTGAGATTATGATTCTGTCTTACAGCTAGCTGAAAATAGGAAAAGAGCAGAATAAATTCAGATACAACACAGAATACTCACTTTGCTTCTCGGCCAGCTAGGATCATTTGAAATACACCCACACAAGCACCTCTCTTGCCTTCCCAGTATTCAGGATTATTGTCCAGTTTCTCCAGAACATCAAAAGCTTTGGCTGAATAGTAAAACTGACGCATCTGCACAGAAAGTGAAACATTATTCCTGACCACCTTTCAGAAGGGGATTAAAAACATTGAGCTCAGTTTTCTGAAATCAGCAATAAATTGTAGAAGCAAAGTGCATTTTCCTGCTTTTCTGCAGGCAGCAAGTGACACAGGGCAGGGACATTTCAGTTGGGGAAATGGGGAAACAGGTGGTATTATAACATCTTTTTAGGTGCCTTTATCTACTGTCATACCAACTATACCAAAGCCCTTGACAGAATATCAACCTCAAATTAGTCCAGACATTTGAAAATGAAACCTCATTTCCTCACGTAGACACGGTCACGTATTTGTTTATCTTCTGGGTTTAACTTACATTTTTTTCTTCACTGTTACAGTACAGTACAAAAGAAGATTCAGTGACTCTATAATCCAAAATTTTCCTTAGCATAGGAAAATCCAGTGTGCACCCTACCTTTTCTGCCTTAGGTTCTCTACTTGTAATTGTGAACCAGAAGCAAGCTGCTTGGCAACAGTCAATGCAAAAGGAGTGACCAGATTAACTGTGGCTTTCGAAGTCAGTGTATCTCATGTGGGCTGTATGAGTGTTCTTCACTTGAGCTAGCCTGAATAGCAATGTTGTTTGTGAATAGCATCTTCCCATGAGAGAGCACAGAAGGTAGAACTGAGCACAACCTCCCATCCTTTGGTAGCTGGAAGCCAGCAGAGAAAAAAGTGCAGGCTCTGGGAGCTACATTTGGAAACTTTAGTCAGAGAAACACTGGTACTACAGGATGAGTAATAATTCTCTTTTCTTCACGTAAATGTTGATTTTAACCACCGGTGACTAGCAAACACTTAAATGGATGAGAATAAAGATAGTGAGTATGAACATTATCAGATGTGTCAGCTAAAAAGAAAAATTGGAACGCTGATCTATCCAAATTAGTATCTGATCTAGTTCCATTTAGCAGGTACAGGTTTAATATTCTTCTATCTGACATAAAAGTCAGAAATGCTTCACCCCAAGTCATGTGCTGTTTCCCATATGGACAAGATGGGCTATTGCATAAAAAGCATCAAGAAATTAGGATGAAATCCTGCATGCCAGCTTCCTCACTGAACAAATTCTATCAGCACAGCAATGAGGCATCCAGCTACACCAAGTCTCAGGACGCTGTTGACCATGTTCTAGCCATGCTCTTTCTGTTTTCTGTTGAGCAAAGCCTAATGCGACTGCCTGCTTAAGTTACATCTCTGGTGCTGTCTGTGGACCTCCAATATAATGTAATGTTTCAGAAACAATTGAAAAATGCCACATAAAATCAAACAACATGGATCTTGCCATTTAGTGCAAGAGGTGCAAATGGCTGTTAGTGTAGGAAGACAAATTATAATAATAAAGTAACAATTTTGAAGAAGTCAGTTACGGCCATACGTAGACACATAATTAGGCTGACAAATTCAGTTCTATAAATGCAGTTTTTAAGAGCTTTAAATAAATCCCAAATGTGGAGCTGCTTTCTCCTTTTCGGGACAAGAAGGTTTTGGGAAGAATTTAGACAAAGCAGTCAACTGATTTAAGTGAGACTTTAAATGATCTAGAGAGAGACTTTACATGAGGTCTGACTGTCAACTTGCTTTCACAAATTGCATCTATGGGAAACACCAGCGGCATAGCCACTTGCTTGGGCAACTAGACTTTTAGGGTGAGATGGTAACTGAGTACTTGAAAGATGTACAAGAGATAATCCCTTCAGTTTTAGAGTAATGCTTTAAAGATCACAAGGAGTATCTCCCATTGCCATTCAAGCTTTAAGGAAAACAATACTGTCCTGATCCAAAAAAAAAAAAAAAAANTTGCTGAATCTATGCTAGATTTTTTCCCTTAAACGTTTTTTGTCATTTCTATGTGTAATGAATCCCTAGTAGGAGAAGAAACTGTTATCATTATTGATAGCCCAAGCATGCAGTAATTTACCAACGTTTTGATCATTGGGTTCTCTACCAAGAAGGCTTGTAGGTTAACATACTGACTAATCCTTGCCAACTCATTCACATTATTAGACATCCTGCTGTTATAAAAGAAGTTCACTAGTGATGACAATGATAAAAAGTATCCAAAAAATGACTGTTGGTACAATCACTGAATTAACATGTCATACACCAAGCTCTAAAGAGAAAACTCACTTTGTAACAATCATTTGCAATGAGCTGCAATAGGTTAAAGGAGTCCCCTGAGGTTTTCATCTTCAGATAGAGCTTCCAGGCCAGCTGTGGTTTCTTATTCATAATATCTGCAATAACAAGAAAAAGCTGGAATTGTGAAAAGAATATGCCATGCACAATATTCAGGTAGAACAGATATTCCTGTATTTCTTCGTTTAATGTAAATGCATGCCTCAGCCATGAGCATGAGGCTGGGCAGAGAAACTTGTCCTTATCTTCTGCCTTACTGGTGGTAACAGCCAATTCAGCAGAGAGTACCAGTGTCAAAAGGAATAATTATGGTGTTTACATCTTAATTTATATTTCAGAGATAAGCAATAAGAACAACTCTCACGATTTCAGATGTGATTAAGGAACAGAATGGAAAGCATCAGAGAAGATTTTTGTGCAGGAAAATGAACTATGGCAATCTATTTACATGGTAAGGTTTAGGATTGTGTGTTCTTACACAGAAAAAAAATTTAATTGCCACCAAACTGAGGTCTTTAATGCTTGGTGCCCACGTCAGCCTAAACATTCAATTCCCATGATTTACAGCAAATCAAAAAGAGAGGGCAGAGGCTGAAGTCCCTCCAAGCATAACAAAACTTGTCATTACACGTTTACTAGAAAAAATGTTTCTAAATTCCTGAGATCCTGTGCAGGTTTTAGATTTGTGTATATGACTAGAATTTTTCATTGGTCTTTAACTTTAAACATCACTGGTATAGAAAGTTAGAAATAAATGAATCTGAGTAGATGAGTAGAAATTCTACCAGGGTGCTTAAACACAAAGGTTCTATTTCCTGGTGATAAGAAGCCATTCTCTTGAATCTGAGTCTGGTATTCATAATTCCAGGCTCATTCAAGCAGTGGGAGAAAAGAAAAGTAAATTAAGTTTTCCTTTCTTTTTCAAGTCTTAACAGCTGCTCAGGCAGTACCTGGCTATTCACACATGGATCACTCTTCTGCTTTTTCAAAAGAAGGGCTGTTTACCTTGTTATATCTGTGCCCACTGTGTCTATACTTACATAGCAGGTAGAATGGGTGCTAATCAATAATAAACATGTAACACCAAATCACGGAATTTATGAACACTTCTCATTTAGGAGGCAGCAAGACATCAAATTGGATTTATCTCTCATCAGCTCCATAGATACCATATACAGTGGTAAACAGCCAATTTTCAATTTCCAACACCAATCTATCTACCTAGAGCAATGCAGTTCTGTGCTAATCCAATGGTTTTCTACCTTCTCTTCAAGAAGAATTTGGTATAAATAGTACTATAATACTGAACAAAAATTACATTCTATCATGCAAAATAAGATGCATCTCTGGTACTTTTTGCCCCTTGGAAATATTTCAGCATTGAATTGTTTATGACTCAATCCCTAATTGTACTCTGATATTAATGTATTATAATGTGATCTGTTAGTAATTTACATACTTGACAGAAAAAGATAACTATAGTCATCATTCCCATTAAAAAATTCAAATAAAACATTCATATATAAAATACTCAAACACAATCAGGTACTGCAGCTTAATTAAAAAGGAAATAAACTGGCACATCCTAAAACAGAGTCATAGATAGGCATCCCTATGCGTGCCTGTCTGGAAAAAGCATGTTAGGAAGCGTTTACTACATCTGCAATATGTCATAACATCCCAAAGCATACATATTTACATTCCAGGTATAACTGCTGAAAACAGTTTGATAAGAAAACATTTTTGTATTGAGGTACTGCAAGGAAAATGAATTAGCCTAGGGAGTCTCAGACTTGAGTCCTTAGAAAAGCCCACTTCTATACTATTTTGTATGTGTCACTGCAGCTGTCTCTGGACTGAGGTGTACTCTGCAATATTTTAAAAACTGGTTCAGAAAAAGTAAATAAGATTTGCTATGGAATATTAAACACAGCAAAAGTTTCCTGGATTCAAGGAAATTCAAGGAAAGAACTCTTCTAAGAGTCTTTGGAAGAAAAACACATGCTGGAGATTATAAAGGATATCCCTCAGGCACAGGAGTTTGGACAACATGTAGAGTAACATGGTAGGAAGAAAAATACTGTGTATGCTTGCCTGATTCTTCTCTTCCCTAGACATCTGACATTGGCTAACCTTGGAGGCAGACAGACCCTTGAGCCTGACCCAGTATGAATGCTTCTATTTTGTGTTTTACTCTGAACATAGAGTTGTAACTCAGTCTTTTAAGACAGAAAGTCTTCACTCAAGCAATTGAGTAGACAATTGAGAAGAAAAAGGGTCACTGGTCAGGACAAAGCTGCATTGACAGTGCTATAACAGCATTGCACTGAAGCAGTAATTGCTTATAAAAGCCAGATGTATGAAAGGTGCAATAACCACCCACACTATAACTAGTGCAATCAGCTTTTCACTTTCATAGTCCTGAATCCACCTACAACACTAAATTCAATTAGGAAAGCAGATTGCCAAGACTGACGCAATAGAGGAGGATCTGTATTCTGCAATGTTGAGAGTAAAGTGACTCACAGCAGCGAGCCAGCCAGCTAAGGTAAACAAAATCACTTTTTATCTTCTCGCTCTGGATCAAAAGGAACACCTGCAGGAAGAAGGAAAATAAAAGATTATACATGCATGTACTTTTAAAACAAACAGAAGGCAAACCTTCCTCATTTCAACACACAGATAAGGTTTAAGTCACACAAGCAACTGTTCATGATAAGAGTCTGGGTATGCAAGTGGAGTGTAGGGGCACCCCTCTGTGTGGAGTAGGTGGAGGATTCACACAGCGCCCTGTTTGTCAAGGGACTTGTGCAGCTTCAGAACACCAAGCTGTGCAGAGGGTGTGGCCTGCCCTGAACAAGCGCCAGTGGGCGGCCATGCAACACAAACAGCACAAAGGAACACTGGGCCTGTGGGAAAAGCTATTTGGAATGTGTTTGTTTAGAAAGCAATGCAAGCAATTACATTAGCATCTTCTTGAAATACCAGAAGTTTCACATATAGATGAGACTTTCCTGCCATACATGTCAGAGATCATTCCAGGTCTGCAATAAGCCATTTCTAACCATTTCAGTTTCACTGAGGTTCTGAGGCAAAACATTCATCTTTTGTACCTTACTATACAAATACAGGTTGGTTACATTCTACATAAAAAGGGATGTTTGGGGGAAGTTATACATTTTAAAATGTGCTCTGGCTTTGCTCAAAGAAAAAAAAAGCTATTTACGTCTCTCTCAAGTATATTTGTAACATTGGATGCTACTGGCAAAAATCAAAATACCTTTATAGGAATAGATGTATGTACTGGAACAGTGAGTTACACAAATTACTGACATTTGGATTGCTTAAACATTGCTGATCCCCTAATTTAGCGGGGGGAGAAGAATGAGTAACAGGGAACAAAAAGAAAGCAGTGTTATCACTGTAACTAGCACTTTATCATACTTTTTTTTTTATTATGGCCAGGGAGGTATGCTTTAAAATACCTTAGTAAGTGCTATATGGAGATGTTTTACAAGTTTATGAGACACTGGGGAAGGCTGATTTTATATGGAATTGTCATCACAACCCTAGATCAGACATGAGGCCAGATGAATCAATGTAATTACATAACTCCGGTATTTAAATGCATTGCCTATATAACACAAGTTTCTATAGAACAACTTCTAAAAACATAAGAGGAAAAAACGTTGATTAACAGCAGTTTACACCTTTGTGTTTCTTTGTTGCCTAGTTGCTGCTAAAACTTACTTACAGCATTATCATTTTTATGGAGTTTCAGGAACCAGCATAGCCCGCTGGCATAGTTTTGAAAGATTTTCATGAGGCTAAGTGAATTGAAAGCTTGTTGAATTGAAATACATATCCATTTTCCTTACAGTCTTGGATATTTTTCTTAAAGAGAGGTGCAATTTTGAGTCACAGAAATTAAGGGGTAAGGGTGATGGATGGGAGGGTTGGGATGGGGGGGAGACAAGTTGTAAAACCAGGGGAGCTCTGTTATTGACAAACCCGGACAGTTAAAAAGTTGGAAAGACTGGAAAAACAAAACAAAACATAAACCCCAAACCAACCAAACCTATATGATTCACTTTAGACTATGTGGTGTGGGATTTTCTTTGTGGCTTGTCTTCTTTTCTGGTCTTGTGGAAAATGTTGCTTCCACCTTCATAATAGCTATTTGCTTTTGCATATTTTAGATGTAATTAAGTTTCTGCTGCACACAGACATAAAAAAAGTACTGGGTGTAGAAGTTAATCTCTTCCAGCTGCATCTGAATGCTGCTGAATAAGATAGTGAGCACTTCCTCTTTTCCTCCCACATATCCCAGAGGAAGATTTTTTTTTTTAAACACAAATTTCTAGGGACACCTAGAAGCTCTTAACTATTCAGTGTCTTTGACTTAGCATGCCCCACTCAGTCTGGACAAAAACAGTGCCTGGGATCCCAGACAAAGCGTAGAAAATCTGATTAAGAGGCCATTCTTTGATCAATTAGAGGTAGCTGCAAGCACTCTTGTGATGCACCACAAGCAGCATGACTCCCTGTATACCTCACATTACAAGATTAGCAAGACAATCTTTTCTGAATAGTGTTCACTGAGAGTTTCAGTTCCTCTAAGAAGGGGAAGAAGATGTTCCACAGAACCTGCTTATATTCAACCAACGTGAAGGTCCGGGTGAAGAAAAGGAAGGAAAGAGGGGAATATGAGGGAAATATTTCCATTGCTGTTTTTCAAAGAAAATAAACACATACCTCTTCAGCTTCACTAAAATTGCCCATTGCAGCTTTGGCTTGGGCATAGTTGAAGTTAAAAGCGTCATTGTTGTAGAAGTAACTCTGAAAAATATGGACAACCCCCAAATAAATACAACAAAAAGACATCCTCCCATGATATAACAACATTAAAAATACCCCCTGCCCCCCCCACCCCATCTGAGTCAGACCATATAAAGACAATGGGAAGGAAAAAGAAAATCCCACATTAGGAACATACGGTATTTATAAACAGTGGGCAGAAAAATTATGGACTAGCTTTTCCATCCTACATTCGTGACTACAAACACTGCTGAAACATTCCACAGTATTAACTATGAGAGATCTGGAAAACTTTCCAAGCTCAAAATTGCAGTGGCAGCTTTTGTGGGTATAATTTTCACTTGGGGCATGTGAAGACATGCTGTGCTGCCATGGTCTCTTTCACCTCCGAAGCACTTAGTTCACCACTAGGGTGGGTAAATAGGCAGTTGACTTCTTGAGTCTTTAAGGGTATGAAGAGTTTGTTTTTTCTAAACTTGTCAAGGTTTATCAAGAGATCCTATGCATCCGGTTATGTGATGGATGCTAATCTGACAATATGGATCTCATGATGGAGGTGGAGCCACAGTATTGAGCTGTAGCAGGCAGCACACCAGGTAACACGACTTCTTTAAGCAAGCTTTCCTTACAGGTACCCTTCTCTCTAGCTGAAGTGCAACACTAAGTTTTTCTCTCCCATAACACCAGACATGACACATCTGGTTTAGGACACATCAGACTGAACTAGCTGTATCTTTTCTGAAAAGCTACATGGGTCAAAGCAGGAAATGTAACTCTAGGTACAGGTTAGGCTGATATTTGGGGTTGACCTGATCACAGTCAGATTGAAGTATAACTCAGATGATCAAAAGTCAGCTGTGTTCTACATTCAGCACCATCCCACACTGCTGGACCAGTAGAACTGGCAGAGGTAAGATAGAACCCAAGACCAGATGCAAGCATGAATGGGATTGAGGATCCCTCCCCAGCAGCGGGTGCAGTGCTTAAGAAAGAGCATGGGAAAAAATGATGGTGGTTTACCCAATACAGTTACTGCAAGAAAGCCTCCCTGGGTGCATAACAGCAAGATGTAGGGAAGAAGAAATGTGTTTCCTTATACAACATTTATAAAGGAAACAGAAGTTGTTTAGGAAGATCAAACTTCTGGGTTTTTCCCTCTTTTGAGTGAGGAAGAGGTAAAAAGCATAGTTGGGACTGTACAAAACATACAGGAAGCAAGGGACAAATTCCTTTCCCAGTAGTATCTTCTTTCACGATGTAGGGACACAGAGGAACCTCTTCCTTTCACTGTCACAGGCAGTCTACAAAGGGTACTGATTTAGTCCACCCTCGTAAATCAAGATAGTGCGTTGAAAGGAAAGGTGAAGGATTGCCACTTTGCCGAATGTCCAGGTTTCACCCCAACAGTCTATGTTGGGTGCACAAGCCAGCAAATACAGCAAGCTGTGTGACAGCATGAGGATGAACCGATTGGGGTGAACCTTAAGCTCAGTTTGTGAAAACATTTCAGTACCCTTAGGTACTTATGGGTTTCACCATATGAGGATTACGACACTTTACTGCATTCTTTCTCAATAGTAGTTTCATGTGAATCAGCACAAGTCCCAGGTTAAGCAAAGCTAGCGAGCCAGATGCTAGTTTTACTGCGTGAATGCTTTCTTCTGTTCAAGTAGTCCCCACTGTATTTTTTAATTAAAATGGAGAAGAACCTCTGTCAGCAACCAAACTCAAAAAATGTGTCGCTCTGTCCTGGCCACATAAGTGTTAAGAGACCAGACCTATGGCAAAATCAAAACGAGAAGAAATGAACAAGTGCTGCTGATAGTAGGACAC
This sequence comes from Pachycephala philippinensis, assembly GCA_013397055.1. Classification (NCBI taxonomy): domain Eukaryota; kingdom Metazoa; phylum Chordata; class Aves; order Passeriformes; genus Pachycephala; species Pachycephala philippinensis. The sequence continues at coordinate 81,067 of VWZT01016779.1, forward strand.
ATTCACAGCAGCTAAACAGTTTATCTTTTTTTTTTTTTTAAACCACATTATATGTGGACTTTACTTTTTGTGGTCTTTCTAGAGGTCTTCAATCTTTTCATACCACCAACTGTCCTCTGAGTGATGTCCATTTCAATGAGATGCTCAGATACCCAGCTTAAAAATGAAGAATTCCCATTGTGGCCACAACTCAGCTGAGCCTGAATCTGGTTGGTTTTTCACTCAGTTGATCCCTGACACTGTTATAATGTCACCCTTGGGGCAGCTGGCAATACATTTATAATAAGGGGTCCTCTGAGACACACTTATGCCTAAAGCAGTTTTAACTGATCATGGATGAAGGTGGTGCTTCTGGAGAGAATATCAAGCAAGTAATCTTCACAGAGGACAGCTCCATTTTAAGAGCTGCAGAGATTCTACTGAAGTTTATTCCTGTGAATGAAACACAAAGGTAATGCCATGTAAACCTTGCCTGTAACGTGGTACAGAAAGGACTATTTGCATCCCTGTGACCTTAAGAGAAAGGAAATAACTTAATTAAATCTGAGCATGGCTAATCTCAGCTGAAAAATTATGAGAATGATCAATTACTTCAAAAGGACAAGCAAGAAAAGTTGTAGTAGGCAGTAAACTTTTGTCCCATATACCTTGGAGGTGGTTTGTAAGCACATTTAACTTTGACCTTTTCAATTTAGAACTAGTTGTTTAAGAACCTTTTCAAGGAAATGGAAAGAGCTGAGCATATCTGTGGAGTAATTCATTGCACTATAAATGTAAGAAATACACAGGATGAGTTCTCTGGAAATTACCATATTACTGAAAATAAACTGAGACCAGATGACCAGTTCTAACTAGAAATCCAACTTTTAGATGGCTCAAGTTAGGCAAAGCAATTCTTACTGTTAATTTCCTTTTCTTCAACTACACACATATGCCAGTTTGGGGTGGTGGTGGTGTATCTCTTCATTCCACTATGCTGGAGCCACTCCAGTGGCTAAAGACAGTGGGATTTCTTCAAAGGTCTCCTTCCAGACAAAAGTTTAAAAACACTACACCTTCACCATTTTTCACTCATCAGCTGTTTTTGGGCACCATTACAACCACATATTTTTCTTTAGATCTCATCTTAGAACATTGTAATTATACTCATGTTGTATATGTCCTAATTTTTTTAATAATTTCTTTTAAGATTCTCATTCCTCTTCCTACCAAATATAGAGTTGTTTCAACTCTAGTTTCAAACCTCTGGAACAAGACTGCAATCATTTAATCCTTAACCACACTCCAGCTTCCCTCTTTCCTCACATCTGACTTTAACTGTGTACCTGTAAGTTATAACCATTCTATTCCTTGAATGCTGGTGATCTGATAACGTTGCATGATGTTGACTTCAAGCTTCTCTTATTTTGAAAAACGCAACATTGTCTGCAGGGTACTCAGATAACTTCTGCAAAAATAACATTCCTAACTTACTGCTTTGATAATACTGCCCTATTTTAGCCCTTCAGTGACTGCTTTCCCTGTACCATGTAAATGTTATTCCTTTCAGAGTCCTTAACGTCCAGTCTTCCTTACGCACTCTTGTTCACAAAAATGTTGTCCCCAGTTATTAACCAGTGACAATAATTGCCATAACTCACATGTGGGTTTTTTTCCTCCATCCTGCCCACCCCATAAATATACACTTTTTTTCATTGTCTTCCTCTAATTATATTCTTTATCTTCTGTGATGCCACCAGAAAGCCTGATTAATGGTTAGATTGTAAGTGCAATGAGTCCATCATGCTGCATGGGACCACTTTCTAAATTGCTTCTTTACATTTTAATCCATTTACTGTACTGACCACTTATGTCCCACTATCACTCCTGTGTTTTATTTTCACTGTTTTGTTTCTGCATCTTTTTATGCTTCCATTGTGTCTCACATAGTACAGTCTAAAAGCAGTGATTCCGTACATTACAGTATTACCAATACTAAATAATACTAACCTTGATTGAGTTGAGGTAAATTAGGACATTAGGAAATTGTCTAAGAAGAAAGAAGCAGGAGGACATGCACTGTCTCCCTGGAATGGTATCTAAAATTCAAAAGAGAAATGCAAATTTGTAGAATTTAAAAACACATGGTAATGGAAATCACTGCCAAGATTGCTGGCACCTATGAAAGCAGCTAGTTTCTAAAAATAGTATAGCTTGCCTTTTCAGGCAAAGGACCATACTGGACGTTAGACAAAAACATTAGTTCATCTTGTCAACTCTCTCTACAGCATCCAATAACTATTGCAAGACTTTATTCAACAGCAAACTCTACAGAGACAAACAATAAGTTTAAGTAACAACTCTTTTCTGTAACACAATTTATGTAGTATAATTTTACCATGGATTATTCCTACTCTTAGGAAATGACACTTTATACAAAGCCTGAGTTTGCTATTCTAACCCCATTAGCCTTATTTCTTTAAAATTATGCTTTTCATAATTATCCTGGACAAAGAAACTCTACATATTTTAATTTTAGTTTGAGTGAGTAAACTTGATATACCGAAAATATTGTTATAAAAAAGAATTAATACAGGAACAGGTAAAATACTCAGTGATATCAGAGATTATGGAAATTAAGGTCCATGCATTTGGGATTACCACATTGCTCACAAGAGGTAAAGCCATAAACAAGTTAGACATATCAGTTCAAACAAGCGTCACTAAAGTTTGCTGCTATGTCATCATAAACTTTGTTGCAACCATATTATGCTGTCACCTACTCTGCCATTGCAAGCTGTGTTACTGAAAACTATTTCAAAGCTTTTTTAAAGATTATAAAGTAAGTTTACTAGGACTAATTTTTTTAGACCCAGCTAGCAGACATGGATGAACCCAAGTAGCAGCTGGGAAGCCTTAAATGCAAGTGATGTCAAATCTCCACTATTTCCCTACATCAAGATCATTAGAGAGGATGCTGCTCTGTGCAGTTTGCAAAGGTGACAAAAGGTAAGATCCTAAGGCTACCAATATCCCTGAAGTAATCTGCTCCTGAACATTGGTTACCATCAATCCATCCACACCAGAAAATTAAAGTAACTTTTCTGTATATAGAAATCTCATGTAACTAAAGACCAGTATTTTGACTCCATACCACCTCACAAAACTGAGCGTTCAACCGGAAAACTGTATATTCTCCTTTAAATATGGTAGGTAGCAATTATTCCTGTAAAGCACTATATAAGATGTCAAAATACGTTTCAAAGGAAAGCAAAATATTCTCATTTTTTATCTTTTAGCACTAGGAGATACTGAGCTTGGATGTCCTGTCGTTTCCATATAGAGACAATCAATCCTTATCTATGTCTGAACCATACCATTCAGATCTCCAGCTTCAGAAGATTGTTTGGTTATTTATGAAGTGTTCACCTGGGAGCAGAAACTGGCCTCTATATTTATCTGTCCTTTTTTACATGAAGGGATAGTTTTCATGACAAATACATGCCTTTAAAGACCAATAACAGAAACAGTTTTATAAAAAGGAGCCAAGAAACACTGAGTAATGAGACTACAGATAACTCAAAAATGCCCCATTTTCTCTGACATTTGATTTTTGAAGTTCATAAATTCACAATTTATTTTGAACAAAATTTTAAAAATGCAAAACATGCAAAGAAGACTTAAAACTGAGGATGCATTTTTAGTAAAAATTAATCACATTAACAAAATATTAGAAACACAATATTCCCCTAAATGATGAGAGTGTTTCTAAATTTTAGTATTTATTCTTATGTTCACATTTTGGCACAAAGTTTTATTATCCCAGCACACCATCCCCCATATATTTTATTGAAAGATTTAGTTAAAAAAACCAAACAAGTAAAACATCTGTATATCTTGTACAACTCAGCAATGAATGCTACTAGTGACAGAAAAACTAGAATTTTCTAATTCACCCCATGTGACTCATGCAGAAAGAGGAAAAAATTGTCATTTGAAAAAATTACTTAGGGTGACCTAAGAGAACCTCAAAGAGCAGACTGCATGAAGTTCAGAAGAAATGTTTCATTCCTCCCACGCAACATCAAATATGCCTGAGTTGGTCCTTAAACAGGACCACTGAAAACAAAAGGGTGCTCTTTTTCATTATGCTTGCAGTGTTTTTGGGTAGTTTGTAAGACTTACGCTAAGTACCAGACACACTGCATTTAATGGAAATGTTAATGTTAATTTGTTTTTACTGATGTCCCTCTTGCCCCATTTCCTCCTTCAAAGAAATCTGATCCGTTTCATTTTCCACCCAGTTGAGATCCTAGTAGAAGAGAATGAGAACTAACTGTAAAAATCTAGTTATATCCTCCTTCGTAAAGTCTGTTCCATTTCACGTCATTAGGATTAACAATTTTTATTAAGCTTAAAAAACTCCCAGCAACCAAGCTGCTGTTTGGGTGCTATTTATTGCCGCTAGAGAATGAATGTTGACTCCTACACTCTAAGTGCTTCCTGGATTTTTTTTAGTTTGTTTTGTCTGTCCCCTGTTATAGTGCGCAACATCCAACACGAGGTAAAATGCGTACATTTAACGGAAATGACTTGCACATTAACTTGGTTTTCTCCATGTTCCTTGAACATTCAAGGCAGAGGTCTAATTATAAAAAGCAAAGGGCTTAATTGATGACTCCAATTGACTTTACAAATAAATAACACTGTATTCTTCCTAAACTCCTGTTGCTGCTTTTTCTTAATGCAGTCATGGGATTTCTACAGTTAACAAAAGCAAGTCAGAAAAAATATTCCACATCTTCATTTTAATCCATTATTTTTTGATAACCCACATTAAAATAAGAAGCCTTGTAGACTGTTGTGGTTTAACCCCAGCTGACAACTAAGTACCACTCAGCTGCTTGTTCACTCCACCCTCCTCCCCACCAAAAAAAGTAAAACTTGTGGGCTGAGATAAGAACAGTTTGATAACTGAAATAAAATATTATTAGTAACAATAATAGTAATAATAGTAATGAAAAGCAGAGAGAGAGAGGAATAAAACTCAAGAGAATACAATTGCTCACCACCAACCGACCCATGCCCAGCCCCTCCCCAAACCACAATAAGCCCCTCCCAGCCAACTTCCCCCAGTTTNCACTCAGCTGCTTGTTCACTCCACCCTCCTCCCCACCAAAAAAAGTAAAACTTGTGGGCTGAGATAAGAACAGTTTGATAACTGAAATAAAATATTATTAGTAACAATAATAGTAATAATAGTAATGAAAAGCAGAGAGAGAGAGGAATAAAACTCAAGAGAATACAATTGCTCACCACCAACCGACCCATGCCCAGCCCCTCCCCAAACCACAATAAGCCCCTCCCAGCCAACTTCCCCCAGTTTATGTACTGGGCATGATGTTCTATGGTATGAAATCACCCTTTGGCTCATTCAGATCAGCTGTCCTGGCCACGCTCCCTCCCAACTTCTCGTGCAGCTCCTCACTGGCAGAGCATGGGAAACTGAAAAGTCCTTGACTTTGCAACAACTAAAACATCAGTGTGTTATCAACGTTACTCTCATACTAAATTCAAAATGCAGCACTGTACTGTTCTCTAAGAAGAAAATTAACTCCATCCCAGGAAAAACTGGGACATAGGCCCAGCTGCAAGCAAAGACACAGCAAAGGATTTCCTCACTCTAGCAAGCAACAACCCACTTCTGTATTGTAAATCTGCAAAGCACCTAAGTAACTTGATAAAGAACTTAAAGGTCCTTGCAAGGACTGGCTGGGTGGGAAGTGCTGCAGCATGATGTACACGCTTAAACAGCATGGCTGGCTACTTAGGAAAAGCCCAAGTATACAAATAGCAAGAATTCTGTTCTCCATTGTAAATCCAGCAAAACAAAGGGAGCAGATCAAAAATGACCACAAATATACAACATAGTGGCTAATATGCTAAGTCACCTAAGGACATAAAAACTATTATATTGGATCCAAGGTTTGTCTAGTTCAGAGTTTGCTGAGTAAGAACATACAGCTATATAAAGAAGATATTCTGATTTAACATATAATCCATACTGTGGTATAGAATGGCACTTCTGCTGAAGTTTATCCCAGCTTTCAACAATCTGCACTGAAGGCTTCTTAATCATCGCTGAAAAATTTGTGTTAAACAGCCAATGGAATTTTCATCTACAAATTTCTTTATACATTCTGGTTCTCACAAAGTTCCTCTATCAAATAAGCTGTGTTATGTGAAAAAGTAATGAATGCTGTTTGTTTTAATTGTCTTGAGTGATAATTTGTGTCAATGCTTCTTGATTTTTGTATTGTACAGTAAATAATTCTTCTCTATTCCTCTTTTCCTTCTCATTTATGATGTACATAATCAAACTCAGTCATCATTTTTCAGCCCATGCATTCTCCTTTATTTAATCTCTTCTTCTCTCCCACTTCAAGAATCTATCCCCTTTCTCTGGTCATCCTTGCTGTATTTATTGACCTACCATGTTTTTAAAGAAATGTAAGAACCAGAACTGTAGACAGTATTCAAGGAAAAAATCACATCTGTATACAATGACACAGTAATTATTTTTGTTTTCTCTTTCCTCATCAATTCTTAAGATCCTCTTCAACTTTTCTGGTAATTTTGCTAAATTTAATTTGCATATTATTACCCAGTCTTACATAGTCTTTCACATCTTTCATCATTATGGAAGCTTTTATTTTTACTACTATGGGTAATTTTGTACCATTGGTAAACCTAGTCATGTCATTATTTGTCTCCTATAGCTCATTAATTATGAATACTAGCCCTTTCTTTAGAGAAACAAAAGGTTCTTTCAAGTGTTCAAATCAGGTGCATTTTATCCTTTTCACTGCTATTTCACTGTAAATTTTCTGCTTGAAATGAGAAAGGTTATTATGTAGCTTCTCAGGATTAGTACTGTGGCCTTTTTTTGAGGTATTTGCTAACACATGGATTTTGAATTTGATTATACTCAGACTGTAGTAGAATTGTAGTTTCATCATAAAATTTCGACTCAGGTGCTGTGTAATTCAATATTGGTCCAGAGTTACCTGTTCACTTGTGCTTTCTCTAAGAAAGATAGAAACAAAAAGTTCATGCTGTTTATTACGCCATGTAATTGCATTTACTAGGTCAATATGGGCAGAACAGAAGCTTCCAACTGTTATTTATCTTTCTATATAAAATCTGTAACCTGTTTAATATGCCACTCACTGTTCCCATCCAGGCTGGCTGGTGAATAATTTGGCTTCAATAGGGCAAGTTGCCTATCTAAACATACAATTGAAAACAATATTATTTTACTCACTGATAAAGAAAATATATTTATTTTCAGAGAAGTTTTCTATAATATTGAGAATCATTTCTCCAGTGGCATCATCTATTTATCTGTGTTTATTTATGTACAAGCTATGTTTATTTAATGTACAATCCCCATTGTACGTTAAATAGGAACAATATCCTATATATTACCTTCCTCCTATCACATAAAAAAAAATTTTAGTTTTCATCTTCCTCTTCTAAAACCAGGTGTTTCACTTTATCCATCTTCTTTAAAAACATCTAATAAAAACACTTACATACTTGGGCTTCATGTGTTTGGTTTTTTGTTATATCCTACCTAAATAGAACTGTTTGACTCTTCTGTTCCCTATCTACAGTTTGTTGACCTCCATCTGTTCTTTATTTGAGGTTCAACAAAACCCCTCATACTATTTTACCGTTAAAGGAGTTACCCTGAACTGTGTGCTCTTCTGTATGGCAGTTTCCTCCCACAAGCTTTTAAGATGACAAAGCAGTTTTTACATGGAAGTACCAAGAAGGTAAGATGCTTGCAGCACTGATCTTTCCTTTTACCTCTGATTGGAACCAATCCTTCCCATAGGCTCATTTTTTTTCAAGTAATCCACCTTCCTAATTGTACTACATTTCTGTTGCCATTTTTCTCCCCCTCAGCTATAGAAAGGTTGAAGTCTCAGCCTCTCTATTTCACATATGAGTTTTAAAATATTTCACAGTAAAATTCAGACTTTTGGCTTCCTAACAATTTCAGTTTTGGTTTTGGGCTATATCTTTACAAGAAATCCTTTCAGGATATCTTTTCCCTGATTATCTCTGTATTATTTTTATCCATGTGTGCCCTGGTCACTCGCCACACCTGCATGACTGTTACAGGCATTAAGATATCCCCACTAACCGAGTCCTCCAGTGCTACAGTTCATACTGCTTCTTCCTGTTTTCTGGGATCCCAGCTCTGAAGGGACAGCTTCAATGCAAAAGGAATGAGTTAGGGAAGTCTCATCTATGGAACCACTTCCAGCCTCTCCTGCGTGACCTCAATAGTACCAGGGCTGCAAGGGGAACAGAACAGAATGGCTCAACAGTATTTCTGAAACTTTCATCTGTGATGCCACTCTGTCTCTGGAGCTCCTTCTCTTTGGTCACCATGGACACAGGAGACAGCATTCTGTCTCTGAGGACCATGAGCTGTCTGCACCATAAACATGCACAAGTTACCCACCTAAAGAAAGAGTACTAAGTGACAATGCCTACAAAGGGAACTCGTAAGCCCCATTTAGTCTGAATTTCTATGTTACAACTACTGACTTTTTTAATTCGTGATTTTTAGTTTGGCAAAGAGAAGGGAACATAAGATCTTGGTTTGGTCTATTACTGAGTAAGTAAAACTAAATATTGAAAATATACTGATTTTGGGGGGTGGTGGTGAGTGGGTTATAATGCCTCTTTTTTTTTTCCCTCTTATTCAAGCAAGAAGTTAGTCCCAGAGCTTCCATTTCTCCCTGTATCTAAATTCCTCTTTATATTTTTATGATCCTCAGTTTCAGGGCACTCTCCATGCTAGGACTCCATGTACTTGACAGGATTTCATTAGTGGTCCTCGATTTGTACCTGTGTATCTCTGCCTGTGAGGTTTCAGCCACTCACTTCATCTAATTATTAGGCTGTTGTCTTCTGTTTCTATAATGGGGATTATTAGGCAAAGACAAGTTGCCACAGAGTCTCTCACTGAAGACCTGCAGTTTGCAGTACAGCCTCTTTTCCAGACGAAGTCATATAGTAAGGTTTGGAATCAAGACTCCTAATTTAAACTTGCAAATTTGTTCTACGCTACTATTTAGACTTCCTGAAACTCATCCTATAGCAACAAAGTGCCTAGCAACATTCCTGCTAACAGTCAGCAGTTAGACACAGATATGATGGTTTATCCAAATATACTTGGATATTTTAAGATGGGTTACTTAATGGAAAAAGAACATTTCAAACATACCACGTTCACTGGCTGATTCCCCCACCAACTGGAAGAACTGTTGAGCAATTTTCAGATGATCTCTCTGGAAGAAGAATAAAAAAGCAATCCAAGATGAGTTCCAGGGCTGATGCTACAACACATAGTGACAATATGCTCTGAGGAACACTTGCAGAGCAACTAACAGAAAAACCAGGGCTGAAGCAAAAACAGAAAAGGTAAGTGTGCCACTCTATGTGCCTAGATAAAGAAGAACACTGTACAAAGCAAACGAGGTTTTTGGAAACAGGAGAGAGAAACCAAATTCATCTTGATTTACTATCAAGGCCAGCAACAGAAGTGTGCATTTCACTCATTCTGGACTGATTATTGTACAGAACAAGGTTAAGAGACTCAGAGATCCTGCAATCTAAATAAGAAATGACTGCCTCTTTCACTCCATTCCAGTTCCTACAGATCTGTTCACATTCTATTGTTGGAGAGGCTGGGGAACCTCATGGGCTTTACTCACCGAGCCCATTTCTTGTCCAAGTGCTGCATTTACCACCCCTTTGAGGATGTACTCCTGGAAAAAAAAAGTTAAAGGGGATCAGAGAAGACACAGTGAAGATTTCAGAAGACACATAAAAGCCTATGTGTACATTATTTTCTTCATTAATTCAACTCTCTCACAACTGAGTTTAGTAGGTAGCTGATTACTGTGGTAGTGCTTAAGCGCAGTACAGATTTAGTCCCCCAAAATACATTCTACTTGCTATGCAGTCACTTCTACTAAATATGTTAGATGCAAAGGGGTACTGTGTTTTCTTATAAATCTTACAGTCAAAGACAATGCACCAGAAGGAACATGATAACATCCTTTCATGCCCTCTTCACCATCATATCACCAATAACTGCACTATTGTTATACTAAAGCACAGATCCCCTTTCAAATATGCACATTCGTTAACCATAACCACTGACATCCTTGCTCCAAAATTCATAGTGTTTCTCATCAGGACAAAAATGTCAAGAGGTTGTTCTTCTGTGGCCATGTTACTCAGTGAAATTAGGAACAGAAGTTGAGTACCCTGTAACCTCTAGTATGAGAAACAACTATAGTTTAATTCTTCTCTGAACAAATTTTTCTCAGCATGTAACAGACTCTTTTGTCTTACCCAAATCTTATAATTTAAGACTTATATCTATAAACCTGTTGTAGTAGGTAATCCTGATAAACCAGGACAGCCCTGTCAAAGTGGTAAACATAGAAGAAGAGAGACATCTTTCAAGAGACCAAGAGACAAATGACAGAATGTAAAGAAACAATCTGAGAGTACTAGCCAGGATAGTAAGTAATTGTTTCAGCACACCAACCGTCTTACAGATGCCAAATTATTATCCTACAGGCATCGCGACAAAAAAGAAATTTGAGAAGTACTCAAGGAGATTTTAGAAGTAGTTTTGCAAGTCTTAGCAAGGATTTCCTTACGATTGTGATTGAGAAATGGAAAAAAAAAAGCACAAAGATTCTCATTTCAAAGGTGATCAAGAATTATTAGCCAAGTATATTGGGACAGCAAAGGCTACAATAGGACCAACAGCTGCAGAAAACTGTTCACGTAAGTTTTGCTATACTGAAAAATGCAAGAAGTGTTAAGCAACATTAGAAGACACTCCTCACTCCTCAGCACAGAATCACCGGATCTGTGTTTGAGGTTTTCCTTTTCCCTCCTTCCCTCTCTCCCTTCCTCCCTCCAAAATACTAATTCCTCCCTCCATCTAATTCCTCACAGAGACTCATGAAAGGTCCCTTTTATGCCCAGCTATGTGACCTTTGGAAAATAAACAGCAAAGAGGACTAAATCAGAGACTAAAGATGCTGGAACAGCCACAGAAGAAAATTACAGTAGCAGCCAAAGGACACTGAAGTTTTCACTCATGGCAGCCAAAGTGTGATGGGATTAGAAAATACCATTTATTTAAGCTGTTTAATCTAATCTAGCTCATTTTTATTGAAATGGCTTCAGGACAAACTACATGAGCATCTGAGCTAGCAAATCCGAGGGATGAAAGCCACCACCTGGCAGACAACTAGCTATAGTTGGAAGAGGGCTTTTACCTATGCAATAATGGTCCATTCCCCAAAATCAAGGCTGCACACAACAGAGCTGTATTCTTAGTTGAACCCAGGTGGTACAGTAATAAACAGGCTAAGTACTCATATATGCACATATATAATACTTTATGCATGCACATTAAATTTATTGTTGATGAAGGGATGAAAACTCAAGAGTTTTAAGAGTGGGAATGGGGCAATCTGTCCTCAGGATACCAGTTTTGTATGTGGCAGATTTCATAACAGTTTATAACCTCTGTCTTTATGTGCCATGACATCATTTTCCAATTACCTGTGGAGCTGTAGGTTCCAGGTCCTTAATCAGGTTATAAGCCTCCTGCACATCATCTGAAATGCCAGACATTAGAATGCATGACAACCCATAGCACACTGTATTGGAACAAGTCACTCATCCTCTACAACATTCCCCAATAGTCATAGACTAAGAAATAAACCATTTAGACAGGAGGAGAAAAGTAACTATAAATCATTGTGAATTTCTATCACAATGGTGATAGTTTTCTAGAACTCAAATAACAAACACAGAGTGAGTAATAGCTTCTTTATTACTACAGTTTTCCTAGCAGAGATGGTTTGGCCCCTTTGTTCATAATCCAGTGGCTGCCTTCTCAACAGCACAAGGTCAAAATAATAAATCCATAATCTTCCTGTATTTTGTTTTCTCATATTTATTTAGCCCTCAAAGAGAATAGGGTAACATGATGCTGTAGGGAAACTTCATCTTTTCCTTAGCAATATTTCAGCATCTGTCCAGCAGATCCTAATTAGCAAGGAAAAAGCACTACTAGTACAGAAGTGTAAATGTGAAGTTTGAAATCTACAAACAACTTCCCTTCCACACAAGAATTATATAAACTGAACAGATCCTAAACTTTACCTAAATTAAAAAATACATTGGCACTATGGCTGGCTTTATAAACCAACCTAGTGAAGATCCTCTATTACTGGCAAGATTTTTTTGATACAGCATTATACCAACTGCCCACACAAATAAGCCTTATCAAACAAAAACTTTTTTCACTAGAACATACAATCCATGCAGCCACCTAAGGCAATATAAATTGGAGCTGCCAGGCTTCTACCCATCACCTCTGCTCTCTTACCTATTCCCTCAAACAGTCACATAGTAAGGCAGCACAATGTACTAGCCAAAAGTCATTACTGGTGGTTTTTTTTGTTTTGTTTTGTTTTGTACCAAATGACAGTAACCCTTATTTTTACCAACACAGTGCAGACCATCAACACAGAACCAGGCTTTTCAGGCTCCAACAGAAGTGAGTAGCAAATCTCACGGGAGCAGATTACAGCAGGACACCAACTGACCCCAAACCCTGTTATAAGTCACTACCCTGAAGAGCTGAAAAAACAGGATGCATGTTTGTACTTCAGTCATTCCAGTTCAGAGCATGTATTAGCACAAGCCTACCATTATCAGAGACCTTTTAAGTTTTGGAGAGACAGCTATAGTCATTAGAAGTAAGAATTTCTTGCTTTCCTAACCAGTACTGCTACCCTAGCAAGATTTAAAAATGGAAACTCAGCCAAACCAGAAAAGAGGTTTTAGTCCGAATTGCCCTTGTCCTTCTTTGTCAGTATGCAAGTCATTTGTATATCACAGTTAAGAGCAGAACCTAACTAATCAAAACTACTGCAAGGTTAACAGCATACAAGTAAACAAGACTGATTTTTAACTGATGCACGAGATGCACTTTGTTTCCATGTAAGTAGAACTTAATTTGAAACATATGTTATTATCAACAATATTATTGTGCAAGATAATTGGTAATAGTACCAGTATTGCCTATAGTGACATTGGCAACAATGATACTGGACAGAAAGGTGGCTGGGGACAGCAGACATGGATTTACCAATGCCAAAATGTACTCACTAATTCAAGGTGTGACTGGTTGTGTGGATAAGGGGATAATAGTTGATGCTGTATACCTTGATTTTAGCAATGTCTTTGACACGGTCTCTCATACAAAATTGAAAGATAGGACCGGCTAAGTAAGACTACAAGGGTATGGAAAACTGGCTGGACTACCAAAGAACAGTGATCAGTTGTACAAAATCCAAGAGGTGGCTCATTACTAATCAAATGCCCCAGGGACTGATCTGTTGAATAACTTATTTTTATTAACGATCCAGGTGACAGGATAGAGTACTCTGAGCAAGTTTGCAAATGATAAAAGATTGTGAAGAAAGCTCCCAGACATTGAGAAGCAGCTCAGTAGGCTAAAAAAATGGGCTGAAAGAAATCTGGCGAAGTTCAGTGGAGGCAAAATGCAAGTCCTGCATCTTGCTCGGTTTGAAACATGCCTGAGCAAGTCAGGTGGGGAGCTGACTGGCTAAAAGGCAATCTGGCAGACAGTGCAGCCTTGTAGCAAAGGAGGCCAACTGCACACTGGATCATATCAGCTTGAACGGAGCCATCACAGCAAGCAAAGGAATTCTTTATTTGGCACTTGTGAGGTTGCACACGAGTACTGTGTCCAGTTTTGGGATCCTTCAATCAAGACAGACATTGAAACACTGGAGTGAACCCACCTGAGGGCTTCCAAGGCAGGAAGAGGGCTGAGGAGAAACTGAGAGAACTGTGTTTGCTTAGCTTTCAGAGAAAGGATCTCAATGGAGATCTTATCACTGTCTACAATTAACTGACAGGAGGGTACAGAGTAGATGGAGACAGGTTCCACAGAGTGAGAGAAAGGCAGTGGGCACAAGGTAGAACAGAGGAAGTTCTGACTGGATGCTTGTCTGGACAAGGCTTTAAGTGACCTGATCTAATTGGACCTGCCTTGAATCACACAGCTAGTCAACCCACTATTGAATAAAAGAACACAATGGGAGAATATGAATAGCTCTGAAAAACTCAGATATAATTCAAAGAAGCTAGCAAACAAAGGAGAGATACAAGCAGAAAATCCGTACCAACTGATTCTGGCTACCTACCTGCATCCTTTAAGAACTGTAAAGTAGATTTTAATGAAATATCTTGTTCACAGTCACTTTGGTTTTTATTTTGTTTGTGGTGTATTTACAGAAATGGTTGCCCTTGCCTTCACAGGACATATGCCTACCCTTCAGGAACAATCATTCATAATCAGGCAGAGGAGAGGTCCCCTCACTAAAAACAAATAAACACCACCATCCCCAACACCATCTCCTGCAACCCAAGAACCTCCAATACTCTGCTGAAGTAGGTTTTTTTTGATAGCACAGTATTAAAGCTCTTCTCTGCAAGCCATGGGAAATTTTACTTCACTATTTTCCAGAGGAACAGAAAGTGAAATAAATTACATTTTACTGCAATGAAAAAAAGCATTGAGTAAGTTGAGATAAGATGAATTAATATCATCCCTGAAGCTATGAAAGAGCCAGAGGAAGGTGTATTTACCTTGCTGGAGATAGTAAATCACAAGATTCAGTCTTGCCTCAGGAATAACATCAACCAGAGGAGGTAGGACCTGCAAAGCCCCTTCTCCTCCTCGGAAAACCACCTGCAGAGAAAAGGAGTATATTGATAACCATGTATCAGAATCTTTCCTATAGTAAGTTAATTCAAGGAAATTAATCCTTAAATTTCTATATAAACAGGAGGAAAAGGCAGTGGCTCTGGCATTAGCATAATTACTGCTTTAATATAGCTATGGAATTATACAGTATGGCAATCTTTATTCTGAAGAATGCAAGTATTTAATCCATACATAAAGATCAACTTATTTCAGCTTTTCGCAGCTCAAAAGAGTGACACATTATATATCAAAGATTTTAAAGAAAGGAAGTGAAGTGTGTCTGAGCGAAGGGAACACATACAAAACTACAAACTGCTTATGATGTTTTCATATAAAAAAAATAGGCTAATGATTGTTCATTTATTTAGAATGACACAGGATCCTAAAATGATCAGGAACAGTCAATTATACTCCAGTTTCACATGACCATTCCTCCAACAAAATCTAATGTACTTTAATTCAATAAAGCACTGGTAAAAATACCAACATACAAAATAAACAATGCTAACTTACAAAAGTCCAGTTTGAAAGCAGTTTTAACTCTTGGGGAAAGAAGTGTTAGCCTGGGATGACTGCTCTTGAAAAATGACAAAGCAAGCAACTGCCCATCATTAAATATGAGCAATCTACAGTTACCAGTTGTTCAGCAAAATAATAATACCATTGAAGGGAAAATTGACCATTAGTTACTCTTAGGGACTCTTTTACTGCAGAACACACTACATTTTGGTTTTATGAGCATCTTTTTTCCTAGAACTCTTTTCTTAGTACTTTTTGGATGAAAGCCATTTTTATGAGCTATCTTTATTCCACTTAAATTGTTCTGGTGCTAGATAGAGTCCAGGGTCATCCTGACTTGTTTCTACAGTGTCTTTATTGAGTGGGCTGCACAAAACATCTTGCAAAGGTATTCTTACACGACATACATTATTTTAATATGCCTTCATGGCTAAAAGCAACAGTATGATTATTTTCTTGACACAGTCTCAAACTGTCAGGGAAAAATTCCAGGAAAAAAAAAAAATACACTTGATGGCACATTCACTATACCGGTCGGATTCCTGGAATGGGACTTACATGGCAGCAGAGACTCAATTAAGCCTACAATTTTTCAAAATATACCATTTTCTGAATCATCATGAAAAGCTCTACAAATGAATGCAGTTCATATTAAATCCCAGAAATGCATTACTTACCAGATTGTGCTTAATGAGTTCCTTGCCAAACTCAAAAGATGATGAGGCACTGTCTGTCAAGTTCTTGAGCTCTGCCTAGAACGACATACATTCCAAAATTTTAACATAAAACCAAAAAAGCACAGAAGCCTAAGTGGAGCTTCAAATGAGCTTCAAAGCTGCCAGCAAGACATCTCCATTGGTGCTGGATGACTAGAAGATTTTGCCTTTCCACTTCTACCTAATTATTTTAGCAATTGGGTAATACATATAAACACAAGATCAAAAGGATACTGGGAAAATGGTTAGACTACTGTGCACATATGTGGACAAAGGGGTAAATACCAGGGAAACTGAAATAGGTGACATTCCTAAAAGGGCAGTGAAAAGGTAAAGGCGATTATCAACATTACTGATTAAGACAGATAGAAAGGAAAAGAAACATGTATGGAATCTTAAACTAAAATAAAGGTGAGTTGAAGGACTGTCCAACAGATACCTCTGCAGCCTTCCCATTGTAAAGTCGGAAATGGTTACAAGCCTTAAGGTTAAGAGCAATGGTGCTGTCAGGAACTTGCTGAAGATAAACAGCTAGCACTTCCTGTGATACATCATAGTAATCCAGTTTGTAATAGCACAGGGCCACATATACATTCAGAGCCAGGTATTCCCTGTAGGAAAGAGGATTAAAGAGAACCCATAAATCCCACCAGATAGTTTAACATTTCCCACTACAGTGCATTAAAATCAGTAAATAAAAAGAAAGCTCTCACATCTATCCCTATTTGACAAACACATCAAAACTGGTGTTTCTGAGAAATGCTTAGAGCTTCTCTAGTTTGTTTGCTAAGACAGATTCACAGTATGTTTTTCCAAGGCAGGTACCGCAGCTTTTAAGAATTAACAACCAAACTGTTGGTTTGCAAATCTGGGAAATGGTGGCAACATCACACCAAGGAAAAGTGCAGAACATGAGCACTGTAATTGGCCTGGCAGAACATGATTTTCTGAGCAATACACTCAAAGACATTTATATATAAATATAAAGACAATATATAAATAAAAGTTTGTACTGAGTACAATTATTTCAAAAAGTCCTTGTCATTACAAGCAGTCAAGCCAGAAGAACTAGACACAGAAAGGACAAGCATTTGTGAAAACTCTGAGTAAACGGATAATAGTTATGAATGTTACTCATTTAGCTTTGAGTGATTGTTTCTGCAGGACTTGGAGGTTAAAATCTCTTCCCCGAGCATTACCTGATGTATGCATTATGATGGACTTCTTGGAAACATTCAAGAGGAGATAGAACCAAAAGATAGCTGTATTCTGGGACAGAAGTGTCTATTTTATTAAAAATACTTCCAGTCACTAAGAATTCAGTTTGTTCCTTGTTAAATTCTGAACTAAAAATTTGCAGAACATGACAGAAAAACCCATCAACAAGTGTCATAGAGGATAAACAGAAAAGGAAAGAATTTCAGACTTAAAGGAATTCAAGGAACTCTACATAAAACCCAAGAACTGAACCCTTCTTAGAAAGGCTAAGAGATGAAGAAGGAGACAATAATTCAAGCAAGGCCACAAGACTGGCCATCAGAGGGGAAAAATAAAAAGACAAAGCAGGTAAATAACCATATATAATTTCAGAAGAAACAAGTAACAAAATAAAAAAGATATCAGAATGAATTAACCAACAATTTCACTAAAAGAAAACAACAGAGAGTAGACTTCTTCTTAAACATAGGGTTTTCAGTAATACTTTGAACGAGCAAAATTGAGGAACTGCAACTGGTGCATATTCTGTGATGGGAAAGGGACATAGTAGTTGTAGAAAACGCCTACTTTCAGAAACCAAGCAACTATTTGGAATTTAAATACCACCAATAACACAGATGCTCCAATAGGGTTTAGAGATGCGCACCGATTATCCAGCAGAATGCGCTTGTAGATATCAATAGCTTCTTGGTAGTGGGACCGCATGTAGTGGATAGATGCCAGGCTAAGCTGGTCTTCTGTAACATCTTGCAGATTCTGGTGAGAGCTCATCAGTTTCTTTTCATCACTGAACTAAAAAGAGTGTGACACATTCTCAGAAGAGCTCAGCAGGAAAAACATTTTAATTAACCAGGTTAGTTATGTCCTTGCTGGTAAGCAGCAGGATTAATATTAAACATCTGGAAAACCTCTGTTACTTTAAAGTTAATTTGACCAGTGGAGAAAGACAAACATTAAAGAGGCAGATGAGTTCAGACTGGATAAATGTTAGGCTAAAACTAAGCACACATTTTCCTTTAAGGTGTGATTTAGATATAATTACATGTCATGTGCTTTGATGGATAAGAGGGAAAGAGCTGAACTAATTATTTCACAAACAGAATTTTGCAACAAAAAATTTCACTGTAATTATTCAAGCCAGCAAAAATTTTGCTGTTTGTAGATCCAAATCTAACGTCCCATGGATAACAGAAAAACATAAGACTTGCAAATCCACAAGCCCTAATTTTCACAAGTCTTTACAGCACTAACAAATTCACTTTCACCAGCCTCCAGTTTCCAGTTTAAGTAAATTATTTTTTAAAAGCATTGCTGGATAGCACATAAAACACACACAGAGAAGCTAAAAAAAAGGAAAAGAGTTAAACATACACATTATATTTGTATTACAGTAGTGAAGTTGAGACTATTTACCTAATCAGTCTACTCAAATCTCTTATTCCACTGCTTCCCTTTGCTGGTTTTCCTGATTCAACAGTAATTATGAATTTCTCTTAGACACAAATCCTTATATTATGTATTTGTTTTTCCACCTATCTGCTAGTCACAAAATGATACTCAAGTTAAAAAGCAAGATAAGTTGCTTAACAGAACTAAAGGCAATGGGCTTCATAGTTTTAGTAAAACCCTTTATTTCCAGTGACTAACTAGATAAAGAGAAGTTGAGTAATTCCTAGTTCATCACAGACATCTTAAGTGCCAATGCCACTGTAAAAATGGTTTAAGATTTCTCTCTTAAAACTAACATATGTTTAAGCAAAGAGAATCTGACATCAAAGCTGACATTCAGGATTCATACTTCCTTTTAAGTCAGTGTCTTTAGTAGCAGAATACTTGTCAAGTCTTCTGTACTGGATGGTACAAAACCTAATGTAAGAGAAGATAGCTATGTGTGGTAAATGAAGTAAGCACTTAATTGTTGTTGAAATTAAAGTAAATTTCATGCTATTAACAATATGACTTCCTGGATACTGAACTACTTAAGAGAATCAGTAATAGCACATAAACCATTTTGGTCAAATTGCTAAGTGTAAGAGAGCTGCAAGTTAGGAAAACTTGGTACATTAGGAAAAAAAAGGTAAAATAGTGGCTTCTACATTTCTGATTGTATTATGTAAGTTTCATGTTCCTTGTGACCAAAAATACCATTACATTCCTATTGTATGACCTATGTAAAGTGTATTGGTAAGACTTTCCTTAGAAACATGTTGAGGGCATCTATTCTGAGATCATGTTTTCACACTTGCTTTCTCCTCCACATTTTTATACAGTAGGGTGGTTACGAAAAACGTTTGTTCTTCTGCCACCACAGGCATTTTAATTATTCTGCCAGGTCGCCAGCATAAATTACACATTACCAAATTGAAAAGAAAGAAAACAAACAAAGCAGGAGTGAAGAAAAGACATCATACCTTATGTGCCAGGTGAAAGAGTAAACGGTTCTGGAGACCACTCTTAGGTGCTGAAAGGGAAATTCAATAAGTATTAGTGTAATGAACTACTCAGGATATGCCTTTATATTTTTAACTCTCTTACTCAATAGACATGAATGCATCCATATTATTTCATTAACTAGCCCAAGTACAGTTCTTCACTGAGAGCTCTTTACAGGACATGCCTCAGGGGAGGTTCTACCAGATTTAGAGTGGTTTAGAGGTCTTCCTCATTTCTATCTTCATTCCTTGACTATTTCTTTTGAAATCCCTGTTGAAAATAATTTTTCATTGGCCTCTACCTTCCATAACCCTTAAAACTTCTATGAATTGCATTATAATTTCCCTGCAGTGATTTACGGGTAATTCTCTGGGATTTTTTTGGTGACACACAAGCATAGCACCGTTTCAAAATAAAAAGCAGCAATAGATAAACTCACAGCTCCTTCTATGATGGGTCACATTTAAAGTAAGTTGTGATTTATAATTCCAGGAACCTTGTCAACTTCTAGTGTATTGAAAAGCTCAGTACTTGCTACCGTTTTGTTAGGCATGCACATTACATTATACTTCTAATATTTCTTCTGTCCTTAGGAACGAAAGGCACACGAAAGAATTCTATGGCCAGAGCAGATAAGATTCAAACTAAGATATGGCAAGAGATTTAAGGGGGATATCTTCTTACTAGAACCAGTAAAGTTAATGAAATTTCTTGCTCTAGCAGGATTAGGAATTCCATTGAACTCACTCCATCTGACACAAATTGTTAACTGCAGAGTTTTAAGTCACTAGAGCCTTTTGCTTCACCAAGAGCGACAAATGTCCTTATCAAACAGAGCTATTCATTTCTTTTGCAAGCAATCTTCCAAAAAGCCTTCCCTTGTTTCCTGTACTTTTCCTAGCCTAATGAGCACTCTCATTCTTCCTCAGACCAACCAGCTGGCAAACCATGTTCCACAGAAGGGGTGTACATGGAATCTTTACAAAAAGCAGAATTACTTACTGTGTTTATAAGGCCACAAAAGTGCAGAGTTAGCACAGCAATAGCCTGTAACACAAGGCTGTAATTCTTCCGACGTCCTAAACCATGAAAGAGGGCTCAAACCACCAATCCCTCTTCCCCACCACCCCCTGAAGATGGAATTTATTTTTTTAAGCAGTTTAGGGAGAGATTTCCAGATTTTTTACTCTTCCTCCACATAGAAAGTAAACTTCATAACACAGCGGACAGCGCCAAAACCCAGGCCATTCAGATCAGACTGGCAGTGCAAGGCTGCGCAGCTACTTCCAATAAGTACAGCAACTATTTCTTCCTTTTTTTCCTTAGTAAGCTTTGTTATTTAACCATGTTCCTAGAAACATGAGGACAGTGAATTGTATCTTTAAAGAATTGCTAGAACAGAAGTTCAAAACACAAAGGTGGTATAAGAGTACTCACAAAACCACAACATCTTGAAAGATACTTCTAACAGAGCATCAAGCTGTTAAGAAGCTAAATGGTCTTCAGTCTAGGATATATGTGGGAATTCTCATTAGCCTAATTATTAAGGAACAGAAAGTTCTTCTGATCTACAATAAATATTGTATAGGCAGCTGTAGTAGTATAACTGACATGATACTACGGTTATTTCATCCACTGAGAGAGAAAGTGAGAGTACCTTAATTTAAATGCATGCTCTTCACTCTACATGTTCCCCAGCATTGATTGATAGGTTTTAATATCAAAGTTTAGAAGGGTTGCACATGGGCCCCACATGTGCTTTTGTGAGAAACTTTGACTACAACCATCCTTCACAATTCAAAACATTTGGTCATCAAAGACTCCAAAAATACAAGCAGGACAGATTGTGGGATTTATACTGAAAATAACATATTGTATAATCACAGTACTATGGGTAAAGACACCAATGTTCCTTTTTTGAGCAGGTTTTCCTTTCTTTTTTTCCCTTTTTGAGTGTGTTTTAGCATTAATTTCACTGTGAAAATTGCAACTTGCAAGCAATACTGTCAAGAACCTAAACCAAGGAATTCTTGTTTCACTGGTCAACCAGCGAGTGCAGGCTGCCCTTGCAAACCTGGCATCTGATCTGACATCAAAATTATTATTTACTTCTTGGCAAAAGCTGGAGGGTTAGCCCACATTATTTAACACCTAAAAACAGGCAGAAGATGAAATCTGAGTTTTGATGGTGTGCACGGATATATGGAGGGTGGAAAAATGTACTGCTTCCTAAGATATTATATGATACTAGCTATCAGATATTCTTTAAAATAAGCTGCTTAAAACCCCATACAAATATAACCCTGTCGATATAGTAAGCACAAATATGGAAACATTCAATATCAACAGTTTCTTTTCTCTTGGTGCCAAATGCATTCTTTGAGGAAGACAAGGAAACATATGAACAAGGTCAGATTAGTTTTCAGAAAGAATGGGGTTATGAATATTGGATAAAGATGTTGTCAATCACTGGAGCAGGAAGTGATACAACTGCCTCATCAGAGATAATGATTTTTAAGGGACATTTAAGGGACACTAGGGTTGTTCTTTTACTATTCTCTGCTGCTACTGAATTTCATTGTCAGGGATCTATTAATGCTACAACGAAACACAATCTTCTTTTCCTGTTCTACTTTTTCAAGACAATGACTACTTTTTTTTTTTTTTTTTAAATCAGCACTAAGCAATCTTGGAATCATAGTGAACATGATGACAATGCTGCACGGCAACAAACTGGACCCTGCTCCAGGTCTAGGATTGGCCTTGTACTCAAGCACTGAAGTAGCTGGATAGGATACATCTCTTTCCACCTACAAAATGCACTGATATTCCTTTGCTACAATTTTTGTCATGATCAGTGCTGTTTTTCCAAGCACTAAACTCATAGCTGTCATGGATCTTAAAAGTGCTCTGAATATTTTTATGTGCTGACACTGACAGGCACCTAGTGAAGTATTTGTTAAAATATAATAAGCAGCTACAGTAAGAATGAAGACAGTTGTCTTCACTAATTATTCAACAAAAAGTCAAACTCACTAGAAATGGCAGCTCAGACTCTTGGTGAGTTCCACATTGCTGTCTCAGGCAGTAAAAAGATGAGGAAATAGAGTCATGGGCAATCTGCCATTTGTGCCCTCTCGTAAGAGTGCAAGGCATGGTCATGCATCCAGCATTAACAAATCCCATCTAGCACATAATGCATATGCTATAGCAGCCCTTCACACATCGACAGGCATAGAACACACCTTAAACACACATAGCAGGAGCTGGTAGGAGTGGAGCAGGGCTGAAAAAGCTCCATCCTGACAGCAGAAAATATGACCAGAGGAAACATTATTCTCCTTGTCCCTGAGAAACAACACGCTGCTCACCTGAACACAGTAGCTGAATGAAGCCTTCTGTGCCTCAAAACCAAAGTTTCACTAGTGGAGGGGAAAATGAAAGGGAATGGGAAAAACGTTCAAAAAAACACCAAGGTCCAGCAGTGAAGTTTACACTTACACGCACTTGAATAGCTCAACTGTTCAGAATTTTCTTGAATGAAATTTACAGAGGATATTTACTGAAAAGTTCCCATTCCCACAAAACTTAAATGACAGTTCAGCTATGTTCAGTTACTTGCAATACACACACATTTCATTTCAGTCACACTAAGAACAATAAATTAAAGATCATCAAATTAATTATTCCTGGGCTGTAGCTTCCACTATACTTTAAAAAACAAAACAAGAAAATAAGGTTAGTAGCTTTTAGAGTTTAAACATGTGGTATTTTCACTTGTGCACTTTCAAAGTTCCATATATGAAATTGCTGGTTTGAAACCGCAGCTAAAATGCACCAAAAGTAACTACTGTTCTCGAGAAATACAGTAAAGCAACAGGCAGATAATCTTTTATGCAGGTGAACATGCAATCGTAAGGAAAAAAAAAACAAAAAACCAGTAACTGTTCCATGCCTGCTTGTAACTCCACATTTTCACTGGTGACAACTATTTCACACCTGACAAACATTACTTCATGAATAAGCAAAGCTGGTTTGGAAAATGTCATTGTTGTTACTAACCCATCTCTGTTCTGCTTTTGTACAATATTGCTCCTTTCAGTATAGGCTGTAAAATGAGTTCTCTGTTCAGTTAAACCACATTCAGGTCTGACACATGCAGAGATGTGAAGAAGAAAAGTAATTACAAAGCTTTTCCCATCAAAAATTGGAAGGGATGGAAAAAACCCCCAGCTTTAATGAATGGTTCAGCAATACAACCCTGTCTGTGCACGAATCTTAAATTTAATTCTAAGATTCCATTTATCCTAAAAAGACTGTTTTTCATAACAGACTTAACTGCAGCCCCACTTATGTGCACATTTTGTGGTTTAAAAGAACAATTTTAGTTCCTAGGTTTTAGTTCTTCATTTCTTTCTTAATGCAAGCCAACAGCTTCTGAGAGCACTACACAGGCTTCTAAACACTCGGACCAGTTGCCAGGATCACAGTCCACGTGTGCCAGGCTGAGTTTCTGTTCTTTGCTCTTTGCAAGGCACAGGAACTGTGAATGCAACATAAGAGGATGATTTTTTATAATGAAAAAAATTGTTATTATTATATATTAAACCAAGATCAATACTTTAAACCTCATTCTCTCAAGACAAGATTGGCTACCCACAGCACAGAAAACATGTTCAGCCAATGTATGAGAACACAGATGCAAAAGGTGCAAACAAAACACCACTTGGCAGCTTCACTATGGGATGACTACAAAACAACAGTAGCTGACTTGGAAGTAACTCTACTTTCACCTCAGAACCAGGAACATTAGTAACTGCAATGTAAGTGGACAACAGGGAAAAAGGAGAAGCCAGAAATATCTGAAAGGAATTTGGAAGAAAGCCCAGAGGAGGTAAAACACGACTGTAATGAAAAACCTTCAAGGAGGGATTTTTCTTTATTGCCTTTTTGCTCTACTTCTTAGGTTATATTTGCAGTAATTCTTTTTTATATGACTTTTGATATTCAGATTTCTTCTTTCCTGAGAAAATCATAGAATCACAGAATGACTTAGGTTGGAAGGAACCTTAAAGATATCTAATTCCAACCCCCCTGCTGTAGACATGAACACTAGACCAGGTTGCTCAAGGCCCTGTTCAGCCTGGCTTTGAACACTTCCAGAGATGTAACTTCTCTGGGCAACCCCTCACCACTCTCACAGTAAAGAATTTCTTCCTTGTATCTAATCTAAACCTACAGTCTTTCAGTTAAAAGCCATTCCTCCTTGTTCTATCACTATATGCCTATGTTAATGGTCCCTGTTGAGCTCTCTTGTAAGTGTTGTCTAGGTAGTGGAAGGCCTCAATGAGGTCTCCCTGAAGCCTTCTGTTCTCCAGGTTGAAAAATCCAAATCTCTTTGCCTTTCCTTATAGGTGCTCCACCCCTTTCATCATCTTGGTGGCCTCCTCTGGACTCGCTCCAACAGGTTCATGTCCTTCCTATGCTGGGGACCGCAGAGCTGGATTCACCACTCCAGATGGGGTCTCACCAGTGCAGAAGAGAGCAGAGGGACAGAATCCTCTCCCTCACCCTACTGTCCAGCTGCTTTGGATGCAGTCCAGGATACAACTGGCTTTCAGGGTTGTGAATTCACATTGCTGGGTCATGTCCAGCCTCTTGTCCACCTGCACTCCCAAGTCCTTCTTGACGGGGCTGCTCTCAACCTGTGCATCCCCAGCCTGTGCTGATACCTGGGGTTGCCCCAACCCAGGTGCAGCACCTTGCACTTGGTCTTGTCGAACTTCTTGAGGTTCTCACAGATCCTCCTCTCAAGCATGTCCAGATCGCTACGAAGGGCATCCCATCCTTCAAGTGGGTGAATCCCACTACACAGCTTGGTGCTATCCGCAAACTTCCTGAGGGTGCACTTGATTCCTTTGTCTGTGTCATTAATGAAGAGATTAGATAACATGGGTCCTAATATGGACCCGAGGGACGCCACTGGTCACTGATGCCCATTGGGACTCTGAGCTGTTGACCACTACCCTCTGGATGCAACTGTCCAAGCAATTCCTAATCCACCAAACAGTCTACCCATCAAATCCATATCTATAGAATTCAGAGAGAAGAATGTTGTGGGGAACCGTGTCAAAAGCTTTACCGAAGTCCAGATAAATGACATCTGTAGCCCTTCCCTTGCCCACTGAAGGAGTCACTCCATCATAGAAAGCCACAAGGTTGGTCAGGCGGGACTTGCCCTTGGTGAAGCCATGCTGGCTGTCCTGAAACACCCCCCATCCTCTCTATACCATTACGTTTATATTAAGTAACAACAAGTTAAGAGATCAATTCACATCTATTATAAAACAAAGATAAAACCTTGCTCCACAAGAGATTGTTTACTATATGTCTTGTAAGAATACATTAATTACCTCATGGCTTTTAATGATATTTTCCTAATTTTTAAGTATCCTGCATATTTTTCCTCATTAATGGAATAATGGTTAACAATAATTTCCTTAAGCAACAGCTACAGTCCATGGCAAGAAGGAACTTAATTTGATTTCTAGATATTTACAAGTTTGTGTGGAAAACCTATTCCAGAAAGCTAGCTGATATTTATGTTCCCTTTCATAGAGACATTCAGTCACTGTAGAAATTTAGAATTATAGCTGAAACTAAATTAGTTCTCCTTAATTTCTTTTAGCACTATGCTACTTTCAGGAGCTTAGCAAAAGTGCAGCAATAAACAGCATGCACTATGCAAGAATTTAGCCAAAATAATCCCAAAATAGCAATGGTAAGCAGCCTAACATTAAAACTACCTATCATTTTTCTGTGGTATTCAAGGCAGTATTGGATAAATGGTGTTCTTCTAAAGAATTTATCTGTTCAAAGGAAGTACTTTGCTTCTTCAAGATCTTTTCAAAACCATGGAAGAGACAACAAGATGATATGGCCTCAGCTGTCAATATTATATTGCCAACAGCCATCACTGATGCAATCCTAAGTTGTTAAAAAAAACCTAAAAGAGGATCTGACTTAAGCAAAAATAAAAAGGTTTAAACTCAATATAGGAAAGACTGAAAGGGGAATATACCACACTTGGAAGCTTTCAGTGGAGAACGGACAACTGTTACAAATCTACAGCTGTGACTGCTTCCCCACTAAGCTTAAGTAGCCAGAAATTGCCAGTATTACAGTACTCACAAGAAAGGTTTAACACCGCATCATAAAAACTGGCATGCTGTCCTTCTTAAACAATTACATAAAATCAGGAACTGATGAGGAACTGAACTAATGTGACCACTCAGTTATTTTCTGTTCCCTCCCTCAGCTACACTCCCTCCCACTCTTGCTTTCTTAATATTTCTACCCTTGCCTCCAGCACCCAAGTACCACTAACTGCACCCACTACTCTGCCACTCACCATACTACTGTTAACTGATCTGAAGGGGCATGACAAACATTAACCTTCCCTCACCTCCAGCTCACAGTTAATAAATGTGCATGCCCAGCTGTGTATATGTCATCTCTAGAATGGATTACTGTAATTCACAACATGTGAAGCTGATGACAATGGCTCCAACTGGTACAGGATGCAGCTGCTTGCTCCCTCCATGGTTTAGGTCACAGTGACACCTCAAGCTCTATTGCCCGTTTATTTTTAGATTCACTTGAAGTCCTAGATTGCAATCTCCAAAGCTCAAATTTGTGGTACATTAAAGATTAAATTATTTCTGAATATTAGAAATTTACACACCTCTTTAACAATACAAATCATAAAGCTCTGCATGAGATTTTTTATAATTGAAAACAAAAAGACATTTCCAGTTGTAGGATTCAAGCTCAGCATGATCTTTCTGAGGATTTTAAAGGGATATGAGAACCTAATTATTTTTAAAAAATGCTACAAAGCTGTCCTTTTGGAAGGCACTCCTTCATATCAGAAGAAAGTACACAATTCTTTTCTTCCTACCCTATTTTCAGCCCAAGACAAGAAGACTATGAAAGAAAGGAGAAAACCCATCCTTCAATAAGAGTTTTATCCTAGGAAGGCAAGAGTCAGAAGTTGACTGAGATATCACTACTATTAATTCTACTTAAAAAGCTCTGAGATACTACGATTATAGAAAACAATATAAATCACTAAGATACATAAAAAGTGATGGGCAACAAAATAAAACTACAGAAACATTTTTAGGCAGTAAAAATTGCCTTGGAATCTAATTTCCATTCCTCCTCTTTAAATGATCCATGCATGTTCAGAATAAAGTAGAACTGTAATAATGTGACTATTGAACTTCATCCCTTGAAGAATCAGATACCTAACATCTGACTTATGAGGCAATGAGACCACCTACTAAGTCATTCAAGCCATGTAAACAGAACTCCTGTCTTCATCAGGGAGCATGTTGAATTCTCTCAAATGCTTATTTTTTTATAATTTCACTGGCCTAATTTGCTTCATCTGCGCTGGCTCAGAGACATGGAGTCAGTCAAAAGAAAAGTAACCTTTTGTTGCTGGTTGGCATATGCTGGGTTTTGTATCTAGAAATTAATAAGAGAAATTATTTTCCAGATGCTTCTTTCAGTTCCAGCTGCTCCACATGCCCAAGGTATTTTTAGGAAGGAAATTGCATCATAATTCTCCTGTTAAATGAAAGTTGAAATTAACTAACCCTCAAACAAAACCCCAACCCCAGAAAACTTTGCTCAAAAGTATCCTTTATTGCATACTTCCGCTGGAAATGACTTTAAGCTTTCAAACCAATAAGCAGTCTTTTCCAGCAGAGCGATACATCTCACCTTTCAAAGCCGCTTGCTCTGCTTGCGTGTACATCCCCAGAAAGAAGTATGTACAGGCAAGGTTCACCCAAACATCCGGATTGCAAGTTGGTTGCTTGGTTAAGGCCTCATATTCCTGTAACAGAAGAAGAATTGATTTTTAAAAAATGCGTTAGAGCACATACTTGTATTAAATATCATTCTTTCTTCCACGATTTTACAATGTATCATTAAATTAATGAGATTAAACAATTTATTCTGAAGCTCATCACAGTCCTTACAAAAAAACGATTATGTTTTAACCTATGTCCCTACTTTTTTGTTTACAGCAATATAACAGACCACAGGGACAAGCAGTGCCATAAATCGTCACGTATAAGTACGACTTCTGTCAATATTGAAGTTACAGAGATATAAAACATATTTATACTGTAAATATATTATTATGAAAATATTATTTGCATAGATAAGCCACAATATATGTAAGTTATAAAGGCATCAACATAACCAACTCTGTTGCTTTCCTAAGTTCTCCTCCAGTCAAAGCGTGGGAGCCATAAACACGAAGGAAATCTCTTTGTGAATACTTACTGGAGCAAGTATTAAATGTGTTTTTGTAAACCTGTAGGTAGTGTCTTAGTGTATATTAAACTCGTGGAAGTGTGTTTTAAGTCTGAGGTTATGCAATACAATAACATCAAGTTCACAAAGAAAAATTTTTTGTACTATTAATAACGAAAATAAATATTTTGAAACAGTGTTTAATTTTATCACATCTTTTTTTAGTTCCTATTTTTGTGTATGTTTTATGATTACATATTAGTACAGTGGTACATGCATATAATTTATAAGTGTATAGATGTGTGTATACACATTGGGGGTGTGTACTCGACAATTTTTTACTGATAGGAATACAGCAAAAATTGTTTGGAGACCACTGCATTAAAATACAAGCCTGTAAGTCGGTATTGGGCAAATTCAAGATTTCCTTACAGACAAAGATTAGTAATTTGTAGTAAATATTAATAACCTGTTCCTAACTTTACCATTTCCCATTTTAAGATTTACAGCCAACAGCTATAGAAAGGCATTAGATACTGTATTCTGGTATTTCTTACACAGCTACATTCATTACATATCCTTTAATTCGGCCACATAAACTGCTTCATTTCTTGCTACTTGTGAAACAGAAAAAACTTAACACATCAATCTTTCAATCTACTTTTTTTAAACAAAAAAAAAACTTTGCAGCCACTAAACAATTATATTACCGAGGATAAACTTCTTTTCTCAGAGTAACAACAGCTACTAAAAACAGGGAGATCTCTCAATGCCATTTTTTTTCCTGTGTCACATTTCTGATAAATTACTAGGAAGGACCATCCCAATGGAAGTGCCTACTGCTGGTGCTCCTGCTCTTCATCCAACCATGGAGACAGGCAGCACAAGGCAAAGCAGGCAGGGTCACGCAAGGTTCTCACAAGACCTGCTGAAGGAATGTCATCCATGTACTCCAGATCACCACAAGCAGCTCATCCCTCCCAGCAAAACAACCTTTTGCTGACTCTGTACTTGGTCTCCAAACGTATGAACTGGAAGTCCCCTCTACCTAGGGAGAGTTTAAGAGATTGAGCCACTGCAGGTGGGAGACTTCTTACCTCTGGGGAGAAGGACAGTTATATATAACTACAGCACAAGAAAAAATAAACCATGCCCAAAGGACAGCAAATCCCAAGAACAGAAATACGCTGACAACAATAAAGTTTAGAGTTTGCAAGCATAAAGAATTATTTTTTTGTTGCCAAGTAAAAGTAAACCGTACTACCAAACAGAGAAGATACTGGTAAGGAGCACCCTTAGAAGCCAGCTCACTCTTGCTAGTACTTCAGGGACTAGCTGTCCAACAATATTTACAATAAATAAATATAAATATAATACATATAATAATAATAATGATTAATATTTTAAAAAAGAAAACATTTACATAGAGGCCAACCTTTCCTACTGAGGCCAGTTTACATAGGACTGCCACAGAGCTCTGAGAGATAGGCCACTGCTGTTTATTGGGACCATCTGGAATCTTTCAAAATTCGTTCAGATTAAATGCACCCAAAGGTCTCTTTCGGCTAGGGCTTCAAGCAGATTAATTAGAAAAGACAAAGTGCATAAACACAAGTCATGTTCTGGCTTGGCCATTCAAAGCAAGCAATACATAAAGAGTGTTCTAGCAGAACCAACGTGAATCTATGGAAACACAAAAAATAAAAATTAGGGCTATTAGTGCTCCTTATCCTGTAGTTCTGGGCCATGTGCCCAGACTATGTGCTGTTGCCTCTTTCCTCACTGAAAGCCATTCAACATCAGTTTCTCAAAGACTACTCCACAAGAACTTTCCCCCTCCTCTCCAAATAAATCAACAAACCAAACAAACTAAATACTCTCAAACCTGTCCTAACAGTCAACCTGTGGCATACTTTTGCCATCCAGGAGCATTAACAGCTCCTTGCTATTTTCCTCTCCTCCTCCTCATGCCCCTATCATAAGATACAGGCAATTTTCCTCAAAAGCAGGCTGCCAGGTTGATTGCCTACAACTATGGACACATACTGACAATGTGGAGGGCCAGCTCAATGCCCATATTACTTGTCTGGATTCTCCAAGCCCATAAACACAGATGCTGAAGAGCCAATAAACAAGGCGACATATATGGCTGCTTCACATGTGCTCAAATGAGATACTTACCATAACCTGGCTACAGTCATGATAGAGAAGCTTAGAGAAATCCCAGAGCTAAAAAAATCCATTTTTTGCTTTCTGTCTTCAGCTATTAGGAACTGGAGTGTACCTGTATTCTCACACTTCCCACAGAATTACTCAAGCATGACCAGATACTGCTCATGGATGAACAATTACCCTAGTACAACCCTGTTCCTTCTATGATTTACTGTTTGACTAAAAATACCCTGAACCAAGCCAGCAGGAGGTCTTGTTCAATGAAGTGGTGGAATGGCTCCTACTTCTCTGCCAGGAGGGAGGTGACAGATTGGAGAGACTGTCGCTGGCTGTACATAGTTTGTAGGATTTTCACAGAACAATGCATTGAAGGCTCTGGCCCAGAAATCATTCTTTGCTCCCGTGTGTGCAGCTGATGGGCCAAAATGGCATAACCATGTCCACCAGCTGCACCACGCCAGTATCCCATGTGCCTAGAGGCAGAGGGTGCACACTGCAAGTGCAAAACTTGTTCTTGAATCCAACCAAGATGTGCACCTGCCCTTGCCAATTCGTCTCATACATTTTTTTAAATACCTCTAATATACATATACACACACACACACACACACATATATATAAATAATAATAAATCCTCACTTTCTTAAGGCCCCAGATGATTCAATTTATAAGATTAGGCAGCTCAGAAACAGAATCACTGACCTGATACTCTAGTTCTGGTACTTAGGTGACACTGAGAAATTTTTCAGAAAAGGTTTAAGATTAGAGCTATGAACAGGTGCTGCACAAAGACAGATGGGTTTTTCCCCATTACAGATAGTAGATGTAGAAGATTCCAAAAAACTAATTAGATGTCATCATCTACTAGGGAAGCTCTGGTTGTCATATGATGCCAGGAAGACCCAAGCTACTCAGTAAAAAAAAGTTTGTCCATGAAGGAAGCTAGTCAGTCCCCAAGGAAGAACTGCACCATGACTGCTGGAAGAGTCAAGCCCATTGCAGTACCATTTGTAAAGTGGGGTACAGCAGTAGGGGTCATCCCACCAGACCAGTGTCAGTGGCATAACCTTTGAGAAAGGCATCTGCTGTTAAGAAGGGGAAAGTGGGACCCTAGTGAAGCTGAGGTTAGTGCTCTACCTAGAGGATACCTAACTGTTGTTGGTGTGCCTGTAATAAGAGAATGTAAATTCTCTCACATGAATGTGACAGAGATTTTGCTGTCATTCTCTCTGAAGATATTCCTGGAGCTGGACGTCTGTGTGGTTTTCACTTTTCCCGCATTTCTCCCAGTGGTACATGATGGCCACCTCACCGCAATTCCCAAGCTTCTCCAGAAGTTGCTATGCAACCAATACACCTGGCTCACTATGGAAGTATCATCATTAATAAAAGCATTGAACAGTGTGATTTCTGAAGACCTTCATCAGGGACATGGAATACAAACCATGAACTGTGAATATAGTGACACAGACTATGTGTTGACACTTGCAGGAACACACAGGAGTGTGAATCATTTAGATTGTGTGCAATGTCATTCTGGAGAATTCTGCAGAATCTTTGACCCAGTATTTTATTTACAGTGCTATTGGCACTCCCAAAAGAGTGCTCCAAGATCTCAAGGGTATATATTATCATGGAATTTGTCCCTGAGAATACAGCAACAACACCTCTGTAACATGGCAGATGAGATAACAGCATTTTACACTTCAACATGGAAGTTGATAACTGAAAGGCAGTTCAGTCTCCACAGTGCAATGAGACCTACAGCCTTAGAAATTAAAACTGGAGTGTTCTGTCCCCGAAGAAAGTAGGTTGAGATGCATAAGCTCATTTCCCACGTCACCACAAAATGACAAAGCTATCAGGACTCATCACTGTGCAAAAACCAGTATTACATCTGAAAAGACAGGCCCTGTGATCTCTCACTTAAAACATACACAAACAATCAAACTACAAATCGCTCATACAAACCTTTTATTGTCCCTTCTTGGGTAGAAAAACGTGAAAAAGACGACTATGTTGCAGTTTTTAAACGTCTGAATCAACAGCATCACCTAGTGGTGAATCAAACACCACGTGCGAAAACTAATTAGGAAAAAAAAACCAGTTGCCTTTTCGTTGAAGGAAACGTAAAGTCTGCTCTGGCTATAAATGCATCTACTGGGTATTTCAAAAAGCAGAATTTATTTAAAATTTATTTTCAATTTATTTCTTATTTCAAAGAAATTGCAAGTTATTTTTCATTTGTATATGAATATTTTTCTTTTTTTTGAACTTTCACTCATTATTAACACCTAATGCCTACATGTAAATTAACTACAGCAACTGATTGTTCTATTCATAATATTTAAATTCCACAAGTCTAAACATGGATATTAATTTACCATGATGTCCTGTGCTACTATTCTACATGCTATACTATGCATGCTGTCAATCTGATTCACTGAGCATTTCTAATATCTCCAACAGATGTTTTTCTCTTCAGCTTTTTAAAGGGCAGAGTGCCTTGTGCCTTTCTTACTTGGAAGCTTTAGAGTTTTCACCTCATGTATGCATCTCGTGCATGCGACCATTAATCTAAGAGAGAAAATATCATTGTTCTAAAATCTCTTTTCTTTTTATTATCTTTGTTAATACTTTAACATCTGTTTTTAATATCGATTCTGGGGAAAGCAAGTTCAAAGACCGCAAAACCAGGTATACTTCAGTTATACATCACAGTGAAGAGACACAACAGAACTCTAAGATGCAAATATTAAAATGTACATATTTGAACAATTAACATATATTTTAGTGACTTAAAGCTTTTGGAAAATAAGACTGTCTCATTTAGTTGAATTACCTAATAGAAGAAAACGGAGAGAAGAGCAAAGTACATTAAATGGCCAGGGGCATCAACCTCTAAAGAAAGAATGTTATCATGCATATCACAGATAAGCTATTTTGTCACAATGAAGACAAAAACATTATTAAACCTGAAAAATGAAATTGTGGAAACCTAGATGCAAAAAGGGAACGATGGATTTAGGACATGAACTATGACATTCAAGAGAACAAATTAAGTTACTGAGCCTAGTATCAAATAAGCCAGTAGATAACATTAAAAAAGTTCTATTTTCATAGGCAAATAGCATTTTCTTTTCCAATCCAAACTGCTTTCCACAGCATCTGCCTCATTGCTGTACATTTGTACCTTAACTGGCTAGCAGGGCTGTTGCCTACTACAGACCATCTTCCTCTTGTTGTCATTACTTTATCACAACATCCCCATTTCCAGCCTCAGGAAGCAGGATTTCCCCACCTTACCTCCAGAGCTCTCTTGTAGTCACCCAAATGAAACGCACAGTATCCGATCCAAAGGTTGCCATCCTCCTGCTGCTCACCCACGTGCTGTTTAAACTTTGTAGAGAATAAAGAATGTAAGAATTTTGTCAGCTGCCACAGTTCCTAAAGCCCCGCAGATAACCAAAGCAATACTGGGCTATCATACATCGCGGATGGTTTGACAGCTGTGGGTGCTACTGGGGTGGAGCTGCTTTCACATTTCGGAGGGCAGCAGCAGGCAGCCCTTACAGGCCAAACCCGGCTCTGTGAAGCGGAGAGCAACAGCTGCCGCTGCAGGGCCCCAAGGGTGCGAGAGGGACACAAGACAGGGGAAGGAGTCCTCTCGCCTCGCAGCCCTGAGGGCACAGGGCTGGCAGCGACGATGCCGCTCAACCGAGGAGAGCCCGTCACCTCCAGCAAGGCGATCGCGCCGGTGAAGTCCCTCTGGGCCAAGAGTTCTTCCAGTTGTGGCACCTCCTTCCCTTTCTTCTTCCGCCTGTCTCCCGCCGGCGGGGTACCCCCCACGGCCGGCTTGGCCCGGGAGAGCATCTGGGCAGAGAGCAAACAGTTGCCGGGTCAGAGCGGGCCCTTCCTCGGCAGTGCCTCCCCCGCCGCGTCCCCTCACCATCCTGCGATCCCTCACCGCCCCGCCGCCCCTCA